>OZ024821.1:4376383-4976383 GCA_964016985.1 Anodontia alba
CTGCCAAAGAAGGGTTCAGCGGGACAAGGGTTAAGCAATGTATTGTATGTACTTACCATAAACAGATACATACCTGTGCAGTATGAGACTTTACAAAAAGTAGTTTGATCAGGGTCTGCACTTTTTCTCATTTAGCCTGAATTTTTTAGCCAATCAGATTCCTTGATCCACATTGTTGATAGGAATTCACGTACTTAATGACAAACAGTGCAGATCCAGATCAGTTGGCTTCTACAGAAGCCATCTGATCTGGATCTACACTGTTTTCAAAGGCAGGGTATATTCAGGTTCAGCAGGACAAGGGTTAAGACAAATAGGTCTGAGCAAACAGTGTAAACCCAGATCAAATTGTTCCTATAACAATTTGATCAGGGTCTACACTGTTTGCTATTCTAGCAGTACTTTTAAACACACACATATTTTTTATTTGGCCTAATCAGGGAAGGTTTTATTATTTTTTTCCTAGGTTCAGATACCCTTTGACACCTACTTCAAGGTGGAACCACTAAAGAAATACCATAGAGTTATTACCATGGAAACGTTCATGAGAGATCTAGCACCTTCGATATGGCCACCAGGAAAAAGAGTTGGTAAATAAACTGCATTGTTAGAAAACCTACTTACCATTATTATCCTGAATATTCAAACATCATAAGTCCATAACATACTTATTCTTTTAATTTGAAGAAGTCCAATTGATTCCCTGGTAATCTGTCTTAAAGTATTGCAGTGAAACATTCCTGAAGGGTCACCTGAACAACACCACCCTCCATACAACAGTCACTTTTCTGATTTCCCCAGATGTAATTTTGCTTTATATTTAACCTCTGTACAACAGTCATCTGCCTAAACAAACAGTTTTATATTCTCAAAAGTGGCCATTATAGGGAGGTTACATTGTAGTTCAGTGACAAACTAATGGAGCAGTTTGATCTGGGTCTTCACTGTTTGCACAGTGAAGAAGCAGTCTGATCAGGATCTGCTCTGATTGCCAGATTCTACTTAGTATTTTAAGAAACAGCTGCATAAAAAGCAAAGTTTAGGCGAAAATAGTATGGAATAAAGTGTTCAAAATTTTAGGACATTTATGTTAAATGAAATAAGTGTGATGAAACAATAATAAAGGATTGTGGCAAACACCTCAGACATTGACAGCTAGAGCTAAAGAAAACCATTAGTCAAACCATAGAAGGCCTGCTTTATGATGGTATACTACGCATTTCAATATCCATTAGACTTTGGCGCTGACGTGACACACTACAGCTGTCTAACTGCAGCCAATTTCAGAAGCATTGTCACATACTTTGATCAGAAACCGTCCACAAAAACATCAAACTAGTTGTTTGTGTAATGGAAAGCGGTCATTCAACATTAAATCAAAAAGGTATCTTACCAATTACAAAAATAAAGTAGCCAAACACTATGATAGGGCAGCAGGCTGTCGCATCCACTTATTCCGATCAGGACCTACAGTTTGCTTGACAGTGTTAACAGGACCTAGAAACATTTTTATGTGTAGGGTGGTCTAGGCCATCGTATCTTGCCCAAGAAGTAAGGAACTATTTTACAGTTCATGAGTCTACCAGTTAATACCATAGTCAGTGCTCCAGCTAGGATTTGAGGGCAGAGGGGTTCCAGGTCGGGCACTTTCTGCACGGTCATACAAGAATGAGAGCACCATGTGTCATGTGATATGCTAAGTATCATGACATGTTACAAAATATAATCCCATTCCACAATAAATGCCTCAGACTAGAATACACATAAAACTGACCCTTACACATTTATAACTTTTTTAATTTTTGTCCGATTTGCATGAAATTTTCAGCAAAATGTAGGGTTTTATGTCTGGAGTTGAAATAAGGCAAAGGGCAGCTTCAGAAGGGCAGAGGGGCAGCAGGAAAGGGCAAGAGGGGTGGCCCACTCCTCTGTATAGGGCTAGCTGGAGCACTGATAGTGTTCCGAGTAGTAAAAAAAAGGTACCTTATTGCAAACTCGAAAATTGCTGATCCAGACAAGTCTGCGCAGTCCGATAAGGGTCTGTTTTATTTATAGTACATACTTAACAAGGACGGACATTCTTTTCACACAATGTTAGCAGTTTTATTATTTTGAGTAGCCTGCGCAGCCGATCGGGTCGCAAGTAATTTGTATAAGATGCACAAATAGTCTGCTAAGTAAAGTCAGACAGTATTTCACAACAGCTGTACCTGGCCAGATAGAGGACAAGTCAGTCAATCACAGATCATTTCTGGCTTAATTGTCTCTGCCTACTGAATTGAAACCAGTTGCATGCGAGATATCATATGTCAGTAGTCAGAATTGCGCACAAGACCGCATTATAAAACCTTTTGATGTTTGTTTCTAACAGTTTTTTGGTGCAATGATCTCTGTGATGACATCAAAATGTTGCGGTTTGATTCTCTGCACTCGACTGAAAGTCTAATGAATATTGAAACGTATAGTAATATGATATGGAAATATTGAGACTCTCATTTGATCCAGCAGTGTGAGAAAATGTGCCTTCTGACATGTGCACCCAACAAATACTCAAATAGTCTGCAGTCTGATCAGAGTCTTCATTGTCTGCATGAAGAAATTTTGCATCATTGCTATTCAAAATACAGTTGACTCTCGTTATCTCGAACTCGCTTATCTCGAATAACCACTTATCTGGAAGTGAAAATCTGGTCCCTGCCTTAACATGAAAATCTATCAACAGGTAAAAAAATATTGTGGAAAAGAGGAGAAATTGCTCCTAAGGAGCAATTTCTCCTCTTTTCCACAAATTTTTTCAATATATCTCCCACTTCATATTATATATGTTTGTTAAATGTGGTTGTTCGAATTATTTTTTCCCCAATTCTGCAAATCTGATATGTCGAGGTAAGGATATCTCGAAGTATTTCAGAACGTCCCTTAGAATTCGAGATAACGAGAGTGGACTGTATGCCCAGTGAAGAGTCTGATCAGACTGCATGAATCGTTGCTGGGAGCACGTCCAAAGGTATGTTCTCTGACCTTGTGGCTCGCCTATTTGAAAGCGGTCATTACACATTCTGTCTGGTATACATTTTAACCCTTGCCATGTTGAATACATTAAGATGCCACACCCACATCTAATTGTCAGCCAATCAGATTACTTGATCTAGATTGTTGATACAATTCACATACTAAATTGCCAACAGTGCAGATCTAGATCAGTTGGCTTCTTCAGAAGCCAACTAATCTGGATCTACACTGTTTGCAAAGGCATGGCATATCCAGATTCAACAGGACTAGGGTTAAGTTTTAGCACTCTATAGAATAGAGCATCAGCTGAAAATTAATGAAATTTCAGTCTTATCTTCTGTGAAAAAGGAGAAAATTTGAATGAAATGCCAGTCTTATTGCTATGAAAAAGAAGAAAAATATGTTTTAGTTTGGTCTGCTTTTATTTATATTCACGAATAAAGTACTCATTAATTTCTTGACTGTGCTTATAGAGGTATGTGATGAGGTACTGTAATAACCCTAAATATTTAGATAGACAGACAGAGTTAACAGTGTAGACCCAGACCAGACATTCTGCAGCATCTGATCTGGGTTTCCACAGTTTGCCACTCATCCAGCACTATTTTTGACACTTCGACATGTAGCAAAATGACTTTTTCAAATTTTATGACAAGTTTGGTAAGGAGTTAAGGTGTCCCAGTATTTAGGGTAATTGCGGTATTTACATTTAATACTGTAGTAGGTGTATTTTTCCCAACTACGGTAAATGTCATTTTGATCATTTTATTCCATTCTTTTTTGGTCGAAACTGTTTTTTATGCAGTTGTTTTGTAAAATACTCACAGTAGTGGAATGGCAAAAGTGTAGACCCTGATCAGACTGCTCCTTCAGGAGCAGTCTGATCTGGGTCTGCACTGTTTGCATATTTCATTTTGTCGGACACTTTGGTGTACAAATTTTTTGGATATTTACCGTAACTGCATTGAAAATGGGAACTTTTTTACTTGTCAAACTGCCTTGATTTTGTAATTATGAAAAATGACTCTCCTCCTTTAACCATTACCACTTGGTGAGCAGGTTCAGCAGACAACAAATTGATGGTATTTTTTTTACTTATTTTTCCCAGAAAAAAGGCTTTTAAATCTCTTTGTTTTCCAAAAAAAAAAAAAAAAAAAAAAAATTCAAAATGTTGTCTGCTGAGTTTTACTCTGCATACTAAGCTTTAGATTAGGATTCACAGAAACAAGTCCTACATCAAATCGAAATTGTGGAATTAAACATGCAGAAATTTAAACTTGCTTTTACCTACAAAAAGGCTCAAACATAGAAATTACCAGCTATACAATATATGACAAGAATATAAAATACAATCGAAATAACGCTGGTGCAAATGACCTGAAGCACAGCTTTGATCTTTTTTCTTTCATTTTTCTTTTCAGTGTTTTGCTACACGGCAAGGACAAGTGGGGACAAGGACAATGACTGCAATGCAAAGAGTGGGAACCCTTTTGGTCCCTTCTGGGATACATTTGTTATAGCTTTTGATGCATCAGAGTTTTTTAGTCCACTCTTTTATGATACACAAAATCTTCATGATATGCAAAGGTGGAAAGAAAGGTATACCTCTCGATATGGTGATTTTTTTTTTAACAGAAGTAATTATAGTCTTCTTATTTCTCTATGAAATCGAACTATTGTCATGTGTACTCATTAGAAGTGCCTCACCGATGCACTTCTAATGAATACACATGACATAAGTATGTTTTCATGGAGAAATAAAAAAAAATATTTATCTGATCAGGAGTTATCCTTGAGCTTTCAGAGAGGGAGAAGTTTTGCGACATATTCAGGATTTCGAGGAGAAGTTTTGGTAAATTTTGGATTTTCCTATACATTCTATACATTTTCACTTCTCCCTCAGCTCATGAGAGGGAGAAGTCAGCCAGCTGAGGGAGACTTTTTCTCCCAAATTGCCCTCTAGGATGACCCCTGCTGATATCCCCTCTTATCTTGAGCTGTGGAAATGTGAGGATTTTGCACCAAGTAAAAAAAGGTACACCATCAGAGCTCCAGATAAAGTGATGAGTGTAGGGATAATTTATAAAAAAAATAAATTTTATTGAGACCACTTGTGGAGTGAGAGATATAACGTTTTTCTCATTGCGCCTTATGGAAACATCACCATGATCAAACTACAAGAATTCACGTTGTCAAGGTAGTGCATGCAAAAGGGCACGTTTGATGACATCACATGTAAACATTTACTTCTGTCGACATCCTCTGCAAAATAGTTCTTTGGAGAACATTGCAACAATGTCAATTTTTCTTTATGATCATGTTAGAATTGAAATAATTTTTTCTCTGCTGTGAATTATCATTGAATAACACATAATGTTGTCGGGCAGATGCGAATATTAATTCACTCTTGCTTCACCATCGAGAATTAATACTTCACAATCTGCCCTCCAACATCATGCGTTATTTGACGATAATTCACAGTAGAGAAAAATTATTTCTTAATCATCAGCCACAAAAGTAGGTCACTGCAGCTTTACTTGCCAAAATGTGATTCAAGTGTTACATGCAAGCACTGACATGTTGGCCTTATCCATATAATTGTTAATTTTTATACCCCAAGGTCTTGATCAGTCTTGATCAGTCTTGATTGGTTGCTACATGGGTTCCACATGTCTGATTATTTTATTAACAAACAATTGGAGTCGCTTAGAAATGGCTCTCTAAGACTGCAAGTAATTAAGAGTTATTGAGCATATGAGCATTCCATACATGCTGGTCAAGGTTTTAACATGTTTGCCTTTCATTATCACTCTTGTATCATCTTGATGAAACTGAAATGCTGTTAACAAAGAAACTTTGCTTGCATATTTGTTAACGCTTAGCACTCTGGTAAAAATTTTCATCAGAGGACATTTTGAAATATTTTTCGTATTTTCACAGAAAACAGGATTTGACATTTTGTGCAGATTGTCTCCAATGGAGACAATTTGCATAAAATGTCAAATCCTGGGAAAAATAAGAAAAATACTATGAATTGTTGTCTGCTGAACTAGCCCAAAGAGTGGTAAAAGGTTAATAGATCTATTGTACTGAAATGGGAATCGGTCCTGTCTGCTAATATTGCGGTTGGCCATTTTGAAACTACTTGTGATAGGAACCCTGTTATATGATTTCTTTCTGTTAATCTTTTAACTACAAGAGTGATTTTTAGAAACCCTAGCATTGACATTCAGGTCCTGGATTAATTACTTTTGACCATGGTGCTACTGAACTCAATATACCCTGTCTTTGATCTGGATCTGCGCTGTTTGTTATTTAGTATGTAGATATGTATCAACAACCTAGATCAAGCAATCTGTTTAGCTGACAGTTAGAAGTTGGCATCGCATCTTAATTTATTCAGGGGTAAAGTAAGGTGTATCATCCAGTATGATCATCATGCGGCTGTCCTAAAAAGGAAATCATGAAAATGATAGCTGGATATTGACAAGTTAATTAACCCATTTATGCCTAGCTTCCCATGAATGGGACATTGGCAAACAGTGTAAACCCAGATCAGATGCTGCAGAATGCAGCGTCTGATCTGGATCTACACTGTTTGCATTAAGTTAGATCTTTCTACAAAACATGACAATAATAATAACTAACCAGACACCCCTTATATAGGAAATGAACCTGTCCAAAGAGTTAAAGTAGAAGAATCCACTCGGCATAAATGGGTTAAGGGGACTAGATACACTTGGTACATTTTCTGCCATATTGTACAAGGGAGACAACTTTTATGACTTCCTGTTTATTTTCCTGCATATTATGCCCTTCTGAAAATGGCTCTACTCCCTTAGGAGCAGAGCAGACCCCTTTTTAGAAGGGAGACAAAATAATTTTAACAGAGTTGCTCGCTTCCTTAATTGGTGTATTGGGTACATTGTCTATAAAAGTTACGTGATTTTGTGGAGAAATAAGAAAATGTCTATCTGGAAGCCTCTCCGTCTTCAGCTATGTCAGGAGCCATCATGCTTCATACAGATAGGAGTATTCAGATAAATATTTTTATTATTTCTCAACAAAAACATCTGTTATGGGTACTCATTAGAAGTGCCTTGATGAAATGCTTCTAATAAGTAACACAATATGTTTTCATGGAGAAATAGGAAAAGTATCAACACTATATGGTTGAATGGTTGAAAGAGAAGCATTATCTGAATCTGCTTGTTGCAGGTACACTGCCGACAAATTTCCAGTTTTGGCATTCACTGGAGCACCTGCCCATTTCCCAGTAGAGCGACACCATGTTGGCTTACAGAAATACCTTGAGTGGTCTGAAAATATCACTGAACAAGTTGACAAATTTATTGAAGAAAATATTGGAACAGAAAAATTTCTAGGCATTCATCTGAGGCTAGGATCAGATTTTGTAAGTACCTTCTGTTTTTTTATGATCTAGGGGAGTTGATACACTTTCAGGGGAGACAACTTTGTCAGACTGGGTTTTGCTCCCATCTGAAAAAGGGGTCTACTCTAAATGGAAAGAATTTGCTCCCAAGAGGAGCAAATTCTTTCCTTTTAGAGTAGATCCTTTATGAAGTGATTTGGCTTGCAAGAAAGCAAACTGGAAATCACAAAGTTGCACCCCATGTCAAAAAATGGTGGAAAATCTACATGGTGTATCCATTTACCTTAATTGCACTTATATAGCACTAGATAAAAGGAATACCATATAGATATTTTCCTTAGTCCTGCTCGAAGGCATACATTATGGGTACTCGTCAAAGTTTCTGGAGCTTGGAAAAAATGATATTGTATTTTCTGGTTGAAAAAAGAAAAACATAAAACAGGATCATTACGACTTTTCAGTTGAAAAAAAAACCCAAACAATGTCTTACATGTATCTAGTGTTGTCTTGATGGTTGATTATAATAGATCATCAATCACTTTTGCCTCTTGTGACTGATAATCAGAAAGATTTTTCTAGTTAACAAATTGGAAAATTCTTGTTTAGATATATATTATTTCTCACTTTGTATTTTAATTGGCAGGTTGTGAAAAATGAAATTCTAAGCTGTCTTTTTGTGTCAGTTTAGATTTGTGGTGTATAAATGTGAAGAAATTTGATAAAAATGGCCTGAAATGAGGCACTTTTTTCATTGGAAAAGTACTGATATAGTTTTCCTATTTCTCCGTGAAAACATTTTGTGGATACTCATTAGAGATGCTTCCATGAGGTGCTTCTAATGAGTACCACAACATATGTTTTCATGGAGAAATAAAACAAATATTTTGTGGATATCCCTCTGATCAATCTGGAGTTATAGAAAAGTACCTGGAAGATGGCTAAAATGAGAAGGAAAATTTTTTCTCCAAGTCAACTATTAGTCAATGATCAGTTGATTTTACAAAACCAATGACCAACTATGAAATTCTTCATGGCCTGCATACAGGGTAAGGGCTCTATTGCCACGTTGTACATCAAATAACGATGTCCCCTGGCCTTGATCAGGGTCTACACTGTCACTCATTCAGCAGTATTTGGACTCATCAACAGTTAGTAAAATGGAATTGTTCAAATTTCAGTAAATGCTTGTTCTAACATTCAAAAAGAGGAAGAAGTCACAGGACTTCCTTTAATTTCGGAGTAAAACGGAACATATAAATTCTTATTTTACAGTAATTTTTTATCAGTATGTGAATTTTTTCTCCAGTTCTAAAAATAGAATTTTAAATAACAAAATAAAACACGGAGTTCAGGCTGTATCTGCTTTATAAATGGCAGTGTATATTTGAAAGTTGGAGGTTCTGACCTCCAAGCATCAGTATTTGGAAGTCCCACAGCATTTTTGCGTAGTCTCTGACTCCCAGACTTCCCTTAATGCAAGCACTAAATAAGTATACCAGTAACTATATAAAGAGTTAAGATGTCTGAATATTTGTCTGTATATTGTTCAATCAAAATATTTCTTACTTGGAGTCCTGAACAGGTATATTGTTTGTTCAGAATATTTCTTACCTTGAGTCCTGATCAATGAGAGCTTTGTTTTTGTGTCATATGGTTAGTTATGTTCCTTGCAGGAAAATGCATGTAGACATGTAGATCAGAGCCCACTGATGTTTGGTGCTGCCCAGTGCCTAGGGTACAGAATGGAGCATGGCAAGGCTACCAAAGAGATGTGTTATCCCTCAGAAGACACAATAATACGAGATGTGTCAAAGGTTCTTGATGAGACAGGGATTACTACAGTGTTTGTTGCTACTGATAGCAAAGATTTGATAAAGAAAATGTCAAAGGTTATAGACAAGGTATGTTCCATTGATATATGAGGGAGGTAGGTTGGTATTACGTGGAAAAAGGACAGTATGTTTTTTTCTGATTTGTGGTTCTTCAGATGGGCATTAGAAGTCCGGTAGTTGGTCTAAAGACATGTGCTTTTTGCCTGAAGCTTCCTCAAGGTCTCTACTACATGTCTGTTGGACTTTGGAAAATTATGGCAAAGTTTGGCTGTCCGGCCAAGTTCATAGCTATGGTGCAGCAGTTCCACGATGGTATGCTTGCACAGGTCCAAAATGATGGCAAGTTTTTTTAACCTATGGATAATGTGCTATTCTTTTTTATGTATTTAAACCTTCCACAGAAAACAGGCAAGTCTTATTAATCCAGAAGGTCCCTTAGGCATTTACATGTAGCTGTGTGATGTCACTCTTCCTGACTGGAGACCAGGAGGTGGCGGGTTCAACCCCCGCCGAGGTCGGCAACATTCTTTCGTGGAGATTGATCATGAAATATTTTCTACGGTCATTCTCTCCCTTCCGCTGATTCAAGAAGGGCAGTTGTCAGTTTCTGGCGAAAGAATGTGCACAATACTGGTTAACCGCTTAGAGGACTAAGCCTGCCCAGTAAATGTGTGTTTAAGTAAACTGACCGCGCTCGACATGACCCAATTGGGTTGACTGGGCCGTAAAACCTCAGCATAAACAAACAAATCCCCCTGTTTTGCTCTCGTGTTCAGTTTCTTTTCTGTGGAACAAAGAAAATAAACAGGATTTTTTAGCGGGTGAAAAAATCTAATTTATTTCTCTTTTCTCTGGAATAACTTATTTCCTGGTATTCTTATGTTCCTTTATCATTCCTTTCACAAATGATTCTATCTCTTTTCAAATTTTGCTTTTCTATTTCTTGTTATTGTTGATATCATACATTTTGGTGACTTTTGATGAGGACCGTTCAAGGCGTTTGTGGTCATATCAAAGCGTCGTGGGATAATCATTCATATTGTTTGTCATGTTCTTCTTGTTCCAGGTTATCAACATGCCTGGTCTGTAATACCTGGACTTCTGCCGTATGGGGTCTTCTTTGTCTTCTCAAAGAAGAAGCAAGAAGTTGAAGAAGTCTAAACATTCACATAAGAAAAGAAGATGTCTTTTTTCCTCATCTTCTTCTGAATCTATTAAAGACTATGGTCGATACCAAAAGGGGGTGGTCGGATGGTGCGAAGGTGTCGTATATCTTACGTCATTGGGCGTCCAACTGATATAGGCTTACAGTTGGGCAAGGAGCCTGCTATCCTTGTAGCAGGTAAGGGTAGAGGGGTAATGTTTTTATTTCTTCTTTTTCTTCACTTTCATTCCTGTTCCTCTTTCTTCCCTGCCCCTCTCTTTTATCTCTTCTACTATCTCTTCTGTCTCTTTTAGCCCTTTCTCTGGGAGACGACACAAGGGTTGAGGTGTTGTTAAACCCCATCACAATCAATCAGTCAATGGTCGATATCAAAGACAAAGACATTCCTCTCTCAGATTGTCAATGTTCAGACACCACAACAACCTGATAGGGTTACAGAGGAAACACCAAATATACATTCCGATAATGTGGGCACCAACTATCAAAGGACTCAGGTTTGGAATCCAAACAAGAAACCTGGTCCTTTGATAAGGCCATTAATGAAGTCTTCAAGTTATTACCAGAGGAGATGTATCTGAGACCTTCGGAAGATCATACATTCTCAAGAATTCTTTCAGGAATTGAACAGCTAATGGAGTCGTGTTCAGCTCCTTTACAAGTTCTTCCTCAATCTAAATTAATAGTAAATACTACCAAGTACATCCAGGACTAGTTACCCACAAATAAACTTGGTCAAGACTGACATGTCACCAGCAATTGGTTAAATTGTTGGCTCCTATGAGATATTACAAGAGTAAATCTCAATATTGGACTAGTTACCCACAACTAAACTTGGTCAAGACTGACATGTCACCAGCAATTGGTTAAATTGTTGGCTCCTATGAGATATTACAAGAGTAAATCTCAATATTTTCCTACTGAAAATATTCCCCATCTAGATAAGACTCTTTGCAATTAGACATGACTAGTAGGGGCAAATATTCTATTCCAATAAAAAACATGGAAATATGGGAAAAAAAGAGCCTGCAAATTAGTGGCAATTAATTCCATGCTGACCTGTTTCCATTGGCAGCTTAGAGTCTATGTCAGTCAATGCCTTGTCCAGACTGTTGGAAGCAATGTCCAAATCAATCAAGCATGCTACAACCACGTCGACTACATTGGTCATAGAATTGTTTCAGGCTAGAAGTGATGCAGCTATATCCTCATCTAAACTACTGTTGGTTCATTCTAGTCATAAACTGAGAAATGCTCCAATTTATTCTCAACAATATTTGACAATAAGGTCAAGGAAGTTGCAAAATCTAATTACAAAGCGCAACAACGCAGATTTTTAACTTCTTCCACTAATAATACAAATGTACAACAACAAAAAAATCATCATACTTGGCTACAGGTCCATTCAGAAAGCCTAGACAGCCCACAAAATCTTATAGACCTAAACAAAACCGACCAGCCATACAGGTCTAAGAATCATTCACAGTCCTTTATGTTGAATACAAAAAAGGACTTTACTAAGAGGAGTAGCAACATAAAGCAGTTCCCATCCTCTAAACCTGTCTCATCTTCCACAAAGTTCTGAAAGCCAACCCTTTCCACTGCCTATCCTACCACGCCCAGATTTTCCAGTGGGAGGAAGATTGGCCCACTTTGTGGAGCAATGGGGAGAATCGACTCAAAACAAATGGGTCCTCTCTATCATCAGAAAAGGTTTCAGGATACCATTCAATTCGACTCACCCTCTATCTACAGCTATGATAAGTCTGTCAATCTTCCTCCCTGTTATTACGAGTAGAAATAACAGAACTTTTCCAGAAACGGGCAGTGGAAAGGGTACAAGATCCAGGAACTCCCAGTTTTTATTCCCAGCTATTTCTTGTCCCCAAAAAGAATGGAAAGTTACGTCCTGTAATAGATCTTTCTCTGTTGAATGTATACGTAAAGAAACAACCATTCAAAATGGAGACAGTCGTCAGTATAACAATCGATACTAGTCAGCGACTGGGCTGTCTCCATAGATCTGACAGATTCTTATCTACATGTTCAGATTCATCTTCATTCAAGGAAGTATTTTTTTGGTTGTTTGAAAATCAGGTCTTCACGGCTCTACCATTCGGAATGTCCCTATGTCCGTGGATTTTCACCACACCAAACTGATGGACGTAATCACGGCTTATTTGCATCAATGTGCCATCTCTCTTTTTCCAAACCTAGACAATTGGCTCATAAGAGATCTGATTCACAGCAGACTTATAATTTAGTCACACGATATATTGCCTCCAAACAGTTCAAAGTCTGGGATCCATTTCAAACTTAGAAAAGTCAGATTTGAAACCAGCTCAACAATTCACCTTCATAGGTATGGAATTTCTTACACAACAGAATATAGTCAGGGTACCACCAGATGGTATGGAATCCCTTTTCTGACTATCAAACAGTTTCTAACTCAGACTCAAGATTTGGCATGAACTTTCCTTTCTCTTTTGGGCAAGCTCAGTGCTGGCAGCAGATTTAGTTGTTCTAGGCAGACTTCATTTACAACCGCTACAAACGTGTCTGTTATCGGTCTGGAGACCTCATATTTTACCACTGGATCATCAAGTTCTGATAACCAATATGATCCAAATTCATTTGAAATGGTGGATGGAAACCAGTCGCTTCATTCAGGGAATGTTCATTCATCCGCCAGATCCCAATGCATTCCTTTTCAGGATGCCAACCATTATGGAAGGGGAGCTCATCTCAAACCAGTGAGACTTTCCTTTCATGGTCGCTGGATGGAAGCCAAAGACCAGCTCCATATCAATATTCTAGAAATAATGGCCATTCATTTTGCACTGAAGAAAGCCATACAATATATACACCACTCTTGTGTCATGATTTCTACCGACTATACAATAGTGGTCTCGTATACACTGTAGATCCAATACACCGCGGTCCGTTATTTTGTGAAATCCATTATATCCCGAATCGGCCATGGCTCCCAAAAATTCCATAACCAAAAAAAATTTAAAAATATAAAATGTTTGTTGTTTTATTTAACTTCAGGGAAAAAAAAAAGCGCGTTCCACTTCCAGTAATTTTTCACACCTATCCCGATGCTAAATCGCGTCAGGTATTATGACAAACAATCCACAGCATCAGTCAGCGCACACGTTGATTATAATTGGCAAACAATAAATTATAATTGCAGTTATTGTCATAATCATTATCATCATTGAGTACATAGATCTACTCAATGCTCAATCAGTTAGTGATGCCCACAAACTGATTCTGCTCAACAGGTGAAAATGGTCCACCTCCTTTTCAACACCAGCAAATTTTACAAGACAGTAGTCTTACGATGTTTCTGTCCCACATACACAGATCTTAGTCCGCTCCTTTTACACTTCTGTAGCGATAAACATTTTAAAAAAGAAACAACTGCGTCAAAAAAATAACGATAAAACTAAAATAAAAGAAATTAACTTTGATAAACGACAGTTTTTTTGCACCCGCAACACAGTAATAAGTAAAGGGAAGCAACTCAAATTATCTAAGCACAACTGAAGCAATTTGAGTTACTTCCTTTGCCGTTCCAGGGAACCAGAGTATCCATAATGGTGTCCTAAATTGTCAACCCGATGATTTCTTGTTTTCTTGTTTTCAAATGTAGTTTATCAGCTGGTTTCGATTGAAATTACTTGTTAGACACAGTGCACCATTGTAAATTATGCCATTGAGCAATTCTAATCCAATTTTAATTGGGAAATAGGGCTGATAGCATGACTGAATGCCATTTATCAGTGATGTCTCAGCAAACTACCACAGCGACAAATCAAGTGAATGTTATACATTCCATTATACATGCAAGGTACATGTCTGGACTTATATCGCACTCCGTTTATATCACGATAGCGGACTTTGGACCCCAAGGACTGCGATATATTGGATCTACAGTAGATCAACAAACAAGGAGGAACACATTTTCCCAACCTATGCATAGAAGAATGGGAAATCCTCCACTGATGCCTGGAACACCACATTATCCTGAGAATTCGTCATATCCAAGGCAAATTCAACATTCTAGCAGACCGTCTCTCGAGATTAGACAAACCTCTCAATACAGATTGGTCTCTGGATCAAACGGTGGCAAACTGCATCTTTCAAATGCTCAATTTTCCCAGTGTGGATTTGTTTGCGACTTGATTCAGTCACAAACTCCCATTGTATGTATCTCCAGTGTTGGACTATCAAGCCTTGGCAATAGATGCATCATCAATGAACTGGAACAATCTACATGCATATGCATTTCCATCAACAATTCCTCCCCATTATTAGGAGTAGAAATACCATCTATTCTAACAAACATATGTCAATTTTGGTGCAGAATAGTTCTAACTGCTCCTCTTTGGCCTCAATGTCCTTGGTTCTCAGAGGTGTTACAGCTACTAGTATCAGCTCTGATTTGACTGCCGTACTTTCCAAACATACTAACAAAAGCAAAAGGAAAGTTTCTGTAATGTTCTTAAATATTGCAGCTATTGAAGAACAGTGAAAAAGACATCTTGCTTCATCTACAGTTTAATCTATTCTAAAAACAAACATACATGCTCAGAACAACCATACAGTATATATCAATGTCAAAGCTAATTAAAGTTAAGACCTACAAGGGAGCCTGGCTGTTGTCGTATACTCTCACATACAGCTCTTAACAATACATTACATTCCCTTCCTTCCTTTAAAAATAAAAATTAAACTTTAATTCAAAACTTAAGATGAAATTTAACTTTATAGAAAATCCTCTATACTTTATTATAACTGCCCATATTAGAAGAGTAAGTATGGTAATGAGTACCCTCCTACACTGTTCTTGTATATCAAGTTCTTCTGTCAAGATAAAACATGAAGCAAGATAAACTTGAAACTGAAGCAGGGCAGACTGTACATTTATCCTGCTTATGTGATAATTGGAACTAATTAAACTGTCAAGAATGCAACACTTTCATACACACACTTACATTCCAGTGTCACTGCTTATTTCAGCATTATTTCAGCCATGATATTTATTACTGATTTTAATCTGGTTCATTAAGTCCTCTCACATGGGAAGTGTGTCTGTAAAATAATTGGTTTGCCTGTGACTTGAGTTTTACACGAGGCCCATATTGTCCCACTACAGTATAACAGTCATTCTCCCATTTTGGAGCTGATTTTCCAGGGTTGCGTTTGAGAACTAGAACTTTCTGTCCCAATCGAAATCGTTTATAATCCTTCCCAGCACGCTTGTCTGCGTTTCTTTTCATTACAGATGTTTGCTTTGCTTCCATTTTGCTTAACCTGTCTGGGGCTGTTCCCTTATCAAATGACGGGAGCTTGCTTCTCACCTTCCTCTTAAAAAGTAATTCACATGGAGGGACGTTCGTGGTACTCTGAGGGGTGGTACGATAGTTTGGTAGGAACTTGTATATTTCTATTTTCCAGTTTTTCTTCATAAGGCAAGCTGATTGAACTGCCTTTTTCAGACTTTTGTTGAAAATTTCCACTAATCCGTTGGCTCTGGGCCAGTAAGGTATTACTTTTCTATGTTTTATTCCATTTTCAGTCAAGAAATGTTCAAACTCTTCTGATACAAATTGTCTTCCATTATCTGAAACCAGTTCATTTGGATATCCATGAATAGTGAAGATCTTGATCAGTCTGTTTATGATTGTAGTGGGCGTTATGGATTGTAAAATTTCAACTTCTGGGTACCATGAAAAATAATCTACCAAAACTAGACAAAATTGTCCACCTTGAAATGGTCCGGTTATGTCAATTCCTATCTTTTCCCATGGTTTGTTTGGTAATTCAGTAGTCTGTATTGGTGGTGGTTTAGCTGGATGTGACAATCTTTGACATACACCACAGTTTGATATTAGTCTCTCTACATTGTTGGATATTCCTGCCCACCATACTTTTTCACGTAGCAAGGCTTTAGAGCGATAAATACCTTGGTGCGTTTCATGTAAAATGGACAATACTCTTTCCTGTAATTTATGAGGTATTATCAGTTTGCTTCCGCGCAGTAGCAAATTCCCATGTACTGATAGTTCTGAACGTATCTTAAAGTATGGTGACAAAGTTTTGTCATGTGCTGGCCATTTATTAGTTTTCAAGCACTGTCTGATATTACTAAATAGTTCATTTTTTGATGATTCTGACTCAATTTCATCCAAGGTTATTGCCTTTGGCACTGAATGCTCAGCCACAAAGTTAATATATTGTTCAGCTTCTTCACTCAAATAATCACTTTGATTGTCTTTGATTGGTGATCTGCTCAACGCATCAGATGCATTTTAACTTTGTAATACATTAACCTATAGATAATGTGCTATTCTATTCTGTTATTCACCCCCTCCACAGAAAAAACGACCTTTCAGTCGTTATAAAATCTTAATTCAGAAGGTCCCTTTAAACAGTTACCTGTATGACGTAGTTCCTCCCGCTCAAATGATCACGTGTCAGTTTCTTATCTGTGGACTTCGAATGTTCAAGGATTATTATTCTGTGTTAGAAAAAATGGATTAAAATTATTCTACACGGTTAAAAGTTTTATATCCTTGACTTTCTCTGGTTCTATATTCACTCCTTCTACTATCTATGTACTTATTTTTGAAATATCGATCTTAGATTTCTTGTTTTCTCAATGTTAAATTTCTTCCTTTGTTTCCGCGTCAGTCGATGCATTTCGCCCGCGGCAACTGTGGCCATTTAAAAGCTAAATGGGATACACATTTATCTTGTCTAACTTGTAATTCTTGCACACGTATCTCTCCGTGTTATATTTGTAGTTCCTGGACAGAAAAAGTTTGGAACCTAGCAGAAAGAAGACGCCTTCATGCTGCTAGAAAATCAGTTATGACGCAGAAGAGAAAACAGAAGAAATCAAAGAAATCCAAGAAGTCCCAGTCAGACACGTCTGACAACGGGACAGTTGATGGGAGCACCGCCCCTCATAGCTTTACTGCTCGGGGCAGGACCCATCAAGGTGGCAGCCTGGCGGACTTAGAGTCTGACCGGGCACGAAGCCCACCAGTCACCAGTCAACCAGTCACCAGTCAACCAGTCATCCAGTCACTGGGCAACTTATCTCCCTTCATCCAGTCACCGGTCATCCAGTCGCCAGTCAACCAGTCACCAGTCAACCAGTCACCAGTCAACCAGTCACCAGTCAACCAGGCACCAGTCAACTAGGCTCCAGTCAACCAGGCATTGGTTTACAGTCATTCGCGTATGACCTACAAACACAAATTCCGCCTGGTTATATTCCTATAAATGTGCCTGTACAAAGCTACGCTCCGTCCATAAGTAGCCATATTTCACATGGTAGTGTCCACAGACTATCCAATGTCTTTATTCCTGGTTACGAACGTTCTGATAGACTAGAACTTCCTATTCCAGCTTCTTCCTCTAGACAGATTATTCCACTCGAACCTGATTTTTCGCAGGTCTCAGATCCGAGTGTAATGATTGAGCCTCCTAATTCAAATGATTTATCTATCTCCAGACCTTCAAGGAAGGATCAGTCAAAAAGAGAGCATAAATCTAAAAAGAGAAGAAGACATCGATCGTCCTCTTCTTCTATCTCTACTTCCAGATCAGACTCTTTGAGTTCTTCTCGGCGAAAGAAAAATTCAAAGAGATCTAAGCACTCTCATAAAAAGAGAAGAAGACGATCGATGACGCCTTCTTCTTCATCAAATTCCTCCCAATCTCAACTTGACATTGGTAGATATACAAGGGCTCATAAATCTCCCCAGGTTGTTCAAACGCCAACTCTAATACAGCCTGAGGAGACTAATTTTAGTCAAATCACTAATCAAACTATTACTTACGATCAGATTCAGCCGAATCTCACTCAACAGAATAAGGAGTCAGATTCGGAAACTGAATCCGAAGTCTGGTCATTTGATCGTGCGATTAACGAGGTCTTCTGGCTTCTTCCTCCTGAGTTATGCCCCAAAACTCAGCAGGATCAAGCTCCATTAAAACCTCTCTCTGGGATCGAACAATTAATGGAGTCTCGTTCCACTCCATTACTTGTTCTCCCACAATCCAAATTAGTACAAAATACAACAAAATATATTCAAAATAGACTAGAATCGGACAAATGTTCAAGAGATTGGATTTGCCCGCAAAGCTTGGTTTCGGCTCTTGCTCCGACTAAATTCTACAAGAGCCAAAACCAATATTTGCCAAAGAAATCCAAGAAGTCCCAGTCAGACACGTCTGACAACGGGACAGTTGATGGGAGCACCGCCCCTCATAGCTTTACTGCTCGGGGCAGGACCCATCAAGGTGGCAGCCTGGCGGACTTAGAGTCTGACCGGGCACGAAGCCCACCAGTCACCAGTCAACCAGTCACCAGTCAACCAGTCATCCAGTCACTGGGCAACTTATCTCCCTTCATCCAGTCACCGGTCATCCAGTCGCCAGTCAACCAGTCACCAGTCAACCAGTCACCAGTCAACCAGTCACCAGTCAACCAGGCACCAGTCAACTAGGCTCCAGTCAACCAGGCATTGGTTTACAGTCATTCGCGTATGACCTACAAACACAAATTCCGCCTGGTTATATTCCTATAAATGTGCCTGTACAAAGCTACGCTCCGTCCATAAGTAGCCATATTTCACATGGTAGTGTCCACAGACTATCCAATGTCTTTATTCCTGGTTACGAACGTTCTGATAGACTAGAACTTCCTATTCCAGCTTCTTCCTCTAGACAGATTATTCCACTCGAACCTGATTTTTCGCAGGTCTCAGATCCGAGTGTAATGATTGAGCCTCCTAATTCAAATGATTTATCTATCTCCAGACCTTCAAGGAAGGATCAGTCAAAAAGAGAGCATAAATCTAAAAAGAGAAGAAGACATCGATCGTCCTCTTCTTCTATCTCTACTTCCAGATCAGACTCTTTGAGTTCTTCTCGGCGAAAGAAAAATTCAAAGAGATCTAAGCACTCTCATAAAAAGAGAAGAAGACGATCGATGACGCCTTCTTCTTCATCAAATTCCTCCCAATCTCAACTTGACATTGGTAGATATACAAGGGCTCATAAATCTCCCCAGGTTGTTCAAACGCCAACTCTAATACAGCCTGAGGAGACTAATTTTAGTCAAATCACTAATCAAACTATTACTTACGATCAGATTCAGCCGAATCTCACTCAACAGAATAAGGAGTCAGATTCGGAAACTGAATCCGAAGTCTGGTCATTTGATCGTGCGATTAACGAGGTCTTCTGGCTTCTTCCTCCTGAGTTATGCCCCAAAACTCAGCAGGATCAAGCTCCATTAAAACCTCTCTCTGGGATCGAACAATTAATGGAGTCTCGTTCCACTCCATTACTTGTTCTCCCACAATCCAAATTAGTACAAAATACAACAAAATATATTCAAAATAGACTAGAATCGGACAAATGTTCAAGAGATTGGATTTGCCCGCAAAGCTTGGTTTCGGCTCTTGCTCCGACTAAATTCTACAAGAGCCAAAACCAATATTTGCCAACTGATAATATCCCTCAATTAGAAGCGGATGCATCGCTCCTAGACATTTCTAATAAAGGAAGAGCTTCTATTCCGCTCAAGAATCTAGAAGCATGGGAAAGGAAGGCTAGAAAACTAGTCACTATTAATTCTCATGCTGATCTATTTTCTTCAGCTGCCTTCCTTTCATTACAACAGGAATCAATGTCGGTTGCGGCCCTTTCCAGACTTCTGGAGGCCGTAGCCAAATCGATTAAACATGCTACTGCCATGTCTACACTTTTAACTACTGAATTATTCCAAGCTAGGAGGGACGCAGCCCTAGCTTCGTCTAAACTACTACTCGACAATTCCACATACGAGTTAAGGAACGCTCCTATTAACTCAAAATCCTTATTTGACGGCAGGATAAAAGAAATAGCTAAATCAAACTTTGAAGCTCAACAGCAAAGGTTTCTAGCTTCTACATCCATTCAGTCACAATCTCATTCTTATAAGCCTCCTTCGCAGAGCAGAGCTTTCAAGATACCTAAATATCCTGCTAAACAAACAACATCCAGACCTAAACCTACGCAGTCGTATAGGTCCAAAAATATTCCTCAAAGCTCATCTTCTCACATTAAGAAAGATAATATCAAGAGGACTGGTAACATCCGTCAGTTCCCCTCCTCTAAACCTGCCTCTTCCTCCGCAAGATTATGAAGGCCCGCCCTTTCCACTGCCTACTCTTCCGCTCGCGGACATTCCAGTGGGAGGACGATTGGCCCATTTTGCGGAAAAATGGGAGGAAATAACAGACAACAAATGGGTCCTCTCTATTGTACGAAACGGTTTCAGGATACCATTCATCAAAATTCCTCCTTTGTCATCTGTTCCGATCAGAATGAGTCAATCCTCCTCCCCGTTTCTCAGAGAAGAGATCGAAAATCTTCTCAATAAACGGGCAGTGGAAAGGGTACAGAATCGGGAAACTCCCGGCTTTTATTCCTGGATATTCCTTGTGCCAAAAAAGAACGGAAAGTTTCGTTTAATATTAGACCTGTCTTTATTAAACCGTTACATAGAGAAACAAACATTCAAAATGGAAACAGTCAAATCGGTAAGACAAGCGATGAGACTCAACGATTGGGCTGTCTCCATAGATTTAACAGATGCATATCTACATGTGCCGATACATCGTCAATCCAGGAAGTATCTTCGCTTCGTACACGAAGATCAAGTATATCACTTTTCGGCCCTACCGTTCGGAATGTCCCTAAGTCCGTTAATTTTCTCGAAACTGATGGACGTTATTGCAGCGTTTCTACGCCAACGTGCCATATCAGTTTTTCCATACCTAGACGATTGGCTGATAAAAAATCTGATTCACAACCGTCTGATTACTCAGACAAAGATTTGCATTCAAACTATTCAAAGCCTAGGTTTTCTGCCAAATCTCAAGAAGTCAGATCTCTTTCCTGCTCAGAAATTCACCTTCATAGGTATGGAATTTCTGACGCAACAAAATTTAGTCAGGGTTCCAGCGGATCGTGTACAGAACCTAATTCTAACAATCAAGAAAATAATGTCAACAAAACATGTATCGGCACGAACTTTCCTTTCTCTTTTGGGCAAACTCAGAGCTGCAGCAGACCTTGTTCTCCTGGGCAGACTGCACTTACATCCTCTTCAGATGTGCCTGCTGTCAGTCTGGAAACCTCATATTCTTCCTCTCGATCACCCGATCTCGATAAACGGCATGATTCGATCTCACTTACAATGGTGGATAAACCCCATTCGATTCGAGACAGGGACTTCAATCCATCCTCCAGACCCCAAATTCTTCCTTTATACGGATGCCAGTCATTACGGATGGGGAGCTCATTTAGAGCCGACAACACTGTCCTTTCATGGTCGCTGGACAGAAAACCAATCCCAGCTCCATATCAATATGTTAGAAATGATGGCCATACGATTAGCACTGAAACAAGCCAAAACATTTATTCACCATTCTTGCATCATGATATCCACAGACAACACAACGGTGGTCTCATATATCAACAAACAGGGTGGCACTCATTCCCCCAATCTTTGCGTAGAAGTTTGGAAAATACTCAATTGTGGAACAAGACATAGTTATGAGAGTACGTCACATCCCAGGCAAATTCAACATTCTTGCAGACCGCCTCTCAAGACTAGACAAACCTATCAAGACAGAATGGGCTCTGGATCAAACAGTTGCGAATTCAGTATTCCAGATGCTCAACTTCCCAAATGTGGATCTGTTTGCGACAAGATTCAACCACAGACTCCCATTATATGTCTCTCCAGTACAAGACTACAAAGCACTAGCGATACATGCCCTGTCCATGGACTGGAATCATCTTCATGCATATGCTTTTCCTCCTTTTATTCTGATACCTGCTGTTCTAGAGAAAATTCGACAACATCAGTGCAGAATAGTTCTCATAGCTCCGTTCTGGCCACAACAACAGTGGTTCTCAGAACTTCTTCTTCTATTAGTGTCAGCTCCGATTCATCTGCCACTAATTCCAAGACTACTGACTCAATCCAAAGGAAGATTTGTACATCAAAACCTCCCAATTCTCGACCTTCACGCTTGGGAGTTATCAAATAATCAATCAGAGATAAGAAATTTTCACAAAACGTTGCAGATTTTGTCTCCAGATCAAGAAGAGCATCTACAATCTACACAAAAAGTCTACGATGCAAAATGGACCATCTTCTCTAATTGGTGTCATACAAAAAAGGTTAATCCGATCTCGGCCCCTATTACAGTTATAGCCGATTTCTTAATCTTTCTTTTTTCGGAAAAGAAATGTCAGATTAGTACTATTAAAGGTTATAGATCTATGATCTCTAACACTTTAAAATTCAAAACTGGTAATAGAATCGGATCTAATCCAGTTTTATCTGAACTTATCAGATCCTTTGAACTTCAACGACCAGTACAAAGACCTCTTACACCTAAATGGGACTTATCGTGGGTTTTAGTATGTCTACAAAAAACACCTTTTGAACCTCTTGATAAGGCTTCTAAATTTCATGTTACTATTAAGACAGCCTTTCTCTTAGCTCTTGCCACTGCTAAAAGGTGTAGTGAAATACATGCTCTAGCTATGGATTCACAACATTTAAGATTTAATCAATCTGATGGTTCAGTTTCCTTGATTCTTAAATCTGGTTTTTTAGCAAAAAATCAGCTTCCTTCTGTTAAACCAGATCCTATTGTTGTTCCTAGTCTTGCTCGAATATGTAAATGGGAACATACTGACAGACTTCTTTGCCCCGTTAGGGCTCTGAAATTCTATCTCAAAATGACTAGCTCTTATCGCCAAAATAGAACTAGACTTTTTCTTCCTATTAAAGGCAATAAGGATATTTCTAAAGATACTATCTCGAGATGGATATCTTACACTGTTAAACTTGCCTATAGGAAACTCACTAAATGAGATATCTCTTTCCTTAAAATCAAAGCTCATGAAGTTAGAGCTCTTTCCTCTTCTTGGGCTTTCTTCGACAAAGTTCCTCTCAATGATATACTTCAAGCAGCGGTTTGGAATAGTTCATCAACTTTTGCCAAATTCTATCTCAGAGACATGTCTCAACAAGCACAGAATCTCCAAAGTTTGGGCCCCATTGTAGTGGCCCAAAAAGTGGTGGGGGGCCAACAGCAATCAGTTATGGATGTGTAGACAACGTCAACAGCCCCCCTAGACCTGATGCTATACTAGAGAGGTACTAATTATATCTTTATTATATATATATGTTAACCCTGGATTACTTTATCCTTGGTTAAAGGATCTTATTATTGCCTTAAGCACTAATTATGTCCTCATTATATATATATAAAAAATAAATCTTTTAATAAGCCTTAATTCAGAAGTTGGGACTAACTTATTAGGAGAAATCCTCCCTCCTATTCTACAAATTCTAGCACATTATCTATAGGTTAATGTATTACGAAGTTAAAATGAAGTTTTTTAAAAGTAAAACATATTTTAATGAGTAATACTTAACCTATAGATAAGTATTTATCATCCCACCTCCCTTCCCTCGCTCCTTTCTCCTAATTGTGTATTGTTTTACACATAAAAGAAACTGACACGTGATCATTTGAGCGGGAGGAACTACGTCATACAGGTAACTGTTTAAAGGGACCTTCTGAATTAAGACTTTATAACGACTGAAAGGTCGTTTTTTCTGTGGAGGGGGTGAATAACAGAATAGAATAGCACATTATCTATAGGTTAAGTATTACTCGTTAAAATATGTTTTACTTTTAAAAAACTTCATTTTGTGATCCAGGCAGAAATTCTACTGTAAACGTATATGGCTGTAAACGTAATATCCATTTCTGTATTCTCGCAGGTGGTTCATGAGTAGGTTTAAAGATACTGATCAATGGTTTATGGTCTTTTTAACACAGTAAAGTTAATTCCATACAAGTAGCCATGGAATCGTTCTATACTCCAAGTCACTCCTAGTGTTTCACGTTCGATCTGTGAATATCGTCTCTCAACTGCGTTTAACGTGCGGCTGGCATAGGCAACTGGCCTAAAATTACCATTTTGTTTCTGTTCAAGAATGGCACCAAGCCCTACGGGACTTGCATCAATGATAAGCCTAGTTTCTGCATTAGGGTCGTAATATGACATCACTTCGGCACTTACTAATGCTTCTTTTAGAGTTTTGAACGCATTTTCCTGTTCTGTTTCCCAGCGAAAGTTTTCATGTTTTCGCGTTAATTTCCTCAATGGCCCATGAAAGATAAACTTTTTGTACTGAAAACACATTTTTCTGCAATTAGGGTTAGATTTTTGTCTCTGAGTCTCTGTAACACTTTTCGCAATATTTGATCATGCTCAGTCTGTGTTTTCGCAAAGATGATGATGTCATCAGATATGTTCTTACATCCTTGAATGTCCTGTAAAGTTTGCTGTATAATCTTCTGATAAATTTCAGGAGCACATGAAATTCCGAAATTTAACCTGCGAAATCGGTATATTCCGTCATACGTCACAAACTTTGTAATGTCACGAGAGCTTGGTTCTATCTCTATCTGATAGAAACCTTGTCTGAGATCTAGTTTACTGAAGATCTTAGCTCCATTCATTTCTTCGAGTGTTTCATCAATATTTGGAAGCGGAAAGCGTTCTCTCTGAACTGCTGTGTTAGCTTGTCGCATATCAACACAGATGCGAATGTCATTATTCGGCTTTGGCACTACTACGAGAGGGGAAAGCCATGACGTGGGACCCTCTACTTTTTCAATAATGTCTTGTCGAAGGAGTTCATCCAGTTTATGTCTCACTTGTTCTCGCATTTTGAACGGCATTTTCCTAGCGGGCTGCGCTATTGGTTGTACACTTCTATCAATGTGTAATTTCAGTTGGAAATCCTTTAATTTTCCGAGCCCTTTAAAACGATCCTTAAATACATGTAGTATTGAATCAACATTGCCATGATTGCTTTTCTGATCCTCCATACTATTTACACAGAGCTTTAACATTCCAAGATCCACAGCACACTTAAGACCAATTATTGGCTTGCACTGACCATCAATTATGTGAAAAATTAATTTATGTGATTTTCCATTTACATTTACATTTAAACTTGATACACCAAGAAGCTTAAGTGGCATTTTAGAGGTGTAAGGATAAATTTTTGCATTTGATTTTTCCACTTTGGTAAATTGTGTTTTCACTGAATCAAATGTATTCTTATCCATGCAATTTACAGAAGCACCTGAATCAATTAACACTTTCACTGATTTTCCTTCAATCAAAATTTCCACACTATTAGAATCACAATTTGATATATGGAATACATGGCCTACACTAGTTATCTCCTCATTATCACAAACATTTCCGTCATAATTTTCTGAATGTTCACTTTCATCCACAAAATTTACTTTTTGCTTTACTTTTGACCTACACATGTGCCCAAAATGATTTTTCTTATGACACACTGAACAAACTACATTTCGGGACCTTAAACAACGAAATCCAGAATGACCTTCATATCCAGAGCGAAAACAAATTAATTTTGGCCTCCTAGCTGATCTTGGTTGTGTATGATACTGCTTCAATGTAGGTTTATTTTTCTCAACTTTGTAGGCATAACCTTCTTTTTCCTGTGCTGATGCACCTTGTGGATTCTTCCTTTGTTGATCAATTTTGTTGCAGTGTAGATCTGCAAGTTCCGACACTCATGATATTTCCTGGATCTTTGTTAGAGTTAGATTTTTCTCCTTCAGAAATTTTTTCCTGAGCTCGTTTGACTGACAACTATCTACTATTTTATCTCTTATCATGTCATTGACAGTGTCCTGGGCATAGTCACATGAGACAGCCATTTTCTTAAGTCTTATGATGTAATTGTCCATGTTTTCCTCTTTTTCTTGCTTGCAAGATCTGAACGTATGTCTCTCGTACGCAATGTTCTTTTGCGGATTAAAATATTCCGTTAGCTTTTCTTTCACCTGCATATAATTTTGTTCTTGATAATTTCCTGCAAAGGTCTCGAAAATGTCTTGCACTTCTTCTCCTGCCAGGTGTAATAACATTGCTTTTTTCTGTTCATCTTTTGTGACACCACTTGCACTAATGTAATAGTCAAATCTTTTAAGGTAAAGTTCCCAAGACTTTGCTAAGTTGGTATTTTCACCTATGACCTTAAAAGGTGGTGGCGCTGGCATGTCCAACTTTGACGCCATAATTCACGAACCTTGGAGGCTTAGAAAATGTCACCAAAATCCAAAATCCAAACCTCGTGGAGAATAGATGTCTGTAACACACTAAACAATAAACTGCAAAAATGTTGTTCCTTTGAACAATTATTCTCTGTTAATTAAGTGTTCCTTTGAACATTTATTAAAACAACAGTTCCTTTGAACTGGGCTATAATAATTCCATAATTCCTTTTCATTGAAAAATCCATCCCATCCTCATCGCCAAAATAATGTAATGTTCTTAAATATTGCAGCTGTTGAAGACCAGTGAAAAAGACCTTGCTACATCTACAGTTTAATCTATTCTAAAAACGTACATGCTCAGAACAACCATACAGTATACTCGTATATCAATGTCAAAGCTAATTAAAGTTAAGACCTACAAGGGAGCCTGGCTGTTGTCGTATACTCTCACATACAGCTCTTAACAATACATTACAGTTTCAACATCAAAATCTCCCAACACTGTCACTTCATGCTTGGGAGTTATCAAACAATCAATTAGAGATAAAAGGTTTTTGCAAAACCTTGCAGATTTTGTCTCTAAATCAAGAAGAGCATCTACTCAGAAAGTCTATGATGCAAAATGGGTCATATACCAATTGCTGTCATAGAAAGAAGGTTTATCAGGTCTCAGACCCTCTTACGGTCATAGCCAACTTCCTTATGTACCTTTTTTCTGAGAAAAAATGTCAAATAAGTACCATCAAGGGCTATAGATCCATGATCTCAAATACACTTAAATTTAAGACTGTTAATGGAATTTGGTCTAATCCAGTCTTGTCAGAATTAATTAGATCTTTTGAACTGCAACGTCCAATACAAAGATCACTTACTCCGAAATGGGATTTATCTTGGGTCTTAGTTTTGTCTACAAAATGCCCCATATGAACCTCTACATAAGGCTTCTGAACTCCACATGATTAAAACAGCCTTTATATTAACTCTTGCCACACCAAAGAGATGCAGTGGACTTCATGCTTTGGCAATGGACTCAAATCATTTAAGGTTCAGACAGTCAGATGGTTCAGTATCATTGATAGCACAAACTGGGATTTTGGCAAAGAATCAGCTTCCATTCATTTGCCCAAACCTATAGTCATCCCAAACTTAGCTCAAACATATTAGAGGGAACATTTAGATAGACTTTTATGCCCAATTTGAGCATTAAGATGACTAGTTCTTATGGTCAGAATAGAACTAGATTATTCTTACCAATTAAAGGCAATCTTGACATCTCTAAGACTTCAGGCTCAAGGTGAGTAGATCACAAATTTAGGGCGCTATCTTCTTCCTGGGCATTCTTAACGACATTCTTAAAGCAGCAGTCTAGAATCAGTCTTCTACTTTTGCAAAATTCAACTTGAGAGATATGTCTCAGCAAGTTGCAAATTTACATAGTTTGGGCCCAATTGTTGTTGCCCAAAAAGTGGTGGGGGCCAGGAAAGTCAAGCCTTGGATGCTTAAGAAGACTGGCAGCCCCCAAATTCAACTGTACCTATGTAAAGCAGGGTTCGCGTTACCGATCGCCATAGTCGCCATTTGCGCAGAAAAATAAAATTTGGCACAAAAATCATAAATTGGCAAAACAAGTGGCGAAAAAAAAAATCGCCTGAATTGCCCGCTACTGAGCCATATAATTGCCCCGCGTGTCTATCGCACCTTCCTTGATTGTATAATTCGCCACTTAACAACTCAATTATCGATCATAAAATGGTAGCTGATCAAATTAACCTGAATTTGATGAAAGCGATATAAGGTCACGTGCCGCAATGTGCAGTTTGACAGTAGCACCGCCCACTTTCCACGCCTTTCATCCTCAATATTCATGACGCTGTGCCGAAACTACCAATCAGGAATTAATGTCAGAGTCGCATCACCTATGTCTTGGAAATTTACCCAGAATGTAATCACGTGGAACCCTATGTCAAACACAAGATGAAGAATAAATTGATTACACAAGAAATAATTATTGTCATTAATTGGTCGGCTTATTAAAGCGGTAAGTACACTTTGACAGTGCCGACTTTAATTAAGCATGTTTCGGTACCTTCTTATGAGCCTTAATTTTATTTGGCAATCATCGAACGTTGTCCCGAAAAAAAAAAAAAGACACAAATAATGCCTCAGAGGCGGACACATTAGTCTCCGATGGTCCGGATTGCGCATTTGATTCCCACAGATTGTTGGGATTGATCATGAAACACATGTATTTGCTATGGTTATTCGCTCCTTCCACTGCTTCAAGATTGGCAGTTACAAGTTTCTTGCAGAAGGGTGTTCAATGTACTGGTTAACCGCTTATTATATAAACATGCCCCCTCTTTTTTATTGGCACGATTCATAAAAAAAATGCTGTTCCCCATTCCATTTCGCATAGACCTGACTCGTAAAGCAATTGCAGTAAACTCCCTTTTAAGTCAGTCGCAGTTAGTTCCCTTAAAACAGTAAAAACTGCTGTGTAAGAAACTTACCCCGCATTTATCAGTGGTACAAATGAATATTATGTTACGTTATTCTCTTACAGTATAATACATTAATAACATTATATTTATTGGCTAATACAGCACTTTTCAGAACTTTCGGTTCCATGTAAAGTGTTCTATTTTTGTGTCTTCAACATTCGATATGCAAAACAAAGACTTATTATTAATTCATGACATTGTAATTAATTAATTACAGCAGAAGTTTTAAAAATCAGTGTGAGAATTAATTTCAAGTCCCCCACACATTTCACACTATACTGATTCTTGAATCTACTGCTGCCATTAAAAGAATCAATTAAAGAACACCTTTTTTCTGACAAGATAATTCTTTGGCAAAAAATGGCCAAAATTTGGCTCAAAATCTGGCTCAAAATTAAAAAAATGGCACAAAAAAATCAAATTGGCGAAAATGGTGGCGAAAGAAAAAAAATCCTAGTGCAAACCCTGTAAAGGTAATTGGTATCCTATATATATGTTATTGTGAATCTAGATCAATATTAAGATTATATATCATAGAATGCATCTAATTCCATAGAGTTTCCTGGGTCTTAATCCAGAAGTTAAGGGATTATTTATATTAGGGTGTTAGAATTAGAGAGCTCCTAATCTATAAATTCTAGCATATTATCCATAGGTTAATGTATTATGCAGTTAAAATGAAGTTTTTATAGTAAAACATTTTAACAAGTAATATTTAACCTATAGATAAGAAATTCCCTCCTGCCTCCCCGCTTTGCTCAGTTAGATTGTTTTATTCTACAAAGAAATTGAACACGTGATCAAAACAGCGGGAAGAGTGACATCACACAGGTATGCCTAAGAGATCTTCTGGATTAAGACTTGCCATTTTTCTGTGGAAGGTTTAAATACAGAAAATAGCACATTATCTATAGGTTAAGTATTACTTATTAAAATATGTTTCACCATAAAAAACTTCATTTTCTGATCCATACCCTGTGCCAAATGGCGTTAAGGAAGGCTGTGTACTAGCTCCAATGCTGTACAGCATGATGTTTTCTGCCAAACTCATAGATGCTTTCCAGGAAATACCTATTAGGTATTGCTTTGATGGGAAGCTTCTCAAACTAAGACGGTTGCAAGCTAAATCCAAGGTGCAGACAGAAGTGCTAGACATGACAAAAGGTGCTCCAACAGAAGAGAAGATGCAAAAGGTGTGGATCAAGTATCTGATTCATGTGACAGCTATGACCTCACAATCAGCATCAAAAAGACTGAGGTGGTATATCATCCAGCACCTGGAAAGCCTTACAAGAACCCACCATCATAGTGAAAGGTCAACGATTGCAAGTGGTAGACAAGTTCACCTACCATTGCAGTACATTGTCAAGAGTTGTGCACATTGATGATGAAGTCAATGCCAGCATTGCCAAAGCTAGTGCAGCATTTGGCTGAGTACATGGAAGTATTTGGGACCGAAGTGGAATCAGACTTGACACAAAGCTGACAGTTTACAGATCTATTATATGCATGTGAAACTTTGATAGTTTACCAACAGCATGCCAAAAGACTGAACCACTTCCATACAAGCTGTCTTAGAAAATCTCTAAAGATTAAGTGGCAAGACAGGATTCCAGACGCAGAAGTCCTGAAAAAGGCAGGGATGCAGAGTATACATACTCTTCTGAAATTGGCACTATTGAGATGGACAGTTCATGTTACCAGAATGCCTAATGAATGCTTACCAAAGAAAATCCTCTTTGGAGAACATAAATGGGAAAATGCTCCCAAGGTGGTCAGAAGAAGCAATACAAGGACATCCTCAAAGCCTTTCTTAAAGACTTCAACATACCAACAGAGTCATGGGAACAGATTGCACAGGATCAAGCAAAGTGGCGAGGCCTCATAAGAAGGGGAGCTGGTGAATACGAAGCGAAACAAATAAGTGAAGTCGGGCAGAAACTTGCTCAGTGGAAAGTCAGAGCCAAGGCATCACCAACAGCGCTTTCTTCCTCAGACCTCTTGTTCTATCTGCAACAGGCAGTTTAGAGCTAAGATTGTTGACAGAGCTGTTAAACCTCAAACTCTAAACTCCATTGTAATATATTATCAGCAATGATTTTCAAAAATAATTTTCTGATTTTCCAAGAAAATGAGACGTCATTTCATTCAAAGTCTCCTTGGAAATAATTTTATTGAAATGTTGGCTTCATTTTCTGAAAAATTAAGACAATATTATTCATTGATATACCCTGCTTTGCGATAATGTTGGGGTATTATGTTTTCCAGCTGGGTATCCATGTGTCTGTCTGTTGTATGTACAGAGGACTTGCTAAGGAGGAGTATTTGGTGATATTTTTTTCTTATTTATCCATAAATAGCATATATTGTGGGTACTCATTAGAAGTGCCTTGCCAAGGCACTATTGATGAGTACCCTCAATGTATGAAAAACATATCACCAAATACTCCTCCTTAAAGGCTCCATATTTCTCAAAAATAGACATTTTATTATCCAAGAAAGGTAAAATAAATTGATATATGGTATTAATACAATCATACAATGTGGCATCTGTCTGTATGTAAAATTCCAGTGTCTTCTTGAACTGGTCAAAAATGAAATGATTTTTTGTATCGTATCCCTGAATTAATGTTGCCATTTTTCAGTCCTACAAAAATTTTTTACCCTTCAGAAAGCCTCTTTACAAACCCTAGCTGGGATCTCGTAATCATCTCTTTCTGAAGTGTTCGATCTCTCTTGCATAGCAACTAGGTAGAGGCAATACAATCATCAGTGAGTGCTACCTCTTCTGGTCTCATTTAAGCTATGTCTTTAAGTTTGTTTTATCTTTCAGGTGAAATTTGTGAGGTTTGACCCTCCCAATCCACATGTGGACTTAGCATTACTAGGGAGAGCAGATCACTTCATTGGAAACTGTATATCAACATTCACAGCATTTGTTACACGTGAGAGAAAAGTTAAAGGAAAGTCAACAAAATTCTGGGCATTCCCACCAGGGCAGCATGACGAGTTATAATAAGTTAATAAGATGTAATAAATTATTCAAATGCTATAAACATGAAACAATCTGATTCATTCCAATATTTTTATTTTTATTTTATTTAAATCTATTTTATATAATGATTGATATTTCATAACTTCAGTTTGATGTCAAGACTTGGCATAATGCAAGTTGTGGATATTAATTTAACCCTTGTCCTGCTGAATAAATTAAGATGCCATGCCCACTTCTAATTTTCAGCCAGTCAGATTACTTGATCCAGATTATTGATATAAATTCACATACTTTATGGCAAACAGTGCAGATCAGTTGGCTTCTGAAGAAGCCAACTGATCTGGATCTACACTGTTTGCAAAGGCAGGGTATATAAGGTTTAGCAGGATAAGGGTTAAGGAACTGGATGCTGTTGGTAGACATGCCATCTTTCTGTAAAAGAGACAACTTTCATTACTTCCTTTTTGCTTTCCTGTACACGGAGACCCTTCAGAAAAGTGTTCTACTCTGAAAGGAAAGAATTTGCTCCCAAAGGAGGTAGCAAATTCTTTCCTTTCAGAGTAGAATCCTTTTCACAAAGGAGACAAAAACAACTTTGACAGTTGCCTCCCCTGAAAGTGATTTCATTCCCCTCAATATGAATAGTGCTAATATTATAAGTATTACATGAATTATTGTGGTGCAAAATCAAAATATCTACTGAATATCCTTTTACTGGAGTGATATGTTGTCTGCTGTTAGATTGCAATTCACTGTTCATATTAACCCTTAAAGCATCACCTAAAATTGCAGCAGACGACATTCTGATTTTTTGTATTTTTGAGAAATAAGGCTTGATATAGCGTGTGAATCATCTGCCCTACAATTGTCGTCTGCTTTGTCTTCTGCCGGTTACTTTAAAAGTCATTGTTGCAAACAGTGTGGACCCAGATCATACTGCTCGCAGTCTGGTCTGGGTCTACACTGTTTGCCTATATGCAAAATGTAAGTTTGAAAAGTTTGCAAGATGCAGCAGACGACATAAGCAGACATTTTCAGATGCAGATTTTCTTGGCGCTTTAAGGGTTAACTCCCAGAAAATGTAAGAACTGGGCGTGACTAAGTATGAAATAGCTTGTAGAATATTTGAGATACAGTGTGAGAAGATATACCTTTTGACTTGCATCCAGTGAAGACTGAAATCATTCTGCACATCAGCGCAGTCTGATCAGTCTTCTCTAGACACTGTCATCAGTTTATCGTCTGCTGAATTTGGCAGGAGAGTGAAATGGATAAGCAGAATTATTGGATAGTGTAGAATATACTGGTGAACAGAGAAGGCCCCATTATTACGAAAACACGCTAGATATATTGAAAATTTCACCACCAAAAACTGAACGTTTTCAGAAAAAAATTCTGATATTATTCATAGTTCTGCTCAAAACATAGATTGTGGATACTCGTTAGAACTGCCACACTCATTAGAACTGCCCTCATTGAGGCAGTTCTAATGAATACCCACAATCTATGTTTTAACATAGATTGTGGATACTCATTAGAACCACCTCACTGAGGCGGTTCTAAAGAGTACCCACAATCTATGTTTTTGAGCAGAAATAAGAAAAATAATGTATATCCCTGTAAACCCCAGTTATTATATAAAAGTGGGGTTTAAGGGGGTCAGAATTATATAGACATGTTTTTGTGATGTCAGGCTGGGTGAAGTGCATGATGTTCTGAGGTTGTCACTATTTGCATATGGTATGCGAGGGCTTTCCCCACAATCAGCATCGACTTTAAACAAACTCTGGGCTGATTCACCACTCAATAAATAGATGATATTCTCATATGTTTTCACCAGAACATAGAATTTGAAACTGGTAATGGTTTTGGTTCTGCTGAGCTGCGCTTTGTGAATATGATGTTCACTCCTTCTATTCCAAACACCTGTCTGTTGTGAAGAGTCTGAAAGGTGGTTAGGATTGCTTTCTTGTTACTTCTTGTTTATGGATATGCATATTGATAAAATATAAAACAAACAAGCAATTTATTTTATATGTGTATTGCTTTTTATACCCCGCCACACAAAAGTGGTCAGGTATTATGGTTTCATGTTGGACGTCCGTGTGTCTGACCATCCCTCTGTCCGTCCCTCCATCCGGTTTTCGTTTCTGGATGATAACTTGAGTAAACATCAATGGATTTTCACCAAACTTGGTGTGTGTATTGATATTGTGGAGATCTGGTTTGGGACTGCTAAAAGGCAAATTTCGTCAAATTTTTACGGAGTTATCTGCCCGAGACACGCCCGTATTTTCGTTTCTGGACGATAACTTGAATAAATAACAAGGGATTTTAACTCAACTTGCTGTATGCATTGACATTAAAGAGATCTGGTTTGGGATTGCTAATGGGCAAATTTTGTCAAATTTTTACAGGAGTTATCTGCCCGAGACATGCCCAATTTTCATTTCCGGACTATAACTTGAGCAAATAGCAAGGGATTTTAACCAGACTTGCTATATATATTGACATTAAGGAGATCTGGTATGGAATGCATAGCAACAGATAAGGTGCTTTTTTCATCCGAAAATGCTGATATCTTTCTTATTTCTCCACGAAAACATATGTTGTGGTACTCATTAGAAGTGCCTCACTGAGGTGCTTCTAATAAGTACCCACAACATATGTTTTTGTGGAGAAAGAAGAAAAATATTATGTGGATACCCCTCTTATCTGTAGCTAATGGGCAAATTTCGTCAAATTTTTACGGAGTTATCTGCCCGAGACACGCCCAATTTTCGTTTCAAGACGATAACTTGAGTAAATAGCAAGGGATTTTAACCAGACTTGCTATATATATAGACATTAAGGAGATTTGGTATGGAATGCATAGCAACAGATAAGGTGCTTTTTTCATCCGAAAATGCTGATATCGTTCTTATTCTTTCTTATTTCTCCATGAAAACATATGTTGTGGTACTCATTAGAAGTGCCTCACTGAGGCGCTTCTAATGAGTACCCACAACATATGTTTTCATGGAGAAATAAGAAAAATATTATGTGGATACCCCCTCTTATCTGTAGCTAATGGGCAAATTTCATCAAATTTTTACGGAGTTATCTGCCCGAGACACACCCATATTTTCGTTTCCAGACAACAACTTGAGTAAATAAGAAGGGATTTTAACCAAACTTGCTATATGCATTGAACTTAAGGAGATCTGTTTTGGAATTGCTAATGGGCAAATTTTGTCAAATTTTTACGGAGTTATCTGCCCAAGACACACCCATATTTTCGTTTCCGAACGATAACTCGAGTAAATTACAAGGCCTATTAACCAAACTTGCTATATGCATTGATATTATCAAGATCTGGTTTAGGATTGTTATCTGTCCCTCCATCATTTTCTTTTGACATTTTCGCAATGATAACTTTAATACATAAACAAGTAATTGCTATGGCGGGGTATTATGCTTGCGGTGCTTTTATTTACTGCTGTATGTATTTGGACAGACAGGCCTGAGCAAATAGTGATGACCAAGATGAGACGTTGCAGAATGCGGCATCTCATCAGGGTTTACACTGTTTGCCACTCATCCAGCAGTTTTTAGAAACAACATCAGGTATGTACATTGTATTTGTTCAAATTTTAGAACAAGTATGGTAAGGAGTCAAGGTGTCTGAATACTTGAGGGTAAATACGATATTATTTCTTTTGATATTAAATTTACAGATTAATACAGATTGTTAGCATTGTTTTCTTGCCTCCCTCATTTTCCATTGTTAATATACCCGAGATAAGAGTGGTGTCCAGATAAATGTTTTTTCTTATTTCCTCATGAAAATGTAAAATTGTCATTACCTATGATATGCCTATTAGGAGGAAAAAGAAAAAAAACACAATATTATTTGTTGGGCAAAAAAAAAACAAAAAACAGAAAAACTTGTTAAGAGTAAATATTTTTTATTGTAAAAAGAATGTTGTAAAAAGAATAAAAAACCTTACCTTGAGTAATGATAAAACAAACAGTTCGCACAATGCCAATTTGTGAAAATAGAGACTCACACACAAATGTATATATTAAGTTGGTCAATATATTTGTTGATCTTGTGCAGGAGATTGTACTGGATTCGAACATGGCCCAAGTCATATTAAACACTTTAAAATGCTGCTTTCTGCTCTTTAGCTTAACCCTTAAAGCATCACGCAAAATTTGTACCAGACCACATTCTAATTTTTTAAAACATTTTTATAGAAAATGAGTCTTATTTCATGTGAATTGTCTGCTTGTCAGATGATTCACATGAAATATTGACTTACTTTCTATATAAAAAAAAAAAAAAAAATTTAAATGTGTCATCTGCTGCAGTTGTGATTGGCACTTTAAGGGTTGAGAACAGTGCCCCTTCAAGTAAAAAAAAACCTATGACATAGGTGACTGGAGTAAACCCATTAGGGTCATGATGAGCACAATCAATTAACCTACTAAAACTTTTCCTGGGCAGGCTTAGTCCTCTGTGTGGTTAACCAGTACTTGTGCACATACTCTTGTCAGTCACTGACAACTACCTTTCTTGAATTAGCAGAGGGGGAAAACGATCAGTCCCCAGTTATGTGGCCAAGATGAGGCTCAAACTTGTGATCCCTGGATCTGCAGTTAGATGCTCTACCAACTGTGCTATGGAGCAAGGCTGATTCTATAAGCAGGTAGTGAAGGCCCTGATCAGACTGCATGAATGCTCAGCTGATCTTTGCCTAGACAATGTCTGAATATGCACTGGACACCTTTTCACTTGGCCTGGCCTATGGGGAGTTGTGGATATTTTTTAGAATCCTATGCATAACATGGGAAAAGGGTTCTCATGCCATATGTGAACAGCTAAGGTCCTGGGCCCAGTTGTTCAAAGCCAACGACGTCGTTAGTTAACGATTCGTTAAAATTTACATCGAGTGATACGCGAATATGCTGAAATTTTTTGCTGAAAAAATGTGAGTAGCTTTTGCAGTGCAAAAGCTACTCACATTTTTTCAGCAAAAAATTTCAGAATATTGTATATTGAATCCACTAAAACAGTTAAAGAAATGACCCTTAACGAGCTCGTTAAGCTAACGATGCTTTGAACAACTGGGCCCAGATCAGCATGCATACCCATGCAGTCTGGTAAGGGTATTCCCTCTTCGTTGACAAATACTACAGTATCCATTAATGCTGTAAGGGGACAATGAGGCCGTGACCAGCATATGTGAATGTGCAGGCTGACCTGGGCCTTTGTTGCTAGCAAAGTGCTGAGGCTCCTTTTGTGTATTTCACACCATATAAAAGTTGGTTGGTACCTATAAGGGGAATGAATATACTGTCAGGGGAAACAACTTTCAAATTATTTTTTGCTTCTTTTCTGAAAAGGGGTCAACTTTAGAAGGAAATAATTTGCTTCTTTTGGAGCAGACTCTTTACTTTTAGAATAGCAAATTCTTTTCTTTTAGAATAGACCCCTTCTCAGAAGGGACTTGGTGTGCAGAAAAGCAAACAGGAAGTCACAAAAGTTGACCCCTTGTAAAAAAAAAGTAAAAACTACTAAGAGTATAAAGACACCTTAACTCTTGCTCCGCTAGTGGTGACTTTTGTCATCTGCTGATAAGCTTTGAAAACAGTTTGGGCCCAGATCAGGCCCGACAAAATGTCAGGCCTGATCTTGATCTGAACTGTTTGACACTCTGATGGTATTCCTGAAAGATGTTTTTGAAAAAGTTAATTTAAAAAAAATAAATCCACAAACGACAAAAAAGCATGCAAAATTACCCAGCATGCAAAGAATTAAAATCATTTTGGTGGGACTGTTCTTATGAGTACCAACAACATTGGATTTACATAGCTGTTATAGTGTATCTGATGACAATCATTACGAAAACATGCCTATTGAAATATATTGAAAATTTCACCACCAAAAACTGAAAGCTTTCAGATAAAAATTCTGATATTTTTCATACGTCTGCTCAAAACATAGATTAAGTGTACTCATTAGAACTGCCTCACTGAGGTTGCTCTAACGAGTACCCACAATCTATGTTTTTAAGCAGAAATAAGAGAAGTAATATATACCCCTGTAAACCCCAGTTTACTATGTAAAAGTGGGGTTTAAGGGGGTCAAAATTATATAGGCAAGATTTTAGTGATGTCTGAGATAATTTTCTCCAGTTCTCCATGAAAACATACATTATGAGTACTCCTCAAAGGATTACGTTTTTTAGCAGAAGAAAAACACTCAACATTTCAACAGAATCAGTTTATTATAGTTACATATGACAAATTGACATACAAACAGTCAAACATTAGGCAATACACTGTTTAACTGAGACAATTAACTCTTAAAGCACCAATCACAACTGCAGCAGACATTTTGAAATATTTAAAAAAAAAAAAAAGAAAAGTGAAATTTCATGGTCTGCCAAGCAGACGATTCACATTAAATGTCAAGACTTATTGTCTCTGAAAAAAAATTAGAGTGTCGTCTGCTACAAATATATTTTGCTGTAAGGGTTAAGAGGAATGCCTCAGCTTGCACATATTTTATACAGTCACACAGATCAGTTTAAAAGATGGACCTGCATACATGAATGAAACTAAGCTGCACCATGACATGTCTTCAAGAATCTGGGAAATGGAATCTGACCTGATGACACATGCAAAACAAAGCATGTAACAATGGGCTTTTAAAATCTATATGGTTCAAAGTTTACCTGACAGAACCATCAACCCTTAAAGTGCCAAGCAAAGTTTGCAGCAGACGACACTCTGAATTTATTTTGATTTATTTTTCAAAGAAAATAAGTCTTGATATTTCATGTGAACATCTGCTTGGCAGATGATTCACATGAAATATCAGGACTTACTTTCTTTGAAAATCAAAAATAAAATATTTAAAAATGTTATCTGCTGCAGCTGTGATTGGCCCTTTTAGGGTTAATGCCCTGAATAAGCAAATAAAAAAGTCTTTAACGCAAGTGTATTCTTTAAATATAAAGATACAGCTATATAAACATAAGACAGTTTTATTAAATGATTTTTTCTACTGACATTTAAGCCTAGCATTCCATAAAAGGGACATTGGCAAACAGTGTAGACCCAGATTCAGACTTTCAAGTGCCCTCCATTGAAAAAAGCAGGGATAAAGTAGGGCTCAAAATTTTGAAAAAGTAGGACAAAAGTAGGAATTTCAGTCATGAAAAGTAGAGATAGTAGGGACATTCTGAGTGTTTTCAGACTAAGCTATAATAAGCAAACAACAGTTTTCTCAGAACAATAATACTACATAACCATGGAAAGGAAATACCAAAATAAACGTCTGTCGCACTGGAGTGGGCAGCAACAGCATCTTCTGCAATGGCTGCAAGCACTGGGTGCACAAGAAATGAAGAAGGCTTAAGCACTTGAAAAAAGACCCTGACTACAGATGTACATGGTGCCAGGGAACTGCATGTTCCTTGGATGGCAGACCACAGAAGGAAGTCCAGGTCGGACCTGACAAGCTTGAGGTGGTAGCTTCCTTTTGCAGACATCCTCTCAGCAGCAGATGGCTGTGAACTTTCAACCACAACATGTGTGAAAACGGCCTGGAAGAAGTTCAAGGATCTGCTACCAGTTCTCTCTTCACACCACCTCTCTTTCAAAACATGTGGCTGTGTGTACAGCTCTTGTGTACGGAGCGCAAAGCTCCATGCCAGCAAGACTTGCCCATTGACAAAGCCAAACCTCCAGCAACTGCAGCGAAATGACAGGGCAATGATCAGACAGATCTGCAACCTCAGACCGCAAGACATTGTCACCACCAGGTCCAATGAGCTACTTGTGCGGCTTGGCATTGAGGATCTGGACCTCATTCTGAAGGAGAGAAGACTTCGATGGTATGGACATGTGGAACGCTCCAATGGTGCAGTCAAGACAGCTTTTGACATACAAGCTGATGGAAAGCGTGGGCCTGGGAGGCCCAAGATGACATGGAAACAGCTGACAGAGATTGGAAGCTCTCGGCCATCAGCCCTCATGATAGACATACCTGGAGATCTGGTGTGAGATCTGCACGCAGGGCCCACTGGTGTGGATGTTGCCCCTGTACCTGCACATTAATCAAAAATCCGATTATGATATGATATGAAATGTTCAAAAAAAAGGAGTTACAACTGAAGTAAAATCATTTTATAAAGTTTGGCATCGTGGCGGCTCAGATAAAGTTTATCGGATTTTCACAAACTGCTAGCGAACAAAGTCAGCGAGGAAAAAAGTTACAATTTTTGGTCACTGCAAACATTTTTGGACTAAAAAGTAGGGATAGTAAGGCATTTTCAGAAAAAAAGTAAGGTAAAGTAGGAGCACAAAAAGTCGGGAAAACATCATGAAAACATGCCTATAAAATTTTGACCCCCTTAAACCCCACTTTTATATAGTAAAACTGTAGTTTACAGGGGTATACATTATTTTTCTTATTTCTGTCCAAAAACATAGATTGTGGGTATTCATTAGAACTGCCTCTGTGAGGCAGTTCTAATGAGTACCCACAATCTATGTTTTGAGCAGAAATATGAAAAATATTAAAAGTTTTTTGTCTGAAAATTTTCAGTTTTTAGGAGGTGAAATTTTCTATATATTTGAATAGGCATGTTTTCGTAAAATAGAAACAAGGGAGATGTCACAAGTACAAATGGCCCTGGATCATTGTTTCGGTGATAGTGATATCTAGAAACATTAGAGCTTATATTTTATGTTAACCCTTAAAACGCCAAGAAAAATCTGCATCTGAAAATGTCGTCTGTTTATGTCGTCTGCTGAATATTCTTGCAAACTTTTCAAACCTATTTTTGCATATAGGCAAAACTGTGTGGACCCAGATCAGACTGCTCCTTTAGGAAGACAAAGCAGACGACAATTGTTGTGATTGGCGCTTTAAGGGTTAAATTATTTCTAAATCTCCTCATACACTACAAAGCTATATGCCAGACAACTGCAGCACAATGTGGCCCACAAACAGACAGTGCAATTGCTATATAAATATATATTTTTTGCAAACTCATTTTTGGTCATGGTGTTTATATAAAAACAAACAATAACAAGTCTACTTTGTGATTATAATCTTGTATAAATAACCAGAAGCATCACAATATTTTTTTGCCTCAGTTATCAAGGAAATACTCATGATGTGTACAAATTGAAATAATCTACACTGCCAAAGATAAGAATAACTGCCAAATATATCTTAACCCTTAAAGCGCCAAGAAAACCTGCATCTGAAAATGTTGTCTGCTGAATATTCCTGCAAACTTTTCAAACCTATTTTTGCATACAGGCAAAACAGTGTGGACCCAGATCAGACTGCTCCTAAAGGAGCAGTCTGATCTGGGTCCATACTATTTGCGGAAGTGACTTTTAAGGTAACCAGCAGAAGACAAAGCAGACGACAATAGTTGTGATTGGCACTTTACGGGTTAAACTGTTATATTTGACTAACCCTGTAAACAGGTATTGATAAAGCATAACTCTTTATAAGGCACTATTTTCAACCAAAAAGTATTAACCCTTGTCATGCTGAATAAATTAAGATGCCATGCCCACTTCTAATCCGGATTGTTGCAATAAATTCACATATTTAATGGCAAATAGTGCAGATCCAGATCAGTTGGCTTCTTCAGAAGCCAACTGATCTGAATCTACACTGTTTGCAAAGGCAGTATATTTCGGGTTTAGCAGAACAAGGGTTAACATTTTTCTTATTCTAAATGACAATGTATCTTGTGGGTACTCAGTGAGGCACTTCTAAGGAGCACCCACAACATATGTTTTCCTGGAAAAATAAGAAAAATATTAACTAGATACCCTCTCTTATCTAGAACCTTGCAAAAGCACTTGCCTTTGTACCCTAATCCACCATAACAGCTGCAAATATGGAGGTTATCTCATTTGCTTAAGTGTATCCCTGATTCTCATATTACCATCTGCCGGCCTCGGTGGCTCAGTTGGATGCTCCGTCTGACTGGAGACCAGGAGGTTGCGGGTTCAACCCCCGCCGAGGTCGGCAACATCCTTTCGTGGAGATTGATCATGAAATATTTTCTACGGTCATTCTCTCCCTTCCGCTGACTCAAGAAGGACAGTTGTCAGTTTCTGGCAAAAGAATGTGCACAATACTGGTCAACCGCTTTGAGGACTAAGCCTGCCCAGTAAGCGTGTGGTTAGGTAAACTGACCTCGCTCGACATGACCCATTGGGTTGACTGGGCCGTAAAACCTCAACACAAACAAACATATTACCATCCATTCTCATCCAGTCTCATGTTATTGTCCACCCTTCAATACTAATAAAAGAAAATAGCCAACACTTCAAAGTAAGTTTATAAGCAAATTCAAGGTAATATAAAAAATCTTAATTACTTATTTGTTGGAGTATTTCCAAACACTTTATCATATATATCATATATCATAATCGGATTTTTGATTAACGTGCATGTACCGGGGCAACATCCACATCAGTGGGCCCCCTTCCAGATAGCTGGCTTGCTGCATGCATGGCAGATCTCACACCAGATCTCCACGTACGTCTATCATGAGGGTTGATAGCCGAGAGCTTCCACTCTCTACAATCCCTCTCTGTCAGCTGCTTCCATGTCATTTTGGGCCTTCCAGGCCCACGCTTTCCATCAACCTGTATGTCAAAGGCTGTCTTGACTGCACCCTTCGAGCGTTCCACATGTCCATACCATCGGAGTCTTCTCTCCTTCAGAATGAGGTCCAGATCCTCAATGCCAAGCCGCACAAGTAGCTCACTGGACCTGGTGGTGACGATGTCTTGTGCCTGACATTGCAGATCTGTCTGATCATTGCCCTGTCATTTCGCTGCAGAAGCTGGAGGTTTGGCTTTGTCAATGGCCAAGTCTCGCTGGCATGGAGCATTGCACTCCGCACACAAGAGCTGTACACACGGCCACATGTTTTGAAAGAGAGGTGGCGTGAAGAGAGGACTAGTAGCAGATCCTTGAACTTCTTCCAGGCTGTTTTCACATGTGTTATGGTTTAAAGTTCACAGCCACCTGCTGCTGAGAGCATGTCTCCTAGGTAGCAAAAGGAAGCTACCACCTCAAGCTTGTCAGGTCCGACCTGGACTTCCTTCTGAGCAAAAATGTAAAAAATGCAAAATTTCCTAATTTTCAAGAGAGTACCCCTGATAATATCCATTTTATAATAAAATGACAAGTTCTAAAGTGATAAAGCTTGCATACAGTTTGAGATGATTGATAGTTCTGTAGAATGAAATTAGTGAAAGCAAACTGTTTTGCTTAAATTGATACAAATGTATTTATTTTGAACAATGTACTTGCTGTAGACGATAACATGAGAAACAATGCACTAAAATATTGCAAAGACTAGAAAAAATATCAAAATTAAAGATTTTCTTGTAATCAGTGAAGACATCAAAACATACCAAAAACTGAGGTAAAATAGTCTGAGTTTGATTTCTCATTGATAATGAGGTGGTAATTCTGGAAAAAAGTTACGTGGACAATAACATTGGAGAAAATAATTGGAGAAAACAGTGTACTAGATACTTTTTCAAAGGCAAGATTTCCTAGGACAATTGCAAATCAATCAATCAGTAGTCGGGCAACAGAGTTACATAAGGCTATGCCACAATAGCAAAATGATGTGCTGACCAACTTATAGGTACTCAAGAGAAGGGAGGTAAATACACCAGGCTAAAATGAAATATGCCATGTGTATTATCTCTCTTGCTACAGAGACCATTGATAAGAATATTCCACCATGTCCCAAAAAATTTCTGTGCATTTATTTCTAGTTTTAACTGTCCCATGTGTTACCTGCACAACAAGCATGTTAAAATGTGCTATAATTAACACTTTGCAGGCTGGGTAAAAATTTCAGATGACATTTTGAAATATTTTTCTTATTTTTCCTAGCAAATAGGATTTGACATTTCATGCAATGGAAGTAACTGACATAGAAATATTTGCTTCCTTTATCATCTGGGTCTACTCTTAAAGGAAAGAATTTGCTCCCTCTGAGTGTAAATTCTTTCCTTCAAGAGTAGTTCCCATAATGGAAAGATTTCAAGTACTGGGGAGGTAACTTCCCATGTACAAAGTTGCCTCCCTTTAAAACAATCAACAAAATCTTTCATGTGTATCCATTTGCCTATTTAGATCTTTACTGAGAACTACATGTCAATGGTTACAGAAACCTGAAAGTATGTCCATTAAATCATTGAGTGTAATTAACCGTTACCACTCTCTTGGCAAATTCAGCAGACAGCAGATTGATGATATTTTCTCATTTTTTTTCCTCAAAAAAAAAAAAAATAGGTTTTGACTTTTCATGCCAAATGTCTCCATTTATTTTTCCCAGAAAATATGTTCTGACATTTCATGCAAATGGTCTCTTAAGTAGACCATTTGCATGAAAAGCCAGATCCTATTTTCTAGAAAAAAAAAATAAGAAAAATATTTCAAAATGTCATCTGCTGTAATTTTTTCTCCGCAAGATGAGCATTAAAAAGTCTGGTGAATATATTTTCTGCTAATTCAAGTATCACATAAGGGAAGTATAACAAAACAGGATGCAAAAATTAGCATACATGTATAACATAACAAAAGAAATACAAACTTAACCAACAAGAAATAAGGAATGGTTTTGGCTCAGCTATATTACAAAACAATATTTAAAAACAACCACACATAAAAACATATAACATACATGTAAGGGGAATGGATACAGTATTAGGGGGAGGCAACTCTTTCAAAATATTTTTCCTCCCTTCTGAAAAGGGGTCTACTCTGAAAGGAAAAAAAAATGCTCCCAAAGGTGCAGTAAATGTCTTAAAATTTTATACACAAAAGTTTCTGACAAAATGGCATATATAAACAGTGCAGACCCAGATCAGACTACTGTTCCTAAAGAAGCAGTCTGATCGGGGTCTACACTGTTTGCCATTCCATTAAGTATGTTAAGAAACAACTGCATAAAAATAAAATTTAGGCCAAAGAAGTATGGAATAAAGTGTTCAAAATTTTGGGACATCTACCTTTAGACTGCTTTTCAAAGGGGCTTTGGTGGGAAGGAAAGCAAATAGGAAGTAATAAAAGTTGCTTACCTTGTAAAAAATGGCAGAAACACTATCAAAATTATCAAGTCTCATTAAATAAATATGAGGTTCACAAAACCTCCCAGCTTCCTTAAAAGAGTTTATCATTTTATAACCATATTTATCCTAAGTATTTTGACAAACATTTCTGAGAAAACTATGCAGACCATATTCAAACAGCTCCTACAAGAGCACTTAGATCATAATCTGCAAGTTTGCCACTCAGCTTCTTAGCAACAACACAATACAGCCAAATAAAGTTGTTAAAATTTTTGAACAAGTGTAGTGATGAGTTACAGTACAAATATTTATTAAAATTTATATGTTAATCTTTTGCATTCTCTGGACAAATACCACTGATGACAATTCAACGATATTTTTCTTATTTTTCCCAGAAAATAGGGTATGATGTTTCATGCACATTCTCTTGAGGAGACAATGTGCATCGAACGTCAAGCCTAATTTTCTTGAGAAAAAAATACAGGAAAAAACATAATTTCAAAATGTTACCATAACTGGGCCGCTCCATGCAAAAATGTGTCTTTGGGCGTATTTAAACAGTGAAGGCCCAGATCATCCTGTGCATCTTTGCAATCTGATCAGGGACTTCACTGTCCACTAACAGAATCATAGGATACTACAGAATGTATGAATGGAGAGCAAAGGCCTTGATGATACTTTATGCATGCTTAGGATGGTCTGAATTCATCTATCTGAATTTGCCTATTTTGCACATGTTCAAAGGCACTTTTTCATTTGATGCAGTCCATCTATTACACCACAACCTCTTTATAACACTATTTTTGGGGTCCAAAGCTTAAACCGTGTCAGTTATACAACAGTGTTATATCCAGACAAAAATGTATAGATTATATAGAAAAATGACCATTTATGGTCATTTTTCTATATAATCTATATATTTTTGGGATCCATCTTTGAACCGTGTTGTATCCAAAACCGTGTTATAATGAACCGTGTTATAAAGAGGTTAATGTGTATTTCTTTTACCCAGAGTGCTATTGCTTCTGGACAATAAACTCACTGGCTATGACCAAAAACTTCTGGCATTACTTTTGCACTAAAATATATCACAGCATGTTTAATGAGTGCAGCAATGTTTCCATGGTTGGGAACACCGAGAGCTTTGAACTTTGTTGTTGTTGCTTTCTTTCAAATCTGCTGTATTCCATCGCTAGAACCAAATGTTTCATTGGGAAGTGAATTCCTTCATTCATGTTATACCTTGGTTAAGGTGAATAAGTATAAAAAAAGGGCAAATATTCAGATTTGGAGTGCGGTGTCTTTGAAATACATGTACAGTCAAACCTGTCTTAAAGGCCACCTGTATTACACAATCACCTGTTTTAACACTTACTCTGGGTAAAATTTCAGCAGACTACATTTTGAAATATTTTTCTCATTTTCCTCAGAAAACAGGATTTAACATTTCATGCAAATTGTCTCCAGTGGATACAATTTGTATGAAATGTCAATCCTATTTTCTGGGAAAAATAAGAAAAAAAATCACCAACTAGTTGTCTACTGAATTAGCCCAGAGAGTGGTAATTACTTCAGATCCCATAAAAGGTAAATGAATGGAAATTTACATGTATTAAGCAAGCACCTGCCTTAAGCCACTAATTTTAGCTTTCCCTTAGATGCTTGCTTAAAACAGGTTTGACAGTACTCCAAGTTGGATGTTTTGCCTCCCTTCTCAAAAAAAAGGCCACTCTAACAGATAGGTTTTCCTACTCTTAACTGCAAAACCTGCTCAGGAGTGAGGTGAGGTAGGGGTGGTGTGGAGGCGGGGTGTCAAATTCTTTTGTTCAAGAGAAGCCCTCTTTGTTTTAAGTTGCGGTTTAACATCACTAAACAAACTTTTACAGTGAATGTCCTAAAATTTTATACACCAAAAGTTCTGACAAAATGGCATATCAAAACAGTGTAGACCCAGACACTGTTTGCCATTGCACCAAGTATTTTAAGAAAGAACTGCATAAAAAGCAAAATTCAAGCCAAAATGGTATGGAATAAAGTGTTCAAAATTTTTAGGACATTTACCGTAGTCATGTCATGATGGTGGCTGGATGTGATGGTGAGAACTGGTGCCCTTTTACAGTGCTGCCTCACTGCCTACCTAATAAGGCACCTAAAATATTTGGACAGGATGGCAACCAGTGATGACCCTGATCAAATTGCTCCTTTAGGGGCTCTTTAATGTGGGTTTATACTGTTTGGACAGGGATAACTCTGAATATTTAGGGACTATACTATGGTAGCCCTTAACAAAGCAATACATTATGAAAACATGCCTATTCAAATATACTGAAAATTTTACCACCAAAAAAAAAATGAAAATTTTCAGATGAAAAATTCTGATATTTTTCATATTTCTGCTCAAAACATAGATTGTGGGTACTCATTAGAACTGCCTCAACGAGGCGGTTCTAATGAGTACCCACAATCTATGTTTTAGAGCAGAAATAAGAAAATAATGTATACCCCTGTAAACCCCAGTTTTACTATATAAAAGTGGGGTTTAAGGGGGTCAAAATTATATAGGCATGTTTTTGTGATGGTCAAAACAGCATCAGATGACATTCTAATATATTTTTTTTTATTTTTTTTTTATTGTTTCCCAAGAAAATAAAGCTTGACATTTCATGAAATGTCAAGCCCTTCTATTTTCTTGAATGCTATATAATACAGTTTTGCATGGTGCTATAAGGGTTTTAGCACCAAAATTAAATACAAACAGATCATATTTTAAAGTCTTTTTTGCAAGAGAAGATGGCTTCACATTTCTTGTGAATCATCTATGAACTGTCAAGCACTAATTGCCTGGAAAACAAGAAAATTATATCACAAATTTCTTACCTCCTAATTTAGCTCATTGCAGTTGGGAGACCCCTAAAAGGGTAATTGGCGAACAGTGCAGACCCAGATCAGATGCTGCAGAATGCAGGTCTGATAAGGATCTCCACTGTTTGCAAATAGTTCAACAATTTTTCTCTAGGAATATCTAAGTCTCATAGTCTGATATACCTAAAATTGAAATTGGACTCTTCCAATTTATAGTGTGGGGGAGTCTATTCGGTCTACAATGGGTTAAGCATTTGATGAACATGAGGGTACTATGATTACATAACACATAGCTCCAAACAAGAGGAGTACCCAGAAAAATATTTTTCTTACTTCTTTACAAAACATTTGTTGTGGGTACTAATAAGAGGCAATTCTAATGAGTACCCACAACCACAAAAAAATATGATGTGGGTACTCATTACAAGTACAACCACAAAAACACATTGTAGGTACTCATTTAAGTGCCTAGCACTTCTCATCATGAAAACAAGCCTATTCAAATATATTGAAAATTTTACAACCAAAAAAGGAAAATTTTCAAATAAAAGAATCTGATATTTTTCATATTTCTGCTCAAAACATAGATTGTGGGTACACGTAAGAACTGCCTCGGCGAGGCAATTCTAATGAGTACCCATAATCTATGTTTTCAAGCAAAAATAAGAAAAATAATGTATACCCCTGTAAACCCTAGTTTTACTATATAAAAATTGGGGTTTAAGGAGGTCAAAATTATATAAGCGTGTTTTCGTGATGTAATGGGTATTGCGAACATATGTTTTTGAGGAGAATTAGGAAAATATCTTTTCGACTAAAAAACATGTGCCTTATCTGGAACTATAAGAAGACAATTATAGGCAACATGGCCAATCTGTACAATAAGGTGCTTGCTTGGCACTAACAGTCCTTACCTTGCTGCAGGCATAAAGGAGACATTTTTGAAAGTACTTTTTTTTTAACCTTTACCACTCTATGGGCAAATTCAGCAGATGACAAACTGTTTATATTTTTTTTATTTTTCCAACAAACAGGATTTGACATTTCCAATGGAGACAATTTGCATGAAATGTCATCTTATTTTTTGAGATTTTATTTTTTATTTTTCCCAACAAACAGGATTTGAGAATCCATGCATATTGTCTCTAATGGAGACAATTTCCATGAAATATCAAATCCTGTCTTTTGAGAAAAATAAGAATATTCTAAAATGTCATCTGCTGAATTATTTTCCCCGCATGCTAAGTGTTAAATTTCCTTGAAGATAAAGTTTGACATTAGATTTCAATGACCTTCCATTACATCAACAATGATAAGGTTTGTCAAAAATGAAATCATCTTTTGCCTTTGTTTTTCTGGAGAAAAAAAAAACAGAACTCATCATCTCAGCCATGACATGAGAAAAGAGCCCTTATTGCATGTGGACAATATAGACACATATCATCCTGTGCATCTGTGCAATTTGATCACTTTTTGTCTGCAAAATCACTGGTACTGTTGAACATACTAATGTACAGAGAAAAACCTGATCAGACTACACAGAACTCACAGGTTGAGTCTATATTGGGCACACATGATAAGGCATCACGAAAACATACCTATATAATTTTGACCCCCTTAAACCCCACTTTTATATAGTAAAACTGGGCTTTACAGGGGTATACATTATTTTTCTTATTTCTGCTCAGAACATAGATTGTGGGTACTTGTTAGAACCGCCTTGCTGAGGCGGTTCTAACGAGTACCTACAATCTATGTTTTGAACTCATATAAGAAAATTATCAGAATTTTTTATCTGAAAATTTTCATTTTTTGGTGGTAAAATTTTCAATATATTTGAATAGGCATGTTTTCGTAATGGTATATTGTTCTCACATTATAGCTTATCTCAACATCACCTGCTGCAGGGTAAAGGTAAACAACAACAAGGTGCTAAAATATGATTCTCCACTCTCTTTCTAATGCTTCCATACTTACAGAAATCATCTTAATTTCTACGTAATTACATTTCAACCAGTTAAAATTGTTGTCACAAACAATTCCTAACATGACCCAGAAGTTCATTCTGAGCAGCATGCAACATTCCTTTCCAAGAATGATATTCCAAAATTTTAGGTAAAAGCTTTTAATAGCTGAGCAAAACATAAAAAAATCAAAGCACCAAAGGCACTGAAATGACAGATTCTATCAGAAATTCATCAAAAAAAAAAAAAAAAAAAAAAATCTTAATTTATATAAAACCTTTACAAGAAGAACTCCTAACGGCATTATGGATGGGTTTATCAGAAAGGTTAACCAAAAGGTAAACCTGCTGGGGTTCGCTATTTTAAAGGAAGGATTTTTGAAAACCCGTCCAATAAAAAGGTTTCAAATTTGTTTAAAAATGTAGTACTACAAATCCAGTTATCAAATGCTTGCAGATGTATATATATATATAGTGCAATGAAGTCCCACTTGATATTTTGAAGTTTCAAAAGAAATATTTTGTCTCAAAATGTTGCAAAAAGCCAGTTATCACATGCAATATAGAACTAAAATTGTGACAAATTTTCTTCAATAACTTAATACCTGTCCTTAAAAATTGGTTGCAAATGACATCATTAAATTTGCTGTGCAAACCTTCAAATTTAAAACAAGATGCTGACCTTTCATTGGGTTCTTTTTAAAGAAGCCAACTTGTTATCAAATGCTTGCAGATGTATATATATATATAGTGCTATGAAGTCCCACTTGATATTTTGAAGTTTCAAAAGAAATATTTTGTCTCAAAATGTTGCAAAAAGCCAGTTATCACATGCAATATAGAACTAAAATTGTGACAAATTTTCTTCAAAAACTTAATACCTGTCCTTAAAAATTGGTTGCAAATGACGTCATTAAATTTGCTGTGCAAACCTTCAAATTTAAAACAAGATGCTGACCGTTCATTGGGTTCTTTTTAAAGAAGCCAACTTGTTGTCTACTTTCACTTTCACAATTGAGCATTCAATAAGAGGAAATAACCGAAGTATCTTGAGTAGCTAACGTTGCGCTGCAGATAGCAATAGAGATTTTCAACTTTCCTTTTTTTCTGACAAATAGTTACACTTTAAACCCAAGCATCTTTTTTATTAAAATGCCGCAGATAAAATATTTTAATGTTAAGCAAATCAACAACAGCGAGAATACATCTTGTAATGTTTGACTAAAGCCCTGTCCCTTTAATGGGACAGTATTGAATTTTTCACACAAGTCAAACAAATGGGCAAGTGCTCTGTGTAAAAGTTTTATGATACCATATTTTGAAATATTTTTTTTTTTATTTTCCCAAGGAGACAGCATTTGACATTTCATGCAAATTGATTCCTCTTTTGGGACAATTTGCATGAAATGTCAAATTATGTTTTACGGTAAAAATATCTGCTAATTTTTGACACGCGGGTCATGAGGCAGTGCCTGTCCTATTAACAGCTAACAACAAATTGTGCAGATCAACCTTACAACCTATCTAACGCACTCAGATAATATCGAAGAAAACACTTTGCAGCATGATTATGAGCACAGCCTTTTTTTTTTTTTATTATCAAGCATAAAAAATCTTCAGAATCTATATTAAATTTGGACAGTAATAGCTGATTAGACAGTGTTTATATTGCTGGTAACAGTAGCTTACGGTCTAGTTTCTCGCGCCACGTCTTTAGTCCAGCGCAGGCGTATTGATACACAAGTATATTGATATGTTAACCCTTAAACTGCATAGTACGCCTGTAGCAGATGTCAATTTCATTTTTTCTCTTATTTTATCAGAGAATTTTATGGGATTCATCCCCTGGCAAATAATTCATATGAAATGCTTAGTCTGGTTTTCTCTGCAAAATAAGGGAGAATTCTGAATGTCGTCTGCTTTAAAAATTGCACGGCGCTATAAAGATATTAATAGCATCAGACTATATTTTGAGCGGACACATATTTCAGTGGTAGTGAAAGCCGGATGCAATTTGAGAATGTGTATGCCAGCAAGGAATGACAGATAGAAATCTGTCATTAAAAACTCAGTAAGTCTTGATATTTCATGTGAACTGTAGATGATTCACATGAAATGTCAAGTCTTATTTTCTCTGAAAAATAAAAACTATATATACAGTAAAACTTTTACGACTGCATCATGAAAACACGCCTATATAAATTTGACCCCCTTAAATCCCACTTTTATATAGTAAAACTGGGGTTTACAGGGGTATACACTATTAGTCTTATTTCTGCTCAAAACATAGATTGTGTGTACTCGTTGGAACCGTTTCATCAATGTGGTTCTAACGGGTACCCACAATCTATGTTTTGAGCAGAAATATGAAAAATATCAGAATTTTTTTATCTAAAAATTTTCATTTTTTGGTGGTAAAATTTTCAGTATATTTGAATAGGCACGTTTTCGTAATAAGCACACTGATGGCTTATTTACTATCTGATTCAAACTCTTTTTTGAGTCTGGATTGCTCAAGAAACAAATATTTAAGGACATTTTAGGGAAATTTTCTTATTTTATCACGAAAATGTATGTTGTGTGTACTCATTAGAATTGCCTCAATGAGGTAATTCTAATGAGTACACTCAACATACCATTATTTTATAGATGATCTAAATTATTCACATTTGCCACCTGAGCTGGCGCTATGATTAACCCTCAGATCAATTTTTCATGGTCCCAAAGATGTTCGAGCTACTGAAGTTGGACTTTGTAATATATCTCAAAATCTTTCTACTCATATTCTGATTGGCCTTTTAAGGGTTAGCACATTACGAAAACACGTCTATTCATATACTGAAAATTTTATCACCAAAAAAAAATGAACATTTTCAGATAAAAAATGATATTTTTCATATTTCTGCTCAAAACATAAATTGAGGGTACTCATTAGAACCGCCTTGGCGAGGTGGTTCTAACGGGTACCCACTATCTATGTTTTTGAGCAGAAATAAGAAAAATAATGTATACACTTGTAAACCCCAGTTTTACTATATGAAAGTGGGTTTAAGGGGGTCAAAATTATACAGGTTTGTTTTTGTAATGAGATATGTGAACTACAAAGGTCTAGACCAACAAGTATCCACAATTTGATAAAAACCTGTATTGTCCAATACATGTACATGTACATTGTACTGAACAAAATGACTGTTTATATGGACTGCAAAGACCCTGCATGCGCGACCAGACTAGGTTAATGTGCAGGCTAATCTGAGTTTACTGGCTGAATATAAGGTACCTGTCATCAGCCCCTAGCTAAAAAATTATGTTTGCATTTTTTTTACAGTTTATATGAGCTGTTCTATGAGAAAAAAATGCCTTTGGGATATATACAGACAGTGAAGGCTGGGATCAGATTGTGCCATGGTGCAGTCTGATCCAGCCATTTGCTGTCACTTACAAAATCATTGGATAATAAATTTATGTAAAGTAAATGCCCTTATTAGATAGTGTTGCATTGCTGGCTGAGGTAGATCTTTACTGTTCATATATACCCCTCAAAGACCCCTCTTTTCATGACATGGCTTCATTTGACACTTAATATGCTAGGTAAAAATTTCAGGAGACAACATTTTGAAATATTTTCATGTTTTTCCCAGAAAACAGGTTTTGGCATTTTATGCAAATTGTCTCCTTAGGAGACGATTTGAACAAACTGTCAAAACCTATTTTCTGGGAAAATGAGAAACTTATCATCAAATTGTCATCTGCTGAATTAGCCCAGTGGTAAAGGTTAATTCTCCCATATCTGAATATTTTTATATGAATAAAGCATAGATACTTATCATAATTCTGTAAATTATCTAGTTTATCTTAATGTGCTGAAATAGTTTGACAATCCAATCAAGAAAGAATTGAATTGAATTGCACTGTATACAGGATTATAAACAAAACATTCTGAGAGTATAAATATTTATACCAGTGAACTTAATTGTCACAAACTTTACATTAAATATGAGTATTATTATACATTTAAGCATATTGAATTTTTCTTAATGTTAGAAAATACTGTCACCTAATCTGTTTAAGCAAAACTCAACTGGTCAAAGGTCTGTGCACTTATTTCAAAAACCTCATTTTGGTCTTTCCTACATTTAAATTTTATAATGCCCCTGGTATGGGTGTCAGCAGGGACTTTACAAAATTCTGCAGTGTTTTGAACAATATATATTTTTAAACTGTTACAATCATAATTGTTTCATGGTTTTCAAACACTTCTTGTTTATGAGCAATGCATAGTAGGGGCCCATAGTAGCACATCCTATCTTTTAAATTTGGAGACATTTTGTTCAAAAGTTACATAATTGTTAATATGGCAACTATATTTCTGATATACCTATTTTTGTAAAATTCTTGAGTTGCCATAGAAAAAAGCTCCATAGCAACAACTTTCATTCAATTGCAGAAGTATTTAGCCATACTTTTAAAGAAAACATATATAAATCCATATATTAACCCTTGCCATGCTGAATCAAATAAGGATGCCACGCCCACTTCTAATTTTCAGCCAAATCGATTTCTTGATCCAGGTTGTTCATACAAATTCACATTATTAATGACAAACAGTGTATATCCGGATCAGTTGGCTTCTGATCTGGATCTACATTGTTTGCAAAGACAAAGCATATTGGGGTTCAGCAGGACCAGGATTACTGATGCCTATACAAGAGTTAAAAAAATAATCAGAATTTTAGGCTTATTTCAGAAATTGTTGTGGCAACAGTTTTGCATGTTTGAAATTTGGCATTCACTCAGTACCTTACCCTCATTCTCCACAAGATCATTCCAGTCCTGTGTCTCTTTAGGGGTTGCACAAAGGTGGTTATATCTGCAGAGAGGCCAAACACAGCAAACTGCTGCAGAACATATAAGCCACATCGTCAGAAAACTTACCTTCAGACATGTGAGCCCAGTGTTGATTCAGATTGACCAGCATATTGGCAGTCTGATCAGAGTCTTTGTAGTCCACATGAAGTCACTTTGCATCCTTGACCCTCCAAAATGCATCCAGTGAAAATTCTGATCAGGGCCCAGTTGTTCAAAGCTAACGATGTCGTTAGTTAACGATTCGTTAAAATTTACATCGAGTGATACGCAAATATGCTGAAATTTTTGGCTGAAAAAATGTGTGTAGCTTTTGCAGTGCAAAAGCTACTCACATATTTTCAGCAAAAAATATCAGAATAGTGTATATTAAATCTGCTAAAACGGTTAACGAAATGACCCTTAACGAGCTTGTTAAGCTAACAACGCTTTGAACAACTGGGCCCAGACTTCTCCAATGCACAGGTGGATCTGAATCTTTGCTGGACACACTTGCTGAAGGAACGTTTTTTGATGCTGCAGCTCAAAAGAAGATAATTGTTTAGAGTTTATTTGGTTGTTATGATCGATTACAGTGAACTAATTCACTAGTGTTCTAAGGCTTGCGCCTAAAAAACGAGTGTTTGTTTGTGTTGAGGTTTTACGGCCCAGTCAACCCAATAGGGTCATGTCGAGCGCAGTCAGTTTACCTAACCACACATTTACTGGGCAGGCTTATACCTCTAAGCGGTTAACCAGTATTGTGCACATTCTTTCGCCAGAAACTGACAACTGCCCTTCTTGAATCAGCGGAAGGGAGAGAATGACCGTAGAAAATATTTCATGATCAATCTCCACGAAAGAATGTCGCCGACCTCGGTAAAAAAAAACAAAAAAAAAAAAACGAGCAAAGTGAACAAGTTTTTTACAAGCAAACCTTAGAACACGAGTGAATTATTTCTCCGTAATCTATCAAAACAACCAAATAAACTGTTTATTACATTTTCATCCATACTTTACCTTTGAACTTTCACGTTCAGCCATTATGATTTCCTACCAAAATAGTTCCAGTCAGTGCATGAATTTTAAGAGGCGTGGTTTAGTTTGAAATTCAGTCGCCATCTTCTTTTCACTTTAATGCAAAAATCATCCTGTGCTTGAAATACAGACACAAAAATGTCACTAAAGGAGAACTGGATTATCAAGAAAATCATACTTCATACTTGTGTTGCAGGTCTTTCCTCAAAAAATACCAACTGGACATGAAAATTTCAGTCTGACTTCCATGATTTTATCAAATTTTCTGCGAAACGTCAGCTATTGTTATTGTTGTTATCAACAACATCAGCAATGTTGCCTAGCAATTATGATGTCAAAACGTTCAAAATGAAATAATTCACTCGGTGAATTATCGATTATAATTCACTGATAAATCTCAGTAAATCACTGCTGAAAATGTAATAAAGTATTATCCTCAGTATTTGACTGACTGACTAAGTTGGGGTTTCATGGCCCAGTCAACCCATTAGGGTTATCTAGGGTCATGTTGAGCGTGGTCATCTTAACTAACAAAACATTTTCTTGATTAGGCTTAGTCCTCTAAGCTGTTAACCAGTATTTGTGCACATTCTTATGCCAGAGATTGACAACTGCTCTATCTGAATCAATAGAAGGGAGGGAATGACCCTAGAAAATATTTCATGATCAATCTCCACAAACGAGTGTTGCTGGACCCAGCAGGGATCAAACCCATGACCACCTAATCACCAATCGGACGCTCATCCGACCGAGCCACCCAGGCCGGCCTCAGTATTTGGACAAGCAGGCCTGTGTAAATAGTGCAGACCCAAAGCAAACTGCTCAAAACAGAGTAAGGAGTTAATACATGAAATTTAGAAAAGTCCAAAATTACAGGAATAATTCACTGTAATGCTATGTTCATACAGGAGGCACCCACCATTTCCTGGGTTTACCATATAAAGTATAGGAAATGCTGGGTACATTTTACAAGACATTCCTTGATGCATATACCTGATACACAACACAGAGAAATGTTCGAATGACTATGGCAATTTTATGACATATGGCTTATAAAACATGCTTGAGTGGGTAAAATATGTACATGTATTCACTCTATGAAAAGTATCCTGGGCCCAGTTGTTCAAAGCGTCGTTAGCTTAACGAGCTCGTTAAGGGTCATTTTGTTAACTGTTTTAGCGGATTCAATATACAATATTCTGATATTTTTTGCTGAAAAAATGTGAGTAGCTTTTGCACTGCAAAAGCTGCTCACATTTTTTCAGCAAAAAATTTCAGCATATTTGCGTATCACTCAATGTAAATTTTAGCGAATCGTTAACTAACGACATCGTTAGCTTCGAACAACTGGGCCCTGGTAATTAGTTTTTCTTATTTCTTCATGAAAACATATACTGCGGCATTTGGAAAAGAATCTTCACATAGAAACAGTTCATGTTAACACAACATATGTCTCATTGAAACAATTCCTAGAGATTTCATAACTAATGAGTAAAGGGCCCTTTTGTCATATGTGAATTGTGAAGGCCTAGATAAGCCTATGCAGTCTAATCCAGACTTTCACTGGCCATCAATACATACCATAGCATTCAACTAGTTGTAATAGGAAAGGAGAAAAAATCCAAATCACATTTTCCCCGACCGGGGATCGAACCCGGTCCGCTGGATTCAAAGTCCAGCACTCTATCACGTCGCTATAAAAGCCGGCTTCTACCACAAGGCAGTAGAAGTGTATCATATACCTAACTGCTACATCCCTCCTTCCTATAACGAGACATTTGTATGCATTCATGCCAATACAAATGTCGCGCAAGCTCCGAGTGACAACCCAGCACTTGCTTCGCCCATCAGGCTCCAAGGCTGCCACCCCCACACTGGCCACCAAATGTAATAGGAAAGGAGAAAAAATCCAAATCACATTTTCCCTGACCGGGGATCGAACCCGGTCCGCCGGATTCAAAGTCCAGCACTCTACCACATCGCTATAAAAGCCGGCTTCTACCGCAAGGCAGTAGAAGTGTATCATATACCTAACTGCTACATCGTATTAGCTGATTTGACAGTGGAATGCTTTCATTTTAATGCCAGTAAAAATATGCTTTGAACAGGATCATTTCAGAGTTAACGGGTGTCTGAATTGCTTCTTGTATTATCATTCATTGAAAGAGATTTCAGTACCTAATACAGTGTAGACCTAGATCAGACATCCTGTTTTGTAGTGTCTGATCTAGGTCTATACTGTTTGTCACTGTCCCTTTCATGGAATGCTATAAATATAGGCATAAATGCATCAATAGCATACCCGAAAGGGGCCATGTGGATAATAAATCATTCTATTCTATTCTATTCATTATCAGATGCACGACTTCTATGTTAACTGTCTTGGTAAATACTTCCACTTCCCCGTTTGGTTTAATTCCCGTATTTGATTGTGTGATTAGCTTACTCCTATATATGCAGATCCCCAGGGCAACCCGCAATGATTCTGTAAGTGATTACTGATAGCACAGCTCCAGCTATTTTTTTTTTCAACTGAAAAGTATTCATATTTTTCTTATTTCTCCACAAAAACACATGTTGTGGGTACTCATAAGAAGCGCCTCGAAGAGGTGCTTCTAATGAGTATCCATAAAATATGTTTTCATGGAGGCATAAGAAAAATATTAGCTAAGGTGCTTCTAATAAGTACCTACAACATTTGTTTTTATGGAGAAATAAGAATATTATCTGGATACCCACTTATCTGGAATTAGGATGAAAACCCTGATCAGAGTGGATATTCAAATGTTTGTCTATGTGATAAGAGCCCAGCACATGATGCAGCTCATATGTCTTAGTGGCACAATTCTATTGAGATGCCTCAACATGTTTTCATGAATAGATAAGAAACCATCTCAACATTTTTGATCAAAAACACTTCCTCCAAATTGCACAATGTCCCATCACTTGAACGGTGGCATAAAGCCATTTTAGACATAACACTGTTGTGTAACTTTCCTCTGAACACTTTAATCCTTTCAACCCTGTAGACCTGTACAGATACCTATGCAAACAGTGTAGATCTAGATGAGATGGCTCATAATGAGCTGTCTTGCCAGGATCTATACTGTTGGCCATTCTATTTTGATTCTTGACTGAGACCCTATTTGGAACAATTGTTTTGACCAGATTCAAAGATGGAAGGGTCCACTTCAGAAATTCAGGGATGAAAGGGTTAATGATGAAACCCTACAAAGCACACAATCATCTGTGGATATGGCTGCCAGTGTCTACAGTCAAAGCCTGCACTATCCATGGATCACATTTTGAACCTTCTCGGAATTCATCCTTTGATAACATTCCATCTCGATTCTGTAACAATAAGAAAGAAAATCATATATCACTTAATATGCTGGGTAAAATTTTCAGCAGAAGACACAATGAAATTTTTGCATGAAAAGTTAAATCCTGTTTTGTGGGAAAAATAAGAAAAATATCAATTTCTGCTGAATTGGCCTTTCTTGGAATTCATCCTTTGATAACATTCCATCTTGATTCTGTAACAATAAGAAAGAAAATTTTAAGCAGACGACATATTGAAATATTTTCTTATTTTGCCCAGAAAACAGGTTTTGACATTTCATGCAAATTGTCTGAAAAAAAAAAACAACAACAACAAAAAAACACTTAATGCTTAAGCATGCTGGGTAAATTTTTTAGCAGATGACATACTGAAATATTTTTTATCTTTTTCCCCAGAAAACACATTTTGACATTTCATGCAAAATGCTTCCAAACAATTTGCATCAAATGTCAAATCCTATTTTCTGGGAAAAATAAGAAAAATACCATCAGTTTGTCGTCTGCTGAATTAGACCAGAGAGTGATAACTGTTAACCTATAGGCTAAAACAGCAGATGACAAATTACTAATTTTTCCTGACATTTCACCCAAACTGACTACTCTAGAGAAAACTTTGAAAGTACAACTGTAAATAATCTGCGATATAAGATGGGCCCTATCATATATGCTGAAATAAAGGTAAGATCAGCCTGCACATTTGTACAGTCTAATCAGAGTCTTCACTGCCCACTTACAGTGACTATGGATATTGTAGAATATATCTATGAACAGAATATGTCCTGATCAGCCTGTGCTGTTTAATGTTAGTAAAAGGCATAACAGCCCTTTTCTTACAATTTACATCATACATATTCATATTTGTAAAGAAACAGAAGTTTTAGTGAGATTTAAGGAGACAGGATAAATGTTGTAATTCTCTACCACTTTTTACAAAAGACACAACCTGTGACTTCCTATTTGCTTTGTTGCACACCAAGCTCTTTTAAAATGGGGTCTACCCTAAAAGGAAAGAATTTGCTCCCAATGGAGGTAAAAGCAATTGAGAGATGTCTCCCCTAACAGTGTAAATTCAGTACCCAGACAAGGCCACACATACACTAAATATCTGAGCCCAGTTGTTCAAAACTTAACAAAGTTGTTAGTTAACGTGACATTAAAATTTCTATTATGAAATATGGCAAATACATTGATATCTTTTGCTGAAAAAATGTGAGTAGCTTTTGCATTGCAAAAGCTACTCACGATTTTGCAGCAAAAAATTTTAATGTATTTGAAAATACCTTAGCTACAACAGTTAACAAGTTTGTCATTAACAAGCTTGTTAAGCTAACAATGCTTTGAATAACTGGGCCCTGGAAACTGTAATTCCTTACCATACTTATCCTAACAGTTGAGCAAGTCCACGTAGATATCTGAGAAGGTGTCTAAAATATTGTGATGGAATGACAAACAGTGTAGACCCTTATCAAATTGCTTCTGGTCTACACTGTTTGATGTGGCCTATCTTTCCAAATATTTAGGGTAAAAATGTCAAAAAATGTCAATAAACAGTGCTTATTATTAGATCCCCCACCAAGCCCCCCCCCCCCCCCCCCCCCCCAACCCCCTCAGAAACCAAAACATAATGGGCGACCAGACGGACAATGGTGAAAACAGTACACCCCACTCCCCTACAAACACAGTTTGCAGGAATATAAATATAAGACTGTCTGTGACCAGACTGTTTGTGCCGGCCAGGGTTTTCACTTTTTGTCTGAAAGAGCACATTACTTTCCCTACTGATTTCATAATTATAAGGTGCATTATGGGATATATGTGAACTGGGCATATATGACAAGTAAATTCCAAGATTAGCCAACACGTCTGCACATTCTGATCAGGCTCTTTGCTGTATTTTAATATATTCTACAGTTTTCAATGATTCTGTAAACAAGGACAAAGGCCCTGTACAGACATGCAAACTGGCTGATCTGCGCCCCCATCATCCAATTATGACCCCAAAAACATATTTTCACATGGTACTGCCAACAATTTTATTTAGTAATAACCATTACTCCAGATAAGGCATTTTTACTGCCAAAAAGTATTGATATTTTTCTTATTCTCCTTGAAAACATATATTGTGGGTACCCAACAGACATGCTTTGGTGAGACACTTCTGATGAGTACCCACAACATATGGTTTCACAGACAAATAAAAAAGATTACATTCGACTCTCGTTATCTCGAAGTCCAAGGGACTCTCTGAAATACTTCGAGATATCCGTACCTCGACATATCAGATTTGCAGAATTGAGGAAAAAAATAAATTGCACAACCATATTTTACAAATGAATATGTTATTAGACGATATATTGAAAATATTGTGGAAAAGAGGAGAAATTGCTCCTTAGGAGCAATTTCTCCTCTTTTCCACAATATTTTGTTATCTGTTGTTTGATTTCCATGTTAAAACAGGGACTAGATCTTTACTTTGAGATAAGCGATTATTCGAGATAAGCGAAGTCCAGATAACAAGAGTCTACTGTATGTGGATACCCTCTCTTATCTGGAGCTATGATCATAATCCAAACATTTTTAGCAACAAGTCTTAGGATTTACCATATCCATCTGTGAGAATATTTTTTCCACCCTCTTTTCCGGAGTATCCTCATCTTTCGGCAAGTCTATCAGGTTACCCACCATGCTATAAATAGCATCAATGATGTTAATCATCTCTGTCTTGGTGATGAATCCATCATTATCAAGGTCATACAGACTGAATGCCCCTAAAATTAGAAAACAATTAAGCTAGCCCATGACAAAACCAACAAAATGGCATGTGCGCCAGCGAAGACTCAGATCAGCCTGGGCATCCGCCCAGTCTGATCTGAGGCTTCATTGAGTGTACATGCCATTTTGTTGATTTTGTCATGTGTTGGCTCAATTAGTGTAGAAAATGTCCATGAAGAGCTATAATAAAGCTAAAATTTAACATACCAATGACACCAAGAGGAACAGTAAACAAACTACAGACAAACATCAATAGCTCAAACACTGATGGCTGGTTTACCATGGCTAATTTCAACTTGTTTTTGAGTCCCTACAAAATTCTTCCGATTGCTCAAGAAAACAAATATTTAGGGAAATTTTCTTATTTCGTCATGAAATTGTATGTTGTGAGTATTCATTAGAATTGCCTTACTGAGGTTATTCTAATGGGTACACTCAACATACCATTATTGTGTAGAAGATCAAAAAAAAAAAAAAAAAAAAATTCTCGAAATTATCACCATTTCTTTCCTGATATGGTGCTATACCCCTCAGAGGCACGAACAACCTATATCTCCAACAAATTTTCATGCTCCAAAGGATGTTTGAGCCATTGAGGTTCAACTGTATGATGGACAGCACATAAATTCAAACTAACAAAAAGGAAAGCAATTAACCCTTGTCATGCTGAATAAATTAAGATGCCACACCCACTTCTAATTTTCAGCCAATCAAATTACTTGATCCAGGTTGTTGATAAAAATTCAATACTAAATAGCAAACAGTGCAGATCCAGATCAGTTGGCTTCTTCAGAAGCCAACTGATCTGGATCTACACTGTTTGCAAGGCAGGGCATATCCGGGTTCAGCAGGACAAGGGTTAACTCCTTTCCCAACGAGGAGATAACAATGACAGACAGGAAGTACCAAACAGAACAAAATGTGAAGAAATGTCCCACAGTGTGCAGCCACAATGTCCCACAAATAACAAACAGCACCAGAACCATTGCCTAAGAACAGTCAGTAGTAAAATCTACTGGGGAGTGGGGATTAGGGCTTGTGAGGTGGGGTAGGGTGGAGCAGGTTTAAATCCATTTTACAGGCATAAATTCTTCACCCAAGGTTCAAATATTGTCCACAATACATACAAAAAAAACAAAACAAAAAAAACAAAAAAAACAGAAAGAACCAGAAGGTACAGCAGGCAGCAAATGAAAGTGACTGCAATGCTAGTATCAGAACAAGAAAATGTGACACACCAAAAGCAAAATGTGCAGCCTCACAGCAGATGACCATGACTCTAGAAGTGCAACAGAACTTAATGTGCATAAAAGAACCACAAGACCTTACATACAAGATGGTCATGATGGCCCTGTGCAGCTCACCTGAGTATCATAGAACTTTGAGAACCTGACCTAGAAATGATCATAACAAACATTCTTACCAAGATTCATGATGATTACATTAGCAGATGGACAACAACAGAAGACGGACAGAGGGTGATCACAATAGCTCACACTGAGCATTTGCTCAGGTGAGCTAAAAACAAACACAAGAAGCACTGCCTTAGAATGGTCAGTAGCAACAAGAGGCCCACGGGCCACAATTCGCTCACCTGAGTGACATAGCCACTGCAGACATGCAGATGTTATGCAACATTTTGCCAGTCCTATCATCGCAACTAATGAAAATATCATCATTTGAACAGTTCTTAGTTTTGAAGAAGAATATATGAGCCTGACAGTCAATGGAGCATGATCATTTGAATAAACTATCAAACACATTTCAGCAGAAGGATCAATGTGAAATTTGGTGGAATTCGGCTAAGTGGTTTCTGAATTTTAACAGAAGGATCAATGTGAAATTTGGTGGAAATTGGCTAAGTGGTTTCTGAAGAATCGTGATTTTATACATGTAAACAGCACAGTGGCAGGGAAATATTATTAATATAAACCAGATGATGGCCATCTCAGATTTCCAATCAGAACAATTTTAACTACTGTTGATCTACAAGTCACTTCGATACTTTCAATATAAATGTATAGGGCCCACACAAATAGGGAAGCAAATTTGACCTTGGAGGCAAAAAGGTCAAATGTCAACATAGAACCATCATTTGAGCAATTTTGGTAGGTCTCCTGTCTCCCGTAATTTGTGCAAAGATTAGGACCCAGGGCATATTTGGTTATGGAGAAGACGATTTTTAAAGGTTTTTACCATATATGGCTATGGCAGCCATTTTGATCAATGGACCATACCCATTTTAGCAATCTTTCATTCTCCTGCCCACGGAGGCTCCGCATGAAATTTGAGCAACACTGGCCCGGAGGCGTCTGAGGAAAAGCCATTTGAAATTATCAACATTTTTTCCATATAAATGTATGGGGCCCATACAAATGCATACAGAAGCAAACTTGACCTCGCCCTAAAAAGGTTAAATGTCAATGTATGACAATTATTTTAGCAACTTCGGTAGATTGCCTGTTCCAGATGATATATGCAAAGATTCAGCCACAAGCCATCCTCGGTTTTGGAGATTAAGGATTTTAAATGTTTTTTCCCATGCAAATGCATAAGGAAGCAACTTGACCTTGCCGTAAAAAGGTTAAATGTCAATGTATGACCATTATTTTAGCAACTTTGGTAGACCCCCTGTCCCCGATGATTTATGCAAACATTCAGCCCCAAAGCATCCTCGGTTCTAGAGTAGAAGATTTATAAAGGTTTTTACCATATATGGGCATGGCGCCCATCTTGGTCAACGAACCGTGACCATTTTAGCTATCTTTTGTTCCCCCTACCTAAGGAGGCTCCATATGAAATTTGAGCAAAATTGGCCCAGAGGCTCCAGAGGAGAAGTTGTTTGAAATTCTGAACATTTTTCCATACAAATGCATAAGGAAGCAAAATTGACCTTAACGTAAAAAGGTCAAATGTCAATGTATGACCATTATTTTAGCAATTTTGGTAGCCCTCCTGTTCCCGAAGATATATGCAAAGATTCAGCCATAAGGCTGCTCGGTTTTGGAAAATAAGATTTTTAAAGGTTTTTCCCATACAAATGCACAGGGAAGCAAACTTGACCTTGCTGTAAAAAGGTCAAATGTCAACGTACAACAATTCTTTTAGCAATGTTGGTAGACCTCCCGTCCCCAATGATTCCTGCAAAGGTTCAGCCCCAAGGCATTCTCGGATCTGAAGAAGAAGATTTTTAAAGATTTTTACCATATATGGGCGTGGCGGCCATCTTGGTCAACGGACCGTGACCATTTTAGCAATTTTCTGTTCCCCCACCCTAAGGAGGCTCCATATGAAATTTGAGCAAAATTGGCCCAGAGGCTCCAGAGGAGAAGTTGTTTGAAATTCTGAACATTTTTCCCATACAAATGCATAAGGAAGCAAAATTGACCTTACCGTAAAAAGGTCAAATGTCAATGTACCACCTTTATTTTAGCAATTTTGGTAGCTCTCCTGTTCCCACAGATATATGCAAAGATTCAGCCATAAGGCATGCTGGGTTTTGGAAAAGAAGATTTTTAAAGGTTTTTCCCATACAAATGCATAGGGAAGCAAACTTGACCTTGCCGTAAAAAGGTCAAACGTCAACGTACGACAATTCTTTTAGCAATTTTGGTAGACCTCCCGTCCCCGATGATTCCTGCAAAAGTTCAGCCCCAAGGCATTCTCGGTTCTGGAGGAGAAGATTTTTAAAGGTTTTTACCATATATGGGCGTGGCGGCCATCTTGGTCAACGGACCGCAACCATTTTAGCAATTTTTCGTTCCCCCATCCTAAGGAGGCTCAATATGAAATTTGAGCAAAATTGGCTCAGCGGTTTCAGAGGAGAAGTCGTTTGAAAATGTTAACGGACGGACGCACGGACGGACGGACGCACGGACGGACGACGGACGAAAAGTGATCACAATAGCTCATCCTGAGCAGAGCTCAGGTGAGCTAAAAACTACTGGGCTTGTGAAGGGGTGAGGAAGAAATGCCATTCCATAACACTTTGATTAATAAAATTGTCATTACGAAAACATGCCTATTCAAATACACTGAAAATTTTATCCCCAAAAAATGGCAATTTTTCAGATAAAAAATTCTGATATTTTTCATATTTCTGCTCAAAACATAGATTGTGGGTACTTGTTAGAACCGCCTCATCGAGGCGATTCTAACGAGTACCCACAATCTATGTTTTTGAGCAGAAATAACAAAATAATGTATACCTCTGTAAACCCCAGTTTTACTATATAAAAGTGGGGTTTAAGGGGGTCAAAATTATATAGGTATGTTTTTGTGATGAAAATAAATTAGAAAGGCAGTTTTCTGTGAGCTACATTTTCTTTAGTAAATGAAGTTTATACCTCTCTTAACAAAATTTGTTGTCTTTTAAACCCTGTTATTTTCTGGAAAAAACAACAACAATAAACTGAAACCTCTGTTTATAAGACAGTCAATTATAAGATGGTTTTGGATAGAAGACCATTTAAAAGGGGACCCAAAAAGTGTTGCTTCCAAACAACAAGAAAAATGCCTAACGGCATTATGGACGGGTTTTTTAAATAATGAAGAAAGTGAGAGTTGTCTCTCTTGCATGTGAAACACCTACTGGTCCTCCTCTTCATCCCTACCAAATATGAAAGCAATCCACTGAAGAATAAAGATAACATATAACTTTGAAAAAAGGTACCAAACGGTTATTCTGGGATGATGCCCGACGCCCGCCTGCCTGGACATTGCTATTTTAAAAGACGGATTTTTAAAGAAACAGTCCAAACATGTATAGTGGATCCCAAAAGTGTTGCTTCCAAACAAAACTGTATAAATTATATAGAAAAATGACCATTAATGGTCATTTTTCTATATAATTTATATATTTTGTTTGGATACATCATGTTTTTTACTTTGGATCCCAGTAATAGTGTTATAAAGAGGTTGTGGTGTACAGTTTCCTGCTCTCCTATAACACTGTATGTTCTTTCATTTCTTGATCACTCACATCATATACTGCAGTTGCTATGCAACAAGGCTTATCCATTAATGTCAGATATGCCCTGTATGCAATTAGAGGAGAATCACTGAAAACTGTTAACAATTTGCAAAACTTCATTTATATATATCTTTTTTTAGCTGATATGTCACACAGCTTTGACAAAAGTACTGAGGTGTTGTTAACCCTTAAAATGCCAATCACAACTGCAGCAGATGACATTTTGAATTTTTCTTTTTATTATTTTTCATAGAAAATTAGTCTCGATATTTCATGTGAACTGTCTGCTAAGCAGACAATTCACATGAAATATCAAGACTTGTTTTCTCTGAAAAGAAAAAAAATTAGAATGTCTTCTGATACAAATATTTCCTGGCGCTTTAAGAGTTAACTGTCTCAGACCACTGTGATTCTAATTATGAGAAACTTTATTAGTTTGAACTTCACATTGAACTTCACATTGAGAAACCAAATTTTGTCAGAATACCATATTTACCTTAACCCTTAAAACACCAAGAAAACCTGCATCTGAAAATGTTGTCTGTTTATGTCGTCTGCTGAATATTCTTGCAAACTTTTCAAACCTATTTTTGCATACAGGCAAACAGTGTGGACCCAGATCAGACTGCTCCTAAAGGAGCAGTCTGATCTGGGTCCACACTGTTTGCAAAAATGACTTTTAAAATCACAAGCAGATGACAAAGCAGACGACAATTGCTGTGATTGGCGCTTTATGGGTTAAGTATTCAGTAAGCCAGGCTCAAGCAATTAATGTATTTTGCAGCATCTGATCAGGGTCTACACTGTTTGCCACTCATCCAACGGTATTTTTGACACCTTAATGGGTATAAGTAGTTATACAAATGTTATGACATTTGGTAAAACGTTAAGGTGTCCAATATTTTGGATAAATATAGCAGTCAGAGTTTTATTAGTTTCTTTCAATATCAATATTTTCATTGGGCAGCTTCTAATTGCTACTGGTGACAAGTACCAATCAATTCAAATTTCATATTTTTTTTTTTTTTTTTTTTTTTTTTTTTTTAAGTTAGCCTACATTCAGGCATTCCTTTGCTGGGCACTATCTTTGTCGCTTTTTGTCTTATCATAGTCAATTATTTTTATTCCGGTTTTTCAGCTGTTTAATCTTCACTGGGTAGAGTCTACATGTTAATCACTATGGATGACATGAATTCAGATTGTCCCAAATCCATTACAAATTTTGTACAGCCATCCCAAATTCATCACTGTTTCATTAGAATTTCTAGCAGCAGTGGACATTTGAATTGTCTCTCTTATTTTTTGGTTGGGTCATAATTTTATTTGGACACCTTTCTGTCAGTTGCATTGGTGACTATTTACAATTTCCTTGTCTTTGATGTTGTTATTGCAACAGTAAGGGAAACAACTTCTCAGTCCAGTCTTCTGCCACCTTCATTCTGCCATAAACAAGCAGTTCTATTATATGAGAAATTATAAGCAATCAATCAGCATACATACTGGATTTTGAGTTTAGTGGTTTCAGATCAACACTGAATCAGACACAGCTTCAAAGGAAAAAAAAACCAGACAGAAATTAATGGAAAGAAACAACATGAATGAACCTAACTTTCAGGTTGTCCATCCACTCACCCTACCAAGAAAGTCAGCTTGTCTGACGCTACTTCATCACGAAAACACGCCTATATAGTTTTGACCCCCTTAAACCCCACTTTTATACAGAATATACATTAATTTTCTTATTTCTGCTCAAAAACATAGAATTTATGTACTCAGACCCCCCCCCCCCCCCCACAAAACACACCCACACCCACCCCCGCCCCCACCTTGCCAAGGTGGTTCTATATATTGAACAAAATTATGAAAACTAATAGAATTTTTCATGTGAAAGTTTTCATTTTTTGGTGGTTTAATTCTCAATATATTCGAATAGGCGTGTTTTCATAATGTTTTGCCATATCAGACTATCAAACCAGACTATCAAACAATTGTTTATTTCTAAAACTACATGTACTACAGACATGTGGGCCCAGTGAAAACTCAAGATCCGCATACATATTTGCATCTAGTTAGAGTCTTTACTTGGCACTCATTATCCACAGTTTCTTCAGGCAGACAGGAAAGACCTCTATCAGATCAAATTATGAGGACATGCAGACTGATCGGAATGTTTGCTGGGTACATGTCCCATTTTATCAAATTATGGCTCATAGAGTTTCATGGAGAAATGAGATCACTGAATGATTTAAGCTAAAATGTCATATCTACAATCCTAAGTATTTATATATTTATTTGTTTATTTATTTTTTTTTTTATTTCATTTGTTTGTGTATGCTGGGTAAAATTTCAGCAGAAAACATAAATATTTTTTTTTTTTTTTTTATGTTTACTCAGAAACTCAAAAGGGTTTGAGATTTCATGTTGTTACCTTAGAAATGTCAAATCCTATTTTCTGGGATAAATATGAAAAGTATTACAATTTGTTGATTGATTGTATTGGGATTTAACGACACGTCAACCCTTGTGGGTCATTTTTGGTCATCTCCCAGAGAAAGGGAGAAAATAGATAAAAGGGATAAAAGAGGAGATCAAAGACAGGGACAGGGAAGAAAGAGGAAAATGAGTGAAAGTGAAGAACAGAAGAAATAAAAACATTCCCCCTCTACCCTTACCTGCTACAAGGATAGCAGGCATTGCCCAACTGTAAGCCAATATCAGTTGGACGCCCTGTGACATAAGGTACATGACACCTTGGCCACACCCAACCACTCCATTACAATTTGTCATATGCTCCCTTTTCTCAGAGTGATAAAGGTTAAATTAGGATTGAAAAATCATAATAGTGCTATGGAAACTTATTAAGTTTTATGCAAAGCTGGAAAATGTGTGGAGTACTGCAAGCTTGCTGAATGGAGAAAAGGGAATTCAATAACAGTAGATGCTTAACACTTGGCATGCTATGGGCAAATTCAGCAGATGTCAAATTTATGATATTTTTTCTAATTTTTCCCAGAACAGGATATGACATTTCATGCAAATTGTCTCCTAAGGAGACAATTTGCATGAAATGTCAAATCCTGTTTTCTGGGAAAAATAAGAAAAATATTTCAAAATGTCACCTGATGACTTTTTAAGCAATAATGAATTGTATATATAACAAGACATTCAGACAGTTGCGCCCAGCAAAGACTCAGATCTATGTCTCTGATGGGAGGTGTGGGATAATTGTATCGATTCCTGATCATTGCCTTCCCTTCTATTATGCAGTCTATAATCTGAATTCCACCCAGTATCCTTGACTTTTCAAAGCTTATCCATTACGAAAACATGGCTATTCAAACATACTGAAAAGTTAATCACCGAAAAATTGAAAATTTTCAGACAAAAATTCAAATATTTTTCATATTTCTGCTCAAAACATAGATTGTGGGTACTCGTTAGAACCGCCTCAACGAGGCAGTTCTAACGAGTACCCACAATCTATGTTTTTGAGCAAAATGAGAAAAATCATGCATACCCCTGTAAACCCCAGTTTTACTATATAAAAGTGGGGTTTAAGGGGGTCAAAACTATATAGGCATGTTTTCGTGATGTCCAACAAAGACTGATCGGACTGTGTGGCTGTGCAGCTGATCCACGTCTTCAATGGGCACACATGCCCAGTGGAACATTTTCTCAGACTGCAAAACTAATATCATGCCCCATGCTTAACATTTAGTATGTTCTGGGCAATTTCAGCAGACAACAAGTTTGTATTTTTCTTCTTTTCCTAGAAAGTAGGACCAGACATTTAATGCAAATTGTCTCTTTAGGAGACAATTTGCATTAAATGCCAAGTCCTATTTTCTGGAAAAATGAAGAAAAATATTTCAGAATGTTGTCTGCTGAAATTTTTACCCAGTATGATGATAAGCGTTGACATTTGAGGATATACTGAAAACAAGAATATCGGTGAAACCGATGGATGCTCCCCGAACATGCAATAGTCGGAACAGGAAACATTATCCTAGATAAAGAGCGGTATACTGTGTATACTCACTGTACTTCAAAATGGAGTATCACAAAACCTGTTGGTGGACATTGATTGATTGATTGTGTTGGGGTTTAACGACACGTCAACCCTTGTGGGTCATTTTGTGTCGTCTCCCAGAGAAAGGGAGAAGAGTGATAGAAGAGATAGTCGAAGAGATGAAAGAGAGGAACAGGGAAGAAAGAGGAACAGGAATGAAAGTGAAGAAACAGAAGAAATAAAAACATTCCCCCTCAACCCTTACCTGCTACAAGGATAGCAGGCCTTGCCCAACTGTAAGCCAATATCAGTTGGACGCCCCGGTGACATAAGATACATGACACCTTCGCACCACCCGACCACCCCATGTTGGTGGACAGATAAGCTTGCCTGAAGGCACTGTCATACAAACATCATCGAACCAGAACACGCAGGTGAATGTCGAACATGCTCAAGATATTTAAAAGCTGCAGTGACCTTGACATTGAGCCCAGGACACTGGAAATTGAAATTGCTTGAGATGTTATCATACTCAACATTTTTGTGAAATTATATTAAAATCCATCAATAAATCTAGGCACTAGAGCAAAAACAAAGTTTTTCTAAAAATAGCCACAGTGACCTTGACCTTGAGCCCAGGACCCTGAATGTCAAACATGCTCAAGATATTATCATACCCAACATTTGTTTGAAGTTATATCAAAATCCATCAATAAATGTAGGCACTAGAGTGTTGACAAATTCTTTTCTAAAAATAGCCAGTGACCTTACACTGCAGCTTTAAACAAAGTAGCATGACTCTGTGACAAATCATCTAACCAGAAAGATTGAACAATATGCGCATCCCCTATTGCTGCTTAAGATTCCATTAAAATTTCGTTGAATTTCTGCCAGTATTTGCTAAGAATTTGCGTGGACACGAACAGTACCCTATATATTCATGCAGAACTCATCAAAGGGCAATAACTCTTGGAAAAATCATCAAACCAGAACACGCAGGTGATATGCACATCCACCTTCCATACTTAATATTCCCATGAAGTTTCAATGAAATCCGACTAGTAGTTTCCGAGAATTCGCGTGGACACGAACAGTACCCTATATATTCATGCAGAACTCATCAAAGGGCAATAACTCTTGGAAAAATCATCGAACCAGAACACACAGGTGATATGCGCATCCACCTTTGATACTTAATATTCCCATGAAGTTTCATTGAAATCCGACAAGCAGTTTCCGAGAATTTGCGTGGACAAGAGCGGGACGGACGCACGGACGCACGGACGCACGGACGAAGCGGCGACTATATGCTCCCCCGAAATTCTTCGGGGAGCATAATAAAGATCAATGTTTGGTATGTAAATACCATATTTACCCATTAAAATTGGACATCTGGGCCCAGTTGTTCAAAACTAACGATGTCGTTAGTTAACGATTCGTTAAAATTTTAATTGAGTGATACGCAAATATGCTGAAATTTTTTGCTGAAAAAATGTGAGTAGCTTTTGCAGTGCAAAAGCTACTCACATTTTTTCAGCAAAAAATATCAAAATATTGTATATTGAATCCGCTAAAACAGTTAACGAAATGACCCTTAACGAGCTCGTTAAGCTAACGACGCTTTGAACAACTGGGCCCTGAATGCTGTACCCTATTTTTCCTAACATTTGAACAAGTTGATTTTACTACCTGTTGGGGTGTCTGAAAAACTGCTGGATGAGTGGCAAACATGTAGACCCTGATCAGATGCTGCATTCTGCAGCATCTGATCTGGGTCTACACTGTTTGCTAAGGCCTGTCTGTCCAAATACTTTGATTAAATATGGTAATACTTAATCGAATGCTGGTATAACACCTATTGAAACAAGAAAGTGCCACGTCATAAAACGTACCTTTGGACATGTGTGCCCGGCAAAGATTCAGATCAGTCAGCACATTCTTGCAGTCTGATCAGAATCTTCACGAGGTGCAATATGGATAGCCAAGGATGGAAAGTTTCTTCATGCTGATAACAAAGACTCTGATCAGACTACGTGGATGCACAGGCTGATTTGTCGTAGTTGGGAACCCATGTCAGAAGACATGTTTTCTCATGTAGCAGCTCAGTATATGGGCCACGCCATGCGAAAACGTCTTCGACCATATGCAGACAGCGAAAGCCCAGATTAGCCTGAACATCTGAGCAGTCTGATTAGGCCTTTGCTGTCCAAAAACAATAATTGGATATCATAAAATGTTTAAAGAAGAACAAATGCCAAGATGAGACTTGCCCACGTGCTGGATGATGTCAATCTGCACAATTTGTACATGCTCAAAGGTACTTTTTAGCTTGATGTGGCCCAAATGTAACAAAAGCCCACCAATTGAAAAATTATTCAATATGACAAAGTTTTCCTAGTCTGGAAAGATTTAATTATGTACTTTATCCAAAAGATCAAACTGCCATGGATTCTGTCAGTTTTCCAAGTCTTGAGTCACACGTGAAATTCATCTCGGTTTCAGAATGAAAGAGGAAACTAAATGGTAGTGAAAACAGTGAGACTTGTCTGTCTATTATACACCTACCTTGTCCACTCTATTTCTCATCACTGGTTCATTTTATGTTGATGAAACTTTGCATGAAAGAACAGTGTATAGTTGTTCATATTATGGGGATGCATCCCCCTTACCCTTGTAGAGGCAGACAAGGAAACTCTGCTCCCAGTCGGAGGGTACCTTGACATTGCAAATGATTGCAGCTGCGAGGTCACAGATCATGGAGGCACCCATATCACAGGCTGCTCATATCATCTCTACCACTATGCCTGATGGGCCAGGTGCTTTGCCCGCCTTCATCTGAGAAATGGCCTTCTTAACCATATTAATGGTGACTGGGATGAGTGGGCCTTCCACTGGTGGTTCATCAGACAGGTGTTCTAAGTCTCAGTCAAACTCAATCTGAGCCTTTGATAATGCTCTAACCAGGCCTTGATTAATGACCATAATTATATCCAAACAAAAATGTATAGATTATATAGAAAAATGACCATTAATGGTCATTTTTCTATATAATCTATACATTTTGTTTATCTCTAAATAATCAGTGAACTTTTGTTTATTGTACCCAAACAAATAATGTATAGATTATAAGGAAAAAAATCATAAATGGTCATTTTCCTCCATAATCTATACATTTCTTGTTTGGCTAAAACATATTTAATTAACATGGTTTTTGCATTGAATCCTAACAAAAGTGTTATAAAAAGGGTTATGTTGTACTTACAGTCCAGTTTCTCATCCAGAGTGCCTCTTGAAGTGATTGAAAGAGCACAAATAAATTCTTTGAAGGAAATATACCCATCCTGCAACAGAAATACCTTATTTACCATATTTATCCTAATTAGGACACCTTAATGCTTAACACTCTGGGTAAAATTTCAAACGACATATTGAAATATACTATTACGAATAACCCTAAGTATTGGGTCACCTTATCTACCTACCATACTTGTCCTAAAATTTGAAATAGTCCATTCTACCAGCTCTTGATGTGTCTAAAATATTGCTCTATGTATGACACACAGTGTAGACCAAGATCAGACACTGCATTCTGCAACATCTGATCTGGGTCTACACTGTTTGCAAAGGCATATCTGTCCCAATACTTAGGGTTATTATGGTATTTCTTATTTTTCTCAGAAAATAGTTTTGACATTTCATGCAGATTGTCTCCCATATTCCAAAGAAGGGATCCTTTAGAAATACAGAAAAAATGGGCCACATCAAGCAAAAAGTGCCTTTGAACATGCAGAAAATGTGCAGATTCAGATCATCCTGTGCATGTGCAAAGTATCATCTGGACCTTTGCTCTCCCTTCATACCCAGCGGGCACATGACGTTTATACAACGTCGGCTCAACGTCGATGCAATGTCATGACGTTGCATCGACGTTGAGGCGACATTGTATTAACTCCTGTGCCTCCTGGGTACCGTCTGCAGTATCCAATGATGCTGTTAGCAGAGAGTGTCAAGGCCCTGTGGATGCGCAGGCTTATCTGGGCCTTTGCTGCGCCTGAAGACATGCATGTCACAGCCCAAATAAAAAACTCGCAGATTCACTTAGATTCAGTTAGTTCATGAGGAATACTAAAAGATGCAATATCCCGCAACCCTTCAGCAGCTTTGAGTGAAACTATTTTCACATATAATGCATGAGACTGGGAAATTTAATAATATAAGTACAGTCGACTCTCGTTATCTCGAAATCCAAGGGACTCTATGAAACACTTCGAGATATCCATACTTCGACATATCAGATTTGCAGAACTGAGGAAAACAATTAATCCAACAACCACCTTTAACAGTTAAGAATGAATCTTTAATTTGACTCCCAAGTTAGAGATATATTGAAAATATTGTGAAAAAGAGGAGAAATTGTTCCTAAGGAGCAATTTCTCCTCTTTTCCACAATATTTTGTTTTCTGTTGGTAGATCTTTGTGTTAAAACAGACACCAGATTTTCACTTCGAGATAAGCGGTTATTTGAGATAAGCGAGTTTGAGATAACGAGAGTCGACTGTATGTGTAATCAGTTCCTGGTATCAAAGTGTAAGTTTACCTTGTTTGTATCAAAGATGTTGAAGACATAGGCAGCAAACTTTTTGGGACTTCCATGGGGAAAGAACTGTTGATAGATGGCTTCAAACTCCTGAAAAAGAAAGGGCTTAACATTTAGCAACTTTCAACAGTTTCCAGTCTTATTAACCCTTTTAGCCCTGTAAACCAAAACAGACATTCCTTTGCAAACAGTGAAGATCCAAATGAGACAGCTTGTAATGAGCAATCTCATCAAGACCTACACTGTTTGCCATTCTGTTTTTGTTTTTTTGACTGACATGCCGATTTGCAACACTTGGATATGTCCAAATCCAAAGACGGAAGAGTCCACTCCAGAAACTCAGGGGTAAAAGGGTTATGCAGCCAGAAAGACTATGAGGCCTGTGCAAACAGTGAGGAACCTAAAGGAGCAGTCTGATCTAAGTCTACACTGTTTGACATTCCATGACAATGATTCAGACACTTCACCAAGTGTTCATAACTTGTCATTTTTTAGGATAATTAAGTACATGTATAATAAGGTGTCTGAATATTTCAGATTGTATGGTAATAACCAAATGTATTTGACTTAATTACCACACTGTGCACTTAGGTTTTTCAAAATTACTGAACAAACTTGTGGTAAAATATCCACCAGGTCCCAATTGGGGCACACTTTAAAAAAGATCAGCAGAGGACTTCATGAGGAGCGTATTCAATGATGCTTATGTGATATAATTTTCTGATTTTCTTTATAAAAGCATATGTTGTGGGTACTCATTTGAATTGTCTCAACTTGTTGGACATTCAAAGTTAGAAGTATGGTCTAAGGAATAAAAGTGTCCAAACAGTTTGAGGAAAGAGATCAAAAACTTTTTGCTTATTGAGTCAGACATACCTCAATATCCCAAATTCTGTTAATCGATGGATTTTGCCACCAATCTTAATCCTTTAACCTTTACCACTCTCTGGGCTAATTCAGCAGACAACAAACTGATGATATTTATCTTATTTTCCCAGAAAACTGGCTAAGGAGACAATTTGTATGAAATGTCAAATCCTGTTTCGTGGGGAAAGTAAGAAAAATATTTCAAAATGTCGTCTGCTGAAATTTTTACCCAGCATGCTAAGTATTAAACACCAGTCACAGCAGCAGCAGATAGTATTCTATTTTCTTTTATTTTTCCAAGAAAATAATGCTCAACATTTCACGGACTTCACATCCTATTTTGAGCCTTAGTTACTGTTCTGAAAAGAAAGAATTTGCTTACCAACCATCTACTCTGAAAGGAAAGAATTTGCTCCAACAGGTTGGGGGCAAACTCTTTCCTTTTAGAGTAGAAAGGTCCCTTTTCAGAACGGAAGCAAAGCTATTTTCAAAGAATTATCTCTCTCAAAAAGTATCAATTGCCCTTAAGAGTTTGTCTTCTTTTTCTTTCAAGAAAATGTGTGTTTTTGGATCTGATTAGAAATGTCTCATTTATAATGAGAGGCTACAATCATGCAGCAGCAGAGACTTTCTGACACACAGTAAGAAGAAAAGATGATAAAACAAGATGTGTTTGTGAAACACGAACATGTCCCTGGGCTAAGGTTGATTTTTTCTTTAACCTTTACCACTCTCTGGGCATTTTCAGCAGACGACAGATTGATGATATTTTTCTTATTTTTACCAGGAAACAGGATTTGACATTTCATGCAAATTGTCTCCTTAGGAGACAATTTGCATGAAATGTCATATCCTGTTTTCTGAGAAAAATAAGAAAAATATTTCAAAATGTCGTCTGCTGAAAATTTTACCCAGAGTACTAAGCGTTAAAGTAAGTCACAGGTCAAGGTCATGGTCACAGGTCAAATTTTTTTGTATGAGTGGGAAGCCCTTGTCACAAGGAACCTACATGCCAAATATGAAGGCTCTATGAGGGTCATGCAAAAAGTTCAGTCACTAAAAGGCTTGCTTAGTTTTATCCCAGGTATATCTTAAAATGCTTCACTGCACTTGAACGGTGTTTTAAATAGCTAACGATACCCTTTTATTTCGTGCAAATTGCTTTCCAACTGACTGAGTTATTTCAAATCGAAATAGATGCAGTCATATACACTTATCAATTTACTTGTTACATTGGAACATGGACCAGAAGACTGAAATTCGTAGCTATATTAAATGCCGCATTAGGCTTAATATAGATTCAAAGCAGGTATTTAGTGAATTGTATGGTATATAATTATGGACCTCAGACCATTTCAATGAACAGTTTTTAGGTGGCTTTTAAAGCTGGGAAATTTTCTGTTGAAGATGATACCAGTCCTGGAAGGCTAAAACCTCTGTTACCAAGGCCAACATCGCTGCTGTAAAGATTGTGGTCAAACAGGATGTGTGATTGTCTGTCAAAGATATAGCTAGTTGTACTGGCATATCAGAAGGCAGTATGCAAACAATTCTGAAAAAGCGTTTGGACCTGAGAGAGGTTTGCGCTAGGTGGGTACCTCATTTGCTCACTGAGGAGCAAAAGACACAACGCCTTAAATGTGCCCTGGAACTTTTGAAAACATACAAAGGCTGTAATAGTCGGGTTATTTTTAACTTGCTAACAGGTGATGAAACCTGGGTGCACATGTTTGAGCCACAAAGAAGGGCTGATTATAAGCAATGGAAGCGAAAAGATCAAAAACGCCCATGTATTGCCAAGAGAACCATAAGTTCGAAAAAGATGTACGCAATTTTCTTTAATTCAAGTGGGCCAGTCATTCAAGTGCCTTGTCCAACTGGTCATACAGTCACTGGCCGATTCTACAAGAATTCTGTACTGAAGAAAAAGAAAGAGTTTTACAATAAGAAACGACCAAGCAAAAGATGGTCAGGAGTCCACCTTTCACATGACAATGCCTCCTCTCATAAGTGTGAGGTTGTTAAGTCTTTTTTGGCTTCTGGAAAGGTGAAAGTTCTAAACCATCCATCTTATTCACCTGACCTGAGTCCCTGTGACTTTTTTTTATTTCCAAGGCTTAAGAAAATGCTTTCTGGAAATAAGTATACTTCTAGAAGTTCTCTTGGCAGTGCTGTTTATCAGTGTCTCCAACAGATACCAAAAGAAGACTATTTATCTGCTTTTCGCGACTGGGTAAAAAAGTTACAAAAAAATGTGTTTCGGTAAAGCGAGAATACTTTGAAGATTTGTAATAAAAATATGTTTGATAAAACGTAGCACTGAAGTAATCCAAACCCAGTGACAAAACATTTTGCAGGACCCTGGTATCTTAAACAGTTCAAAAGTAATGACCAATGTTAATTGTTTCTTTAAAGTAGGTCACAAGTCAAGGTCAGAGGTCAAACTTTTTTGTATGAGTGGGAAGCCCTTGTCACAAGGTACCTACACACCAAATATAAAGACTCTACCTCAAATGGTTCAAAAGTTATTGGGCCGAGGTCATTTTTTCTTTAAAGAAGGTCACAGGTCAAGGTCAGAGGTCAAATTTTTTGTATGAGTGGGAAGCCCTTGTCACAAGGAACCTACATGCTAAATTAAAAAGGCTCTACCTGAAACCATTCAAAAGTTATGACCCATGTTAATTTTTTCTTTAAAGTAGGTCAAAAGTCAAGGTCAGAGGTCAAACTTTTTTGTATGAGTGGAAAGTCCTTCTCACAAGAAACCTACATACCAAATATAAAGACTCTATTTCAAATGGTTCAAAAGTTATCGGCCAAGGTCATTTTTTTCTTTAAAGGTCAGAGGTCAAGGTCAGAGGTCAAATTTTTTGTATGAGTGGGAAGCCCTTGTCACAAGGAACCTACATGCCAAATAAAAAAGGCTCTATCTGAAACCGTTCAAAAGTTATGACCAATGTTAATTTTTTTCTTTAAAGTAGGTCACAGGTCAAGGTCAACTTCAGAAATCAATTTTTTTGTATGAGTGGAAAGCCCTTGTCACAAGGAACCTACAGGCCAAATATAAAGGCTCTATCTTAAACCATTCAAAAGTAATAACGAGGTCATTTTTTTTCTTTAAAGTAGGTCACAGGTCAAGGTCAAGGGTCAAATTTTTTTTGCACGAGTGGGAAGCCCTTGTCACAAAATACCTATATGCCAAATATAAAGGCTCTATCTGAAACAGTTCAAAAGTTATGACCAATGTTATTTTTTTCTTTAAAGCAGGTCACAGGTCAAGGTCAAGGTCAGAGGTCATTTTTTTTTTTTTTTTTGTATGAATGGGAAGCCCTTGTCACAAGGAACCTACATGCTAAAAATAAAGGCTCTATCTCAAACCGTTCAAAAGTTATGACCAATGTTAAAGTTGTCCAACCAACAAATCAACAAACAGACAGGGCAAAAACAATATGTCCCTGCTTCACTACCGGGGACATAAAAATGACAAAAACACAACAACACAACTGATAGCTTTTGATAAGATGCTTTTTATCAATCCAAAATTACTGATATTTTTCTTATTTCTCCACAAAAACATATGGGTACTCATTAGAAGCACCTTGGAGAGGTGCTTCTAATGAGTACCCACACCATATGCTTTCATGGAGAAATAAGAAAAATATTTACCCACTCTTATCTAGACCTATGACAATAGCAATCATCATCATACAGAGGATAACTGCAAAAGAGGAACTAGCATGGAACATTCAGCAGAAAAATTTGTAACTGTGAGAGCCCAAAAAAAACACTTTCTGAATCAAAACTTGTCTTTAACTCCAAATTATAAACATGCGTTGGATCTGGATAGTGGGACCTCAGTCTCATTAGAATGGCATACATGTAACAGTAAAACACATCTAATCACAAACACTAAGACCAAATAACATAGAAGGCTCATTAGCAATCTGAAGATAGGATCACAATGGCCCCATACACAAGCATCAACAGTCAGGTGCCAACCTTCTGAAACAGATTGAGGAAGCAGCCTCATTCAGCTAAAGGACAAACAAACTCAATATGATGCAAAAGAAGCAAAGTTGTTGACCATAACTGGGTTAACAACCATGCTTGCAGTTTGCCACAATCCAAATATTCTTGGAAAAACATTTTTTTTTTAGACAGGGATTTGCAACAGTTTTGAATGACACTTTAACCATTAAGCCATTAACTTGATTATATTTTCAATTACAATGTATCTCTTCCATCATGAATGTCAGAAAGCTCTGTTATCTTTTAAAGAGATTTTTTTCAGAAACTCTCTTCAGGGGAACTGATACACTTTAAAGGGAGATAATTCTGTCAAAATTGTTTCTGTACCCTTCTGAAAAAGAGTCTACTCTATAAGGAAAGAATTTGCTCCCTCTGGGTGCAAATTCTTTCCTTATAGATTAGACCCCTTCTTAGAAGGGGCAGCATGCAGTAAAGCAAACTGAAAATACCAAAAGTCACAAAAGTTGTCTCCCTTGGTAGAAATGGTGAAAAATCTACCAAATGTTTCCAGTTCCCTTATTTGCTTCTGCTATTGCAAACTCCATGTGCAGTAATGTCATCATGAAAAGTGCAAATCCGTACACTGTTAGCCAAGGACCCTTTTTCTGGGGAACACTAGAAATCAATGGGTTAAATAAAAGCTGTTTTGAACAGAGTTTAATCTAGAAAATATAACACAAACAGATTTTCTTCATTAACACCCATGAAGAAATATATTCTATAATTTCATAAAACTATAATTAAGATTGTTTTGTTGTAACAATACATTTATAATCTAAGCAAGCCAAATATTTACAAAGGTATTATTATTAAGTCATACCAGATTATTATCAGAAAAATAATGATTAGATTTTTGATAGCTCTGGATAAGAAACATTCCAGATAAATATTTGTCCTATTTCTCTGAAAAACATATGTTGTGGATACTCAATAAAATCCTCTCACTGAGATGATTCTAAAATAAGTACCAATAACAAGTTTTGATAAAAAAAGAAAAATGCCAATAGTTTGGGTTTTTTTTTTTAATTAAAAAATGACTCTTATCTAGAGATTTGTTTTTATATTAATTACATAAGCAAATAATCAAACAAATCTTGTATGCCTGATGCATTATTAGAAAGATAACCAAACTCCATCATAGGTCCAGATAAAGCAAGCTTTCAGAAGAAAATATTTGCTAATTTTGCATCAAAACATATCATGTTGGTACTCAATGGAATTGCCTCGGCGAGGCAATTCCAATAAGTACCAACATGATATGTAATGCTGCAAAAATAACAAATAAAAAAATAACCTAAATTATCATCCTAATACCTTATCCGAAGCTATGCCCCCTGATAATGGGATTTTGTCCAGTAAGTGCAATTTAGACAGATTGACAATAAACCCCGATAAACTGGACAATCAACTTGTGTGTCAGGGATTTATCAAGGATTTTGTAAAATAATTAATTTTAGCATTTCTCATTAACTTTTCAATTTATCACAAATTTGGGGAGTTGCCCTTAAATGCAATTTAGTCTGTGAATGAAATGAGAGACATATTATGAGAAAAACAACCTTACTGCATATATGCCACAACCTCTTTATTTTGTATGAGTTTAAAGACTTTGTTTGTGTTGAGGTTTTACAGCCCAGTCAACCCAATGGGGTCATGTCGAGCGCGGTCAGTTTACCTAACCACACATTTACTGGGCAGGCTTAGTCCTCTAAGTGGTTAACCAGTATTGTGCACATTCTTTTGCCAGAAACTGAAAACTGCCCTTCTTGAATCAGCGGAAGGGAGAGAATGACAGCAGAAAATATTTCATGATCAATCTCCACGAAAGAATGTTGCCAACCTCGGGGTGGGGGTGGGGGTTCAACCCGTGACCTCCTGGTCTTCAGTCGGACGGCGCATCCAACTGAGCCACCGAGTTTAAAGACACATCAACTCTTGTCGGTCATTTTCTGTTGTCTCTGTAAAACCTCTTTTATAATGCTATTGCTGGGATCCAAAGCAAAAATTATGTTAACTCAACAACCGTGTTGTATCCAAAAACAAAAATGTACGGTCTACTCTCGGTATCTCGATTTTGCTTATCTCCAATAATCGCTTATCTCAAAGTGAAAATCTGGTTCCTGTTTTAACATGGCAATCTAACAGTAGTTAATAAAATATTGTGGAAAAGAGAAATTGCTCCTAAGGAGCAATTTCTCCTCTTTTCCACAATATTTTGAATATATCGAACTTAAGGTGTCAAATTACATATTCATTTGTGAAATGTGGTTGTCCGATTTATTTTTCCTCAATTTTGCAAATCTGATATGTCGAGTTATCGATATCTCAAAGAATTTCAGAGAGCCCGTTGAACTTCGAGATAACCAGAATCGACTGTATATTAAATAGAAAAAGGCTTCACTGTTTACAGGGATTTAATAGCAAGAGAGGTTGTTGAACAAAGTAGCTCTGGGTGAAGTCTCCCAGACCAGCCCACATTTATGCAATCTGGTTAGAACCTTCACTTCTGTCAGTTCATTGTATTTGATTAACACCATGCAAAATGGTGTCTTCAGGGCATATGTGAATTATGTCCAAGTCCAAACATTACACAGTCATGGAATATGTCAGAAATATCATAACCCTTCATTTACAATTTACAATTTATGTACGACAAAAAGTTTTTCAAAGGGAAAGGGATACAATGCTTCAAAAATACCTGAATCAAAAACCAAAGATCACATGAATATCTTCTGGCCAAAAGAAGAAAGTATGCCAAATTTCAAACGAATTCAATGAAAGATGTAAGACGAGTTGTGAAAACAAGCTTTGTGAATGGAAATTGTAAAAACCAAAAGAACCTTAACGATTCTGTCAAAAATGGCTGAAACATAGTCCAAATGCACATGAAGTTATTCATACAATATCAAGGGAACTTACAAATTTTCAAAAGAATCCTACATAACATGAAGCAGACTGATCCCGGCCTTCACTGTCCACATATGACCCACAGACACCTTTTCCCATGGCACTCAATAGTTGTACTATGAGAAAATGGCTCTTATTGCACATGCAGTCAATGAAAGTCAGGATCAGCCTGCTGATCTGAAAACAACAGAAGGCCCTGATCAGACTGTATAGCCTGCACTGACTTCATATACTGTCAGGGCCAGTTTCACATTTTGTTTGGACAGCAAAAACCCTATCAAGAATGAGTAAAATGTACCAGGATGCTTTAGTAACTTATATTTATTTACATAGGTCTCGATAAGAGTGGGTATCAGGTTAATCTTTTTCTTATTTTTTCACGAAAACATATGTTGTGGGTATTCATCAGAAGCCCCTCAACGAGGGGCTTCTGATGAATACCCACAACATATGTTTTCGTGGAGAAATAAGAAAAATATTAATACTTTTAGATTGAAAAAAGCGCTTTCACTAGAGCTATGGAGCTCTGTTCTCATAATTCATAAGTTAGATTTTCTCATGGCATGGTACATATGGAATACCATAACTCCAGATTAGGTGATAACTGCTGTGATAATTTAGGACAATTTTTGTCAATTTTAGACCTAAACATATCTTGTGGGTACTCACTGGAATTGCCTCAATGAGGCAATTCCAATGAGTACACACAAGATATGTTTTGGCACAAAAATCAAATATTGACATCAGAATAACTCCCATTACCTGGCTCTATGACAGCTTTCCTAATATGGTTGGTGCCTCTTGTGATAATATTAACCTTACGCACGATGAAGGTGAAATACACAACTACTAATGCTTTATATTTTTCTTACTTTTTGCCTGAAAGTAAGGCCTAATATTCCATTCAAATCCACTTGAGATAATCTAAATAAAATGTTAAGCCTTATTTTCAAAAATAAATAAGAGTAATATTTTATGATGTCATCTGTGGTAATTTAAATTCAGCATGCTTAAGATTAAAGGTGTAAGTTCACAGGACTGAAGTGACCTGCAGTTTTAAAGAATTAATCGTTTGAAGTCAGTTCTGAAAGAACATTATTCTGGATTTGTTTTAAAGAGGTAAGAACACCTTAAAATAGTTGTAAAAATTTAAAAGCGCTTCTCATATTGCAGCAGACAACATATTGATTGTGTGTGTGTATTTTTCAGAGAAAATACGGCTTGACATTTCATGTGAATCATCTGCAGCACAGCAGATTCATACAAAGTGCCAAATCTTATTTTCTCTGAAAAAAAAAAAAAATTTGAATGTTGTCTGCTCTAGGTAAAATTATCGGCAGATGACATATTGTAATACACTACAACCTCTTTATAACGCGGTCCGTTATAACACAGTTTTGGATATAGCATGGTTCAAAGATGGATCCCAAAAATGTATAGGTTATATTGAAAAATGACCATAAATGGTCATTTTTCAATATAATCTATACATTTTTTTTTTGGATATAACATGGTTGTTTAACTAACACGGTTTATGCTATGGACCCCAACAATAGTGCTATAAAGAGGTTGTGGTGTATTTTTAATAACAAGAGGACCAATGGTCCTACAGCTCACATGAGACTATTTGTTCTGAGTAAGAATTTTAAAGACTGCAACATATGGGTATGGTAACTGGCACATGGTCTCTGTATCCTGTAGTAACTTAGTATGGAATTTAGCTTTAACTGATTTGGTGACACTGACACTTCACATATAATATGGGTTTTGATGACTACCAAATATCAAAAGCCTGGGCCTTCTAGTTTCACATAAGAAGATTTTTAATGTTTTTCCCCATTTGAGTCTAAGTGAACCCCGGAGTGTGGTTATTTTTTAACCAAAGGCCACAATTTGAACAATCTTGACAGAGGTCCACTGGATGATGCTACATACCAAGTATCAATGGTCTCGGCCTTCTGGTTTCAGCTAGACAAGAAGATTTTTAAAGTTTTTATCCATATGAGTCTATGTTAGTGAGCCATGGGGCAGGACCATTTTTTACCCCAGGGCTATACTTTGAACAATCTTGGTAGAGGCTAAAAAGATGAAGGTACATATTAAATATCAAAGGCCTGGGCTTTCTGGTTTCAGACAAGAAGATTTTTAAGTTTTTCCCTATATGAGTCTATGAGTAAAAAAAATGACCTTTCCATAAAAAAGGTCATGGTCAACATACTGTCATAATTTTTCAGATATTTGTTGGACCTATGTCGTATACAGGCATGCACTACCCACAGTGTGTGAAACCCGCACCCTATTTGTAAGCTCAAATCCCTGAGAAAAAAGTAATTTCAGATGTAAAACCTGCATCAAGAGAATGCTAAAACAGTTGGGATCTTGAACAGAGAAAGGGCCATCAAATTTACATTTTTTTTCTTTCTTTGTTTTTTTTTTACGTTCAAAAAAAAGTGCATCTATCATTTTTGATATTATTAGCCTATCAGTCCAGATTTTTTTTTTCTGTATTGTTCGATATTTAATTCTTTTAAAAAGCTCAAAACAATAAATTATGATTTAATTTCATTATTAAATTGGCTAACATGTTCATTATTTCCACGCGGATACCTCTATTCAACATGTTCCGGTAATCAACTATGAAAAGATGTCTTTAATCAGCATAACTGAAGGGCTTAATTGATGTGTTGTGAAATTATACAACCCAATTATCTTGAGAAGTTTAAGAAGTGACATTGAGTAAGAGATTAGTTATAAAAGATGAGACCTCTGTTACTCGTCACAAACAGTCTTTTGATTGTTCTTATTGTTGCTGTCAAGAAAGAAAGAATTCTGCCGTAATGGGTCGTTTTAGAAGAGCCTTCACAGCTAAGAAAAACTAGCTGCTATAGCATTTGCGGAAGCCCAAGGGAATCGAGCTGCCGGCCGTGAGTTCAACGTAGATGAGTCCTGCATCCGACAATGGAGAAAACAGAAGTCACGACTCCAAGCAATGCCAGCCACCAAGAAAGCAGACAGAGTTAAATCAGAACAATTTCCACAGATGGAGGAAAAGGTGCTTGAATGGATCCTTGAACATCGACGCCAGGGGATAGCTGTATCAACGGTAGAGATCAGACTTCTGGCCAGACTCATCGCCAAGAAGCTAGCCATAACTGAGTTCTGAAGTTCGGCTGATTATTGCTATGCTTTCATGTGATGCAATAATCTGTCTATACGATGCAGAACTCATATCTCCCAGCAGCTACCAGAGAACTATGAAGATAAACTTGTTGAATTTCAGCATTTCATAATCAAGCAACGGAAACAACATAACTTTGAACTTAGCCAAATTGGGAATGCTGACTAGATGCCCTTAACATTTGACCTGCCTTCTGCAACAACGGTGGCGTTAAAGGGATCGAAGACAGTTTCAATCAACACGACGGGCAATGAGAAAAACAGATTAACTGTGATGCTGGCCTGTACTGCAGATGGTGGGAAGCTCCCCCCGTTCATCATTTTCAAGAGAAAAACACTGCCGAAAGGGGTTAAATGGCCGAATGGTGTGATTGTACAGTGTCAGACAATGGCTGGATGGACGATACGCAAATGGTAGACTGGGTGAAGAATGTCTGGGGAAAACGTCCCGGTGGTCTCAGCAAGAAATCTTTACTAGTATTAGATGCATTTAGATGCCACAAGTCTGACAGAATGAAGGAAATGTTGAAAGAAGAGTACAGAACAACTCTGACAATTATCACTTATAGTATATGCAGGCTCCGTAGTTTGTCCCTTTATACATCCATCCATCTGTTGTCTGTCCATATATCCATCCATCATCCACACTTTCAAATGACCTATGTCCCCAATGCTGCATACCAAGCCTCAGGGCCAATGGCTCTTTGGTTCTAGAGAAGAAGATATTTAAAAGGTTTTTACCATATATGGGTGTGGTGGCCATCTTGGTCATGTGACCCCAATGTGGGGAACAGACTGTTTTTTCTCCAGCCTATGGAGGCTCCTTATAAAATTTAGCTTTGACTGCCCCAGTGGTTTCTAAGGAGGACATTTGAAGAGTGTGAATGATGGATGAATGTATGGACAGACGACAGATGGATTGACGTATAAAGGGACAAACTACGGAGCCTGCATATACTATAAGCTCACTAATGAGCCTAAAGGCTCAGGTGAGTTGAATGTGTCACGAATTTGTCTTCAGCTGAATTAGCCCAGAGAGTGGTAAAGGTTATGAAGGGTTAACCCTTGTCCTGCTGAACCCAGATATACCCTGCCTTTGCAAACAGTGTAGATCCAGATCAGTTGGCTTCTGAAGAAGCCAACTGATCTGGATCTGCACTGTTTGCCATTAAGTATGTGAATTAATAGCAACAACCCAGATCAAGTAATCTGATTGACTGAAAATTAGAAGTGGGCATGGCTTCTTAATACATTCAGCAGGACAAGGGTTAAAATTATGTTTGTAAAAGTTTCTGTGCGATCTTCTTGTTTGTTCTGTCTGCTTTCTGATTGTTTAGCACTCTTTGATATCATGTAAATGAGTAATACAAGCGGGATTAAAAATATCAAGATTTTGTGCTCTTTCTCAAAAAGGTTCAATATTTTTAAAAAATTCATTTTACTCTTTTTCCAAGTATTCCCCACCTACACTTTTGCAACCTTCATGGGAGCTTTTGTATTCCCTCTGCAAACCATTAAGTAGACCTATTGCTCTGTTACCAATTTACATGCAGTTGACCATGACTGACCATCATGCCGTTTAACAAATATGTCAACCAATCCTTCTGCAAAACTTTCTTGCAAATTTCTAGAACTGCCCATGAACAAAGTCCAGGAACTGTACCTGAATTGTTACTCAACTGCTCAAAAACATTTAAGTACAGTTTAAGAAATGTTAAATGCGACAAATAGAGTTAAAAAAGTAATGTATGTGAACACTTCATGAACAGTTCATGAACCATCATGACTAGCTCATCAATAGCTCATAAATGGCTTGTCAATTTATTAACTATCATAGCTCCTGATAAACTGTTTTTTTCAAGTACTGATACTTTTCTTATTTCTCCATCAAAACATATATTGTGGTACTCATTAGAAGCGCCTTACGCTTCTAATGAGTACTCACAATATATGTTTTTGTGGAGAAGTAAGAAAAAAATGTTATATGGATACTTTCTCTTATCAGGAGCTACTAACCCTGTTCATGTGTGTGGTGAGGTTTTATGAATCAAATAACTTTGAATCTACTGTATAGTGCTCGGAGGATAATTTGACAGTGACGTCAGGGCAGCTACCACTCTACCTGGGTAAAGCAGGTTTTGCATGAATTATGGGGAACATATTACAAATAGTTTTATGTAGTATACAGTCTTATTGCTGTAAGTGTGCTTGAGTTTAGTATGTTGCAATAGCGCAGTTGGTAGAGCGGAATGCTCTGGACGAAGAGTTAAATGACTGTTTAGTGCACCATTTCCATTTACTCTGCAGAGGTTTTTTTACCCGCAAATTTTGTCTTGTACCCCTAAAACGGAGGAGAGTCAAATAAAGGTAATTAAAATAATAAAGAAAAAAGCTTTTTTATTTTAATTACCTTTACTTCACTTATGTTCCTTGTATGTTACATTATTATTTCATATATGTATTATTGGACACTATTATGGCATTGTTGACATTTTCACACAAAGGACATGCTTCCAGCATTTTTGTCTCCATATACATGTATATGTGCACGGATTGTCAGCACACGGAAATTATTCAAATCAAAAGTTTAACTAGACTTACCCATTTACGTCCTGTATTTTTTAAACTATTTTAAATCTGTTCCATAATCAATTTTTCTTTCTTACCATATTTTTCTTTTATATTTAATTCTTAAAAAGCACGAAATTAAAAAAAAAAAAAAAAAAAAAAAAAAAAAAAATACAAAAAAAACCAAAAAAACACTAGAATTCGAACCCCTGATGTCCAGATTTGTAGTCTATAGGAAAACTACCTCTGGGCTATTGCACATTTATGGTTACCATTGCTTACATCTATATTTATTGAATGCAGCTATTTGGGTGGCTTTTAACTATTTATTAAAATGGACTTGGTCTAACATTATAAACAATCAATGACTTCACTGTCAACTTATCCTCTGAGGATAGTACATTTTGAGAACTGGTGTTGCTCTGTTTTTGTTTTATTTTTCTACTTTTACTCCTCTGCATAAGTTCATATTATATTCACTTTATTGAAATCAGACACTAATCAATCAAATCTTGCCACTTTTTACATTTGGAATAACAATACAATCATGGAACTGGCAATTTCATTACCAAATGTGTCTGCTGCATTTTCTGTTCAATTCAAGCAACATTTAACTCTTAGTACGCCATGGGCAAATTTAGCAGACAATAAATTTATTTTTCCCAAAAAGCAGGCTCTGACATTCATGCAAATTGATGTATAAAATACAAAGCCAATTTAACTGGAAAACAAAACAAGATTTCGGCATCAGGGAAGATAAGTACATAATGAAGAAAGTGAGAGTACTCTTGAACAGGACATGCCTATGGGTCCTTAACTATGCCTCTACCAAATGTTATCAAAATATTTCAAACCACATACTCAAGAATTTGGCTTAGAAATTCATTCAGGGGAGGCAACTAGAAAACAACCATAGCAGAGGTTGTCCTTGTTGCATGTGACACGCCTACTGGTCCTTATCTATGCCTCTACAAAATATTATCAAAATATTTCAAACCGTTAAGAAATCATTGAGTGCACAATAATTTAGCTTAGAAATTTATTCAGTGGAGTGTACAAGAAAAAGAACAAAGCAAGAGTTGTTCTTCTTCCATGTAACACTCCTACTTGACCTGATATATGTCCCACCAAAATACTATCAAATTATCTCAGACAGTATGGGAGTTATAGCCTGCACAAGATTTCAGATCAAGGGGAGATATGTACATAACACAAAGTGAGAGTTGTCTGTCTTACATGTGACATGCCTACTGGTCCTTATCTATGCGTCTATTAAATATTATCAAAATATTTCAAACCATTAAGAAGTTATAAAGTGCACAAGAATTTGGTTTAGAAATTTATTCAGGCAAGATAACTAGAATGTGACATGCCTTCTAGTCCTTACCTATGCCTGTACCAAATCTTATCAAAATATTTCAAACCATTAAGAAGTTATGGAGTGTTTGGCTTAGAAATTCATTCAGGGGAAATAACTAGAAAAAAGAACAAAGCAAGAGTTTTCCTTCTTGCATACAACACTCCTACTTGACCTTTTATATGTCCCTATCAAATATTATCAAATTATCCCAAACAGTATGGTAGTAATAGCCTGAATAAGAGTTCGGTTTCATGAGAGATAACTATATAACGAAGAAAGTGAGATTTATCTCTCTTGCACGTGACACCCCTTCTGGACCTGAACTATGCCTTTACCAAATATTATCAGAATACAGTGGAACCTCGTTATCTCAAACTCGCTTATTTTGAATACCGCTTATCTCGAAATGAAAATCTGGTCCCAGTTTTAACATGAAACTGTGACAACAGGTAACAAAATAATGTGGAAAAGAGGAGAAATTGCTCCTAAGGAGCAATTTCTCCTCTTTTCCACATTATTTTATATATATATTTCTAACTTCAGGAGTGAAATTACATATTCATTTGTTAAATGTGGTTGTTCAATTTATTGTTTTCCTCACTCTCTCAACTTTGATATGTCGAGGCACGGATATCTCGAAGTGTTTCAGTGAGTCCTTTGGAATTCGAGATAAGAGAGTCGACTGTATTTCAAACCATTAAGAAGTTATGGAGTGCACAAGAATTTAGCTTAGAAATTTGTTCAGGGGAGATAACTAGAAAAAGAACAGTTGTCCTTCTTGCATGAGACACTCCTACTTGACCTGATATATGTCCCTACCATATATTATTAATTTACCTCAAACAGTATGGGAGTTATGGCTTGCACAAGATTTCTGCTTCAGAGGAGATAAATGAAAAACAAAGATAGTAAGAGTTGTCTCTCTTGCATGTGACATGCCTTCTGGTCATCTTCTTCATTCCTACCAAATATTATCAAATTATCTCCAACAGTATGGGAGTTATGGCCTGCACAAGATTTTGGCTTCAAGGGAGATAACTACATAATGAAGAAAGTGAGAGTTGTCTTTCTTGCACACAACATGCCTACTGGCCCTCCTCTTCATTCCTACCAAATATTATCAAAATATATCTAAAGGTATCAAAGCTATGGAGCGCACAAGGATGCATCTCAGATTTCTACTTCAGGGCAGACAACTACACAACAAAGCAATAGTTGTCTCTCATGTGCACGACACGACTACTGGTCCTCCTCTTCATCTCAAACAGTATGGTAGTTATGGCCTGCACAAGATTTGGGCTTCAGGAGAGATAAACACATAACAAATAAGTTGAGAATTGTCTCTCTTGCACATGACATGCCTACTGGTCCACCTTATCATTCCTACCAAATATTATCAAAACATGTCTAAGGGTATCAAACTTAAGGAGCGCACAAGGATGTGTCTATGGATTTCTGCTTCAGGGGAGATAACTACATAACAAAGAAAGTGAGAGTTGTCTCTCCTGCATGCTACAGGCGTACTAGTCCTCCTCCGCCATTTATTATCAAATTTTTTTATCTCAAACAGTATGGGAAGTATTGGCCTTTACAAGATTTTGGCTTCAAGGGAGATAACTACATAATGAAGAGAGTGAGAGTTCTTTCTCTTGCACGCAACACACCTACTGGGCTTCCTCTTCATTCCTACCAAATATTATTAAAATATGTTTAAGGGTATCAAAGTTATGGAGCGCACAAGGATGCGTCTATGGACAGACAGATGGGATGGATGGATGGACGCCACGCTGATCGCTATATCCCCCGAACCTATCAGTCAGGGGATAAAACCCAACATGAAATGTCAAAACCTATCTTCTAAAAGAATAAATAAGGAAAAACATTTCAAAATGTCGTCTGCTGAAATATATAGCCAGCATGCTAATTGTTAAACTTAATCAGTGCAGTGATGCCATATTTTGTGATGAATTAATCTCTTCCAATTCTAAATTTCATGTGGAATAAAAGGCAGTCAACCAAACTGCCCAGACGATGGGGGCACATCAATATACAGATAATCCAGAACCTTTCTTCATTGAATGTGCACAGACAAAGGTTCATAACTTAAGCATTATAATTTTACATGAGCACAACAATGGTTTTATTTGATCATCTTCAATTTTGGAGCTAACAAGGTTTAAAATGAGCAACTGTTAAAGATCCAAAATTTGTAAATTGTTTGTGAGGCTAATCTAAAAACAACAACAACAAAAAAAAGACTAGAAAAGGTTTTTTTAGAAAAAAACAAAAAAAAAAACAGAAGTCACTCCCAACCAACCAGAGTTATCATTCTTATAGGCCACATGTTGTCTCATCCTGTTCAACATTTCTACCAAGTATCATCAAAATATTGTGAAGGGTATTCAAGTTTCAGAGCAGACACAAAATCAAGTTCAAATATAAGAAGGGGAGATAAGTAAAAAAGTAAGAAAGCCAGAGTTGCCATTCTTGAATGCAACATGCCGTCTCAATCTGTTTTCTACTAAGTAAAATTAAAATAATCCAAAGAGTATTGGAGATACAGAGTGAACACAAAATCAAATTCAAACACAAGAAGGGGGGACAACTCCAATTGTAAGAAAGCCAGAGTTTTCATTCTTGTATGCAACACATAAGTGATTCATTTCATCCTGTTCTACATTTCTACCAAGTATCATCAAAATATTCTGAAGGGTATTTGTTTTACAGAGCCAACACAATTCAATTTCAACTCTAGATCGGGCACGCCATCGCAAATCCCCACGCTTCTGGCAGAAATTGCCCTTGTACCACACAGCACAGTTTTAAGCAACCAGGCAAAATTCTACTTGTATGTTATTCTACTCATCATTCCCTTCAATTTGATATGCCACATGACCATGTTGTGAGAAACTTAATTTTTGACCCCCCCCACCCACCAAGTCCCACCCCAAAGGGTGTTCCTGGGGTCACAAAGTAAATCCCATTCAATATGTTTTACATCTATCACTACTGAGTATATGTGCACATTTTCGCATAAAAACCTTTAAAATTGACTTTGAAATTGGAATTTGTTAATATCTGACCTTTTGACCCCTTCCCAGGGCCCCCGGGGGCAGGGCCGAAAATAAACGTGTCCTTGCATGCCCCACTTGTGTAAGCAAGCCACTCACCAAATTTGGTTGGATTCTGTCCAGCGGTTTGGGAGGAGATAACATAATGGACAGACGGACGGACAGACGGATGGACAGACGGACAGAGGCGATAACAATATCCCCGACGCTTTTTCTAAAAAGCGTGGGGATAACAAGAAGGGGAGATATCTCCAAAAGTCACAGCCAAAGTTGTCATTCTTTGTACATGTCACCTCGTTCTGTTCTACATTTCTACCAAGAATTATAAAGATATTCTAAAGGGTATTCGACTTACAGAACAGACACAAAATCAATGCATGATCACTATAAAATATAAAGGGAGATAATGCAAAAACTAAGAAAGGCAGAGTTGTAATTCTTGTATGTGACACGTTTTCTCATCCTGTTCTACATTTCTACCAAATACCATCAAAATATTCCAAAGGGTATTCGAGTTAAAGAGCGGACACAAAATCAACTTCAAAAACAAAACAAAGGGAGAAAACTTGAAAGTAAGAAAGCTAGAGTTGTCATTCTTACATGCTACATGTCATCTTATCCTGTTCTACATTTCTACCAAGTGTCATAAATTTATTCTAAAGGGTATTCAACTTACAGAGCGGACATAAAATCAATGCATAATCACTGTCAAATATAACAAAAGGGAGATAATGCCAAAAGTAAGAAAGGCAGAGTTGTCATTCTTTATGCAACACATTGTCTAGTCCTGTTCTACATTTCTACCCAGTACCATCAAAATATTCCACAGGATATTTGAGTTACAGAGCGGACACAATCTATTTCAAACAAAACAAAGGGAGATATCTCCAAAAGTAAGAAAGCCAAGTTGATATTCTTGTATGCAACATATTTGATTTTTTTTTATTTGGGTTTTACGGCCCTTTCAAGAATATTTCACTTATAACGAGCCGATCGTTCATCGAAGGTGGGCGAAAACCGGAGAACCCGGAGAAAAACCACCTGACCATCCGTAGTTGATAAGGAAGAGATAAGGGGACAAGGTACCTACTCCCTAATATTCTTCTGTAATATTAGAACTAAAAAAATGTCTAAGTTAAAAATGCAGACAAGGTACCTACTCCCTATACACTTCTATAATATTAGAACTCAAAAAATGTCTAAGTTAAAAATGCAGAAAAAGTAATAAAACATTACTTCAGGGTTCTGAAAAATCCACATGCATATCTTCAGGCCATCCTAAAACCCCAAGTAAAGTTTCAAAAGGATTGGCCTAAAACTGTGGGAGGAGTTAAGGGGACAAGGTACCAACTCCCTATAGACTTCTGTAATATTAGAACTAAAAAAATGTCTAAGTTCAAAATGTGTAAAAAGTGATAAAAAATAATTTCAGGATTCTGAAAAAACCACATGCATATCTTCAGACCATCCTTAAAGCACCTGTAAAGTTTCAAAAGGATCGGACAAAAACTGTGGGAGGAGTTAAGGGGACAAGATACCTACTAAAAATTCAGAACCACGCACCATGCGACACGCGCCATGCACCATGTGCCATGAAAAGCAAAAAACAGTGTCCCTCTGCTTTTCTTCGAAAAGGCGGGGGACAATAAGGACTAATCTTCAGTATGCAGCTTAACAGTCTGATCCATAATAGTGACTATGTATATGAACAGAAAACCCTGAAAGTCTGCATTGATCTATCCTTTGAAGTTAATTGCACTACCATAATAATCCTAAGTGTTGGGACAGGCAGGTCTGAACAAACTGTAGACGCACATTACGAAAACACACCTATTCAAATATACTGAAAATTTTACCACCAAAAAATGAAAATTTTCAGATAAAAAATTCTGATATTTTTCATATTTCTGCTCAAAACATAGATTATGGATACTCGTTAGAACCACCTTTCTGAGGTGGTTCTAATGAGTGCCCACAATCTATGTTTTTCAGCAGAAATAAGAAAAATAATTTATACCCCTGTAAACCCTATTTTTACTATATAAAAGTGGGGTTTAAGGGGGTCAAAATTATATAGGCATGTTTTCATGATGGATCAGATGTGGCAGAATGTGGCATCTGACTTAGGTCTATCTTTATACACATAAATAGGTACTCAAATGGGATTACTTAAAACTTTATGGCAAGTATGGTAAGGAGTTAGGGTATCCAAATAACTAGAGTTAATACAATATATTTACCCTAGACATTCGGAGACTCTAACTCCTTACCAGAACTGTCCTAAATTTTGAACAGATCCATTTTACAACAGGCTGACGTGTCTAAAAACAGCTGAATGAATGGCAAACAGTGTAGATGCTGATCTACATTCTGTGATCTCTGAACTACCGGTAGACCTACACTGTTTGCTTAGGCCTGTCTGTCCAAATACTTAGGTTAGATATGGTATTTTATTTAACCTTTGAAGCGCCAAGCAAAATTTGTAGCAGACGACACGGAATTTTTTTTTTTATTTTTCAGGGAAATCAAGTCTTGATATTTCATGTAGCAGATGATTCACATGAGATGTCAAGACTTGTTTTCTCTGAAAAATAAAAAAAAAAATAAAAATAAAAATATAAAAATTGTCGTCTGCTGTAGTTGTGATTGGCACTTTAAGGATTAAAACACCTTTTCGTGTGCCAATTGGCACAGATCACCTTTTGTCCAATATTAATGAAAAAAAAAACCTTGTAAATATTATCAATATATCATATTTATATGATGTGCAACACACAAAAATGGCCCTTGTGTAATTTGTGGATAATGCAGGCCCTAATCAGCCTGTGCTTATGAATACGCTGATCTGGGCCTTCATTGTCCGCTTACAGAATCTGTGGGTAGTACTGTAGTACATGTATATGTCGTCAAGCAGAAAATGCCCAGATTAGACTGCACTGTGAGATGCCCATGATGATATTGGAACTATGTTGTCCCCAAAATGCATACGGGCCCTTTTTGTGTGTTGCATATCATATGACTAGCAATACATGAAAATGGCCCTTATTACCTCATGCCAGTTTATCATAGATACAGATAAGGTGCTTTGTTTTTCAACAAAAAAGTACTGATATTTTTCTGATTTTTCCAGGAAAACATAATATTCTGTGGAAACTCAGTAGAAGCGCCTGATGTCATTGTTGGCATACATGTTTGACACTGTGGGCTTGAAATAAGAGAGATATCCAGATAAATATTTTTTCTTATTACTTCATGGAAATATATGCTGGGGCACTCACTGCAATTTCCTCAGTGAGGTGATTCTAATGAGCATCCATATACAAACATATGTTGTTGGTAGAATTGTGTTCTTTTATATGTTCTTTGTTGCCAAGGGCAACTTTTATAAATTTTACCTCACTAGAATCACCTCAAGTATGCAAGCAGAAATAAAGTTCATTAAATTTTGAATCAGTAATTTGGCATGTGAAATGAGCTAGTTAAAAATTCACGCATCTGATTTTTTGACCAACAATTTTCAAAACTTTCCATTAATTTTTACTCTTACAGATGTATTTCTTTATACTATTTTTCAGTATGTTAATGAAATATATATATATAGAGTACAGTTTATTTTATTTTAACTTTTTTCACTTTATGGGTAAATTCAGCAGATGACAGACTGATTTTTTTTCCCAGAAAAAAGGCTTTGGGTCATTTCATGCAAAATGTGGTCTCCATGTGAGACAATTTGCATAAAATGCCAAAGCCTATTTTCTGGGAAAAATAAGAAAATATATCAAACTGCCATCTGCTAAATTTTTACCTAGCATGCTAAATGATAATAATGAGTTTGTACTAATATCAAATAATCATTAAAAGAGCTGTATCATGAAAAAAGAGCTTTACACAAACAGTAATGGCCCAGATCAGCCTGTCTATCCATTCAGGCCATGCAGTCTGATTAGAGCTTTATCTGTTTGCTTATAGATCCAAATATCTGGGCTACAGACCAGGGCCCAGTTGTTCAAAACTAACGATGTCGTTAGTTAACGATTCGTTAAAATTTTAATCGAGTGATACGTTAGTTAACAATTCGTTAAAATTTTAATCGAGTGACACGCAAATATGCTGAAATTTTTTGCTGAAAAAATGTGAGTAGCTTTTGCAGTGCAAAAGCTACTCACATTTTTTCATAAAAAAATATCAGAATATTGTGTATTGAATCCACTAAAGCAGTTAACGAAATGACCCTTAATGAGCTTGTTAAGCTAACGATGCTTTGAACAACTGACCCCAGAATTGTTATAACTGAAAAACAGAAAAGACCTTGACTGCGTATGCTGACTTTACAATATTTTTCTTATTTTTTATATTTTTTTTATTTCATTTTATTTCATTTTATTTTATTTTTATTTTTTGCAGAAAATAGGTTTTGACATTTCATGCAAATTGTCTCCATATTTTTTATTTTTTGCAGAAAATAGGTTTTGACATTTCATGCAAATTGTCTCCATATGGAGATAATTTGCATGAAATGTCAAAACCTATTTTCTGCAAAAAATATGAAAAAACATAACAAGTTTGTTTCTGCTGAATAAGCCCAGAGACTGGTAAAGGTTAAAGGATCCCTTTTGTTTTGCGTTGCTTACATTTATCTGGGTGTCCCAATTGGCAGTTATCAATGAAAAACATCAAATGATAACTCTTAGCATGCTATGGCTAATTAGGCAGAGCACAAATTAATGATACTTTCTTATTTATCCCAGAATATAAGCATTGATATTTCATGGAAATTGACTCCTAAGGAGACAATTGGCATGCAACGTCAAAGCCTATTTTCTGGAAAAAAGTAAGAAAAGTATTTCAAATTATCATCTGCTGAAATTTTTACCCAGCATGCTAAATGATAAGAGCAAGAAATATTTTTAAAATGTTAATGATATGTCTAGATAAAACAAAAGATCTTAAAAATGTCAAGGATGGTCAGTTAGATATGTCAAATAATTGCCTATTTTACCACTCTGAACAAGTTCATCCAAATCATGTATACCCCTTGAGACTGTCCCAAAACACTCACAGATATTTCCATATAAGGGACATTCAATAAATTCCTCTGTCACTTGTATTATAAATTAAAAGGTATTAAATTATGAAGAATATGTCTTGCTCCTGATAATAGCTAGTATCCAAATAAATCCTTATCTTTTTTCTCCACGAAAATATATTCTCCATGAAAACATATGTTTTGGGTACTTATTAGAAGTGACTTGATGAGGAAACATGTTGTAGGAAGTCAACAGAAATTCTTCTGTGAGATGCTTATAATGATTACTACATTATAATTGTTTCTATGGAGAAATATGAAAAGTATTAATACTTTTTGGCTGAAAAAAAAAAAACAACAAAAAACTCCTTAACTATCAGGAAAAAGTGAGAGTATTGCAGGATAAACCCATGGCCTCCTCCTTGCAAGGATGGTGCTCTACCGAGCTCACTTGGCCAACAGTTCTGCCTATCACCACACTCCTCCCCCTTCTAAATTTTAAGTGCCAGGCATCAAGTGAACTAGCAACTCTTAGTCTTCTCCCTGCACTCACTAGAACTTGGTTGTTCACATATGCCCTGAAAACCTATTTTGTTTTAATTTAATTTGAGTTGAGGTTTAATGGCCGTCATTAATATTTCAGTCATGTCAGTCAGTCTTCCAGAGGGATGGAGAAAGAAAAGAAGAATGAGACAGATGAGAAAAAAGCAATGACAGGGCCAACCCCTTGAATGTTTCTTAACAAAAGGGAACATTTCCCAACTTTTCTCATTTCATCATTAATATATAAATCAATCAGACTTCCAGAGAGATGGAGAAAGAAAAGAAGAATGAGACGGATGAGAAAAACCCAACCCCTGAACTTACTTCAAGAGAGGCTGCAAGAGCCTTCCTGCTAAAAGCATGCCTCAAATGTTTCTGAACAAAAGGGAACATCACCCATCCACCCACCTTTTCTCACTGTTGTAGCTCACATTCTGACAAAAATGAGCCAGCACACGACAAAACATACAATAAAACTTGTGTGCAACCAGCGAAGACTCAGATCAGCCTATGCATCCCCAAAGTCTGATCAGAGCATCGTGAAAACACACATATATATTGACCCCCTTAAACCCCACTTTTATATAGTAAAACTGGGGTTTAGAGGGGTATACATTATTTTTCTTATTTCTGCTCAAAACATAGATTGTGGGTACTCGTTAGAACTGCCTCACCGAGGCAGTTCTAATGAGTACCAACAATCTATGTTTTGAGCAGACACAAGAAAAATATCAGAGATTTTTATCTGAAAATTTTCAGTTTTTGGAGATGGAATTTTTCTATATATTTGAATAGGCGTGTTTTCGTAATGGTCTTTGCTGATCACATGCCTTCTACATCCTCCGGGCTATACAAGGAGTGATAAATGAGAACCCTTGCCATATTGGGTGGATGTACAGGGTGACATGAGTCTTTGCTGGTCACACAGGTCTTATTGTAGGCTTGGTCATGCTCTGGCTCAAATATCTTTTTTCATGACCTGAAAAATTTCAGCCACAATGTCAAATGATACACCTTTAGACACACTGACTTAGTCATGGCTCCAGATAAGAGGGGTATTCGCATAAATATTTTTCTTAGTTCTCCATGACAACAAGACATTTGAAGTGCTTCAAATGAGTACCCACAATACATGTTTTTGTGGAGAAATAAGTGAATTACCAGTACTTTTGGGTTGAAAAAATGTGTTATTTGGAGCCATGCTTAGATTAGCCTGCCTTCCGTGCAGTCTGATCAATCTTCTCGCTTGTCATGCTGGATAAATTAAGATGCCACACCCACTTCTAATTGTAAGCCAATAAGTTTCACCCCACTTCTAATTGTAAGCCAATCAGATTGCTTGATCCAGGTTGTTGATATGAATTTGCATACTAAATGGCAAACAGTGCAGATCTTGATCAGTTGGCTTCTTCAGAAGCCAACTGATCTGGATCTACACTGTTTGCAAAGAGCATATCAGGGCAGCAGGACTAGGTTTAAGAGCACCGAGCAAACACTCTGATCAGACTATACAGATGAACAAGATGATCTGAGACTTTGCTAGAAGCACATGTCTGAATGCACATTTTCCCAAGTTGTGATTCATTTATAAAACAACTTGATCTTTATATCTTCGCATGCTGACAAGGCAGATGGTGAATTTATAGCCAACAAATGAAATGTTTGTCTCACATAAAATTTCAAACCCTACTTTCAGCAAAAAAATTAAACTTTTATAAATTGTTAATTGTCAGATAATACTTTAATTGGTTGACCTAAAATTTACAGATTTTCTGTCATTTTGTACAAGGTGTCTCAACTGCGGTGACTTCTTGCTTGCTGTCCAGCATGCCTGATCCCTTCTGAAAAGGGGTCTACCCTAAAAAAATATATTAAAAAAAATGCTCCTAATGTAAGCAAATTCTAAATCCTCTTATAACAGACCCCTTTTCAGAAGGGAGGCAAAAATAGTTTGACAAAGTTGCCTCTCCTGGAAGTGTATCTATACCCCGTAACTCTTTGCATGCTGGGTAATTTTGCATGCTTTTTTGTCATCTGTGGATTTTTTTTTTAAACTAACTTTTTCAAAAAAAATCTTTCAGGAATACCATCAGAGTGTCAAACAGTTTGGATCCAGATCAGGCCCAACATTTTGTCGGGCCTGATCTTGGTCCAAACTGTTTGCAAAGGTTATCAGCAGATGACAACAGTCGTCATTAGCAGGAAAAAGAGTTAAAGTTTATTGTTGTCTAAAGACTTAATGTTTCATTAAGTTATGGGGTAACCTGACAGACATGTAATCTTTTACAATCAATAAACTCCCAGCACAAAGATAAGATTAAGATCTTCTGTACATTAATTAATAACCATGACTGATAAGGTTTCAATTTGTCACAAGATTAAAGTTTAAATTAAACACAAAATGTCTTTTAAAAACAGAAGAAGTCTCAATCAAAGATTTTATTACAGACTGGAAAATAAATGTAAGGATATATTAAACTATTATTCAACACTTACTATGCTATGGGTAAATTCAGCAGACAACAAACTGAGGATATTTTTCTTATTTTTCTTAGAAAATAGGATCTGACACTTCTAAGGAGACAATCTGCATGAAATGTCATATCTTATTTTCTCTGAAAATAATAAAAAACATCTCAAAATGTTGTCTGCTGAAAATTTTACCCAGAGAGCTAAGTGTTAAAATACTAAATGTGGAAGAACATACAGGATACAGATATTGGTGTTCCATTTATCAGTGCCAAAGAATTCAATAATAAAACATTTAATAATCTATGCTGCATCACAGAAAGGGACAGACATTGATCTGAGGGCATTTTGGGAACATCGCCATAAAAACCTGCCTCCACTGTGCAAGTCTATGGATCACTTTAATTATTCTAATTACATGTGAAACTAACACTTTCAGGTGGTATGTATGTCTGCTTGACTAGTCATTATGAATTCATAAGCAACAGGTACCTTAAAGGTGATAAGGCCTAAAAAAAATATGTATTTCCACTAACCTGACTGACCCTGTTTCAAACACCCAACTCTGCTATTTTTTATCAGTAAAAATGGAAAATAAAAAGGTAAAGCACCGACCCTCAACAAAATACCTGTATTTTCATAAAATTACAGGCCCAACCCTGTTCTTTTCTGGAGAAAAAAACAGAAAATAAAAAAAAGTTTCACCTACCTACCGATCAAATTTTTTTTCAGCATGTTAGTGGAAACACAGCTATTTTTTTTATGCCTAACTAGAGCAATATATAATTTAGGATAATTTTATTTTTATTTTTGCACCAAAACATACCTTGTGGGTACAGACTGGATCCACCACACTGAGTGCCCACAAGCATCAATGATAAAATTATCTTCTGCATGCTACAGTTAGATATAAATCTAGGATACCACATCATAGTGGCAGGTTAAAGTTATTATATTATACTGTTTGAATGTCTTTCCAACTGCCCACCTGCTTTTGGTTTGACAAAATGTAATTTACTTACAAATTTGGTTCAAATTTTGCAAACACATTTAATATTGGTGATGAGTGGTTTGGTACTGTTAATGAGTAAAATCTGTTAATTTCTTACAGAGTTGTGGCCCTTTTAAATGTCTGAGAATAGTTTTTGGATGGCCAAGAACAGCTACCATGGCCATTCCAGGTCTTGAATTATCCGCTCTTATATATATATGAAAACAGACTTTGGCCTATAGTTCCTTTTTTATAAATAACAGATGGATGAATCTTCTTCACATTTACCATGCTATGGGCAAATTCAGCAGACAAGAAACTGATATTTATCTTATTTATCCTCGACAATAGGATCTGACACTTCAGGCAAATTGTCTCCTTAGCAGACAATTTGCATGAAGTGTCAAATTCTATTAGAAAAATATTTCAAAATGATGTCTGTTGAAATTTTTACCCAGTATGCAAAGTGTTAGATATATTGATGACTTTGGGCAAACGCATTGTGGTCAAGGACGGCTACCTGTCTTGCGAACTATCTGCTTTGCTGCTCACAGTGGAAGAGTACCATACAGTGTTTACTATGCTTTTATTTCAAATAACTGTAATACTATTGAAACCAGAACAGTTTACTTTGTCCTCAGAGGCACTGTTTTTCTGCAGATGTTTAACCCATTTCCCAGTAAGCATTCTTTATAAATCTATAGCGGGCTGTTATCGGTCCGTCAGCATAGCTGACGGGCCGATAACGGACCGCTATAGACTTATAAAGAAAGCTTACTGGGTTATGCCTAGTGTCCCATAAAAAGGACACTGGCAAACAGTGTAGAATTAGATCATACACAGCAGAATGTGGCATCTGATCAGGATCTACACTGTTAGCATTAAATACAGGAGTTTTGATAAAACATGGTAATAATAAATCTAACCAGACACCCCTTCTATTGTACATGGACTTGTCCAAAGATTTGAGGTGGAAAAGTCAAATCAGCATAAATGGGTTATGTAATGGGTTTGGTCACTGATCTGGTTTCTGCTATTTCAGCACATACACCATAGTCCCTTATTAGCATTACAAGGTTTATATCATGATAAAGACATTTTTACTATAGAATGTTCTGACATAACTTTGGAGAAGTAAGAACTGTTTGGTGTTTGGTAAACTTTCTAAATATATGCATACACTTATTAACACATCCTCCATTAATCTTGGGAAGGGATTCACTTTCAGGGGAGGCAACTCTGTCAAAATGGTCTTGCCTCCCTTTGGAAAAGTAGCCTGCTCTAAAGAAACAGAATTTGGAACAAATTCTTCCCTTTTAGAGAAGACCCCTTTTCATAACCGCTTGGTGTGCAGAAATACAAGCAGGAAATCAAAACAGTTGTTTCCCTTGTAAAAATTGCTGAAAAAATAATTATAATGTGTGTGTATATTATGTATATATAAGTGTATCAAGTCCCCTTAATTTCAAGAGAAGGATGAGATCATGGCTTATCTGCTAATAGTGAGCAACATCACGAAAACATGCCCATATAATTTTGACGCCATCAAACCCCACTTTTATTTAGTAAAACTGGGGTTTAAAGGGGTATGCATTATTTTTCTTATTTCTGCTCAAAAACATAGATTGTAGGTACTTGTTAGAACAAGTACCCACAATCTATGTTTTGAGCAGAGATATGAAAAATATCAGAAATATCAGAAATTTTTATCTGAAAACTTTCATTTTTTGGTGGTAAAATTTTCAATATATTTGAATAGGCATGTTTTTGAAATGAACAGTGTAGGCACAGATCAGATGCCACATCATGGGTCTACTCACCCTGCAGTTTTTGGACACATCATTAGGTATTCAAATGGATTAATATTCACATTTTAGGACAAGAATGGTAAGGAGTTAACCCTTACCACTCTGTGTGCTAATTAACCCTTCTTATGCTGAATAACTTAAGATGCCACACCCACTTCTAATTTCCAATCACATTACTTGATCTGGATTTTTGATAGAAATTCACATATTTAATGACAAACAGTGCAGATCCAGATCAGTTGGCTTCTACAGAAGCCAACTGATCTGGATCTATACTGTTTGCTAAGACAGGGCATGTCGTGCTTAGCAAGAGAAGGGTTAAGCAGATGACAAATTCATCATATTTTATCATATTTTAATTATTTTTCCCTGAAAATAGGCTTTGACATTTCATGCATATTGTGAGACAATTTGCATGAAATATCAACCCCTTTTTTCTTGGAAAAATAATTAAAAAAAAAAATTGTCATCTGCTGAAATTTTTACCCAGCATGCTATAGGCATCAAGGTGTCTGGTAAAGATGATACTGCATAATTCCATTTTATTCCTTTATAGGGTTAAATCAGTGAAAGAAAGAACAGATAAAGAAGCAGAATGGTGAAGGATGTGTGAATTAGAGAGTGACATTAAAGATGGCTTCATGAGGCCACAGGAGCTGACAGAACAATAAACCTAACCTCCAGAGAAAAACAAACAACAACAACAAAACTAAACTCTGAAAATCAGTTTGTTTTATTAGTTGACTAGTTCTATAAATATATCTCAGAACAATAAAATTCTGGTAGAGTAGAGACAAACGGGGAACCATAATAAGTTCATTTGTCACTGTGATCTGAATTCCGGTGAACAGGCAAAGCATTAGGTATTTATAAATGCAAATCCAACATGCATTAGAGTGTCTAATAGTAGGATAATATATACAGGGAACTTAACCCATTAGCTTCACCTCTTTCTATTGTGAATATATAATAAACCAGATAATCTGCAGAGATTTGCATAATAGCAATTTAACAAATTTCATATAGATCAACAGGTCAAACAAATGACTTATGTGTGGAGAACAAAAATATCTCCAATCATTTAAGACTATGAAAACTTCTTGACTGTTTAAGTATTAAATGGTTATAAGGTATTATTTCAAAACAGTAATGTGCATTATTAATGGGTCATGTATGCTCCTATGCAAAAACCTGATCAGGCAATGAAATCTATATATGGTTCAAAGAAGATTAAAATAATGTAAATTCAATGACAGAAAATCTTTCCTAAACTCCAGTTCTACTGAACCGCCTTGTTAAATCCTATCAACCCAGTAAAGAAAGACAAATTATCCTTTTCTGTTCAAAATGAATTCACCCATAAAGTTAAACCCGAAAGATTTTGAGTACTTAACAGAAAGCGATCAACAATACCTTGAGTATATCCAACGACTTTATCTGGTTAACAGTGGCCAATTGAAACACTTCCATACATTAGGACCTTGGCATCAGGTTACAAACAAACAATTAAACAAGATTATTGAAAGAGTTGCAGCTCCTTCTCCCAGACCATGTTCAAGGGGACATGTTAAAGGAATATGGTGTGTTGAGGATCCTGATTATCTCACTGGTCCAAGGATATTAAAGAGGCCACCAAGCTCTTGGGAAAGTGGTTCCAGTTATTCTACATCAACTGCTAAGAAACAACAAAAAAAGATAACACCTCCGAACAAGTACTCAATTCCTAGGAAGTACCAAGTTGTACCAAAACCAACTCCCTGGATTATAATGGATCCATCAAAAAAGAAGAATTTCATCAGTGATGATCCACCAGATCCGTCTTATGACAGAGAAGTATACAGTGCCAGAATATCAAGAAGTCCACGTCGTTCCCTCGACATCAAACGACCAAGCACTACTGGAGCCAGACCTAGGTTAAGCAGAAGTGGGGAAAGATATGTTGCAAGTCCTTTCAACACGCACTATTCCCTTGGAGAGGTTGAAAGTATTGTTGATCGAGTGAGTAGACCAACGGTAGCAAGCACAGGAGGAGTTACCATCGCAGAAAAATTTCGAAACAAGGATTATGTATATGGATCCAAGAAATGTAATCCAGACATTGATCATATAACTCAACCAACAGTAGCAAGCAGTGGAGGTGTTACAATAGCAGAGAAATTTGAAAATAAAGATTATGTGTATGGGTCTAAAAATGTTTCGCCAGAGCATTTGGACCACATTGTGGGCAGGGTAACAAAGCCAACAGTGGCCAGCACAGGTGGTGCTGGACTAGAACGGAGTTACACTGACTTTGTGTATGGAGGGCAAGCTGTGTCACAAGGCAAACTAGAAAACATCATTTCCAGAATTACTAAACCAACAGTTGCGAGTCGTGGTGGTGTTGACCTAGCGAGCAAGAAATTTGTATACATCCAACCTAAAAAGATAAAAACAAATATTATCATTCCAGAACTGGAAACCAAGTTTATGGGACGAAGAAAAGTTTCAGTAGATGAATTGAATGAAATAGTAGAGAGACTGAATCAGTTAACTCCAGCATATAAAGCAAAATATTCTGTAAGCCCTCATGTGTGGAAGGATGATGCAGCCAGGACTGGACCTGCTCATCAACGGGAAATGATAGCAACATCTTGATGATGTAGCTGGTTGAAGAATTTAACATTCATTAGTGCTGTGCATTTGATGGGAATCCATTCTCTCTTCATTCAGGATTCTGCTTATTCTGAAAAGGATCATATACTACAGTGTACTGCATTTACCCTAAATAACTTAACTATAATGGTAAATGTCCTAAAATTTCAAACACTTTATTCCATACTATTCTAGCATTAAATTTGCTTTTTATGCATTTTTATCTAAAATGCTTAATGGAATGGCAAACAGTGGTGACCCTGATCAGACTGCTCCTGAAGGAGCAGTCTGATCTGGGTCTGCACTGTTTGCATATGCTATTTTGTCAGAAACATTAGTGTACAAAATTTTGGACATTTGTTGTATTTATCCTAAAATTAATAGATGTGTGTAAAAAGAAGTGCTGAATGCATGGCTAACAGTGTGGACCCCAATCAGACACTGCATTTGGGTCTACATTGTTTGCTTAGGCCTGTCTACCTGAATACTTAGCATAAATATGGAACTGCAGGACAAAAGGAGGTGAAAATATGAGAAATCTGTGTCAGGATTGTTAATTCCATACAAAGAACAATTGTACATGCCAATTTATTTATCACCATATGCAGGACAACCCATTTATGTTGAGTGGTCTCTTCTATCACAAAAACATTTTGGACTCGTCTATTTCCAATAGCTGGGTGCCTGATTAGTTCTATGGAAATTCCTGTATTTGTTTTTTGTTTGTGTTGAGGTTTTACGGCCCAGTCAACCCAATGCGGTCATGTCGAGCGCGGTCAGTTTACCTAACCACACGTTTACTGGGCAGGCTTAGTCCTCTAAGCGGTTAACCAGTATTGTGCACATTCTTTCACCAGAAATGAAATTCCTGTATTTAATGCAAAGCATGTAGACCCTGATTAGATGCCACATTCTGCAGCATCTGCTCTGGGTCTACACTGTTTGATATTAACCTTATAGGGGTTTCACGACTAAAATGTGTTAAGGTGACAGGATAAAACTGAAAGATTTTCTGTCATTTTCTGCAATGGGAGATGACTTTCTGTGACTTACTATTTGCTTTCGAACACCACACCCCTTCTGAAAAGTAAAAAGGGGTATCTAAAAGGAAAGAATTTGCTCCCTTTGGAAGCAAAATTCAGAATAAATAATTCTTTCCTTTCAGAGTAGGCTCCATTTTAGAAGCATGGCAAAAATAATTTTGACAGAGTTTACTCCCTGGAAAGTATATGCGATTCTCTTAACCTTTCCCAATGACTAATTCAGCAGATGATAAACTGATGACATTTTTCTTATTTTCCCCAAAAAACAGGATTTGAAATGTAATGCAAATGAAATATCCTGTTTACTGGAGAAAAAAAAAAAAATTAATATGTCATCTGCTGAAATTTTATTCAGTGCTAAGCATTATATATTTTCATATTGCCTTGAAACAGTTTGAAATGTGCCCAATAATACAGATATTACTATGTAATATTTCCGTCTTTCTTTTTTTTCTGTTGTGTATGATGTACATAAAATGACATTAAAAAATCTTAACACTTAAAGTGCCAAGTGATGACATTTGAAAATTTTTATTTTAGTTTTTACATCTTTTTTTTTTTCAGGGAAGACAAGTCTTGACATTTCATGTGAATTGTCTGCTTGGCAGGCAATTCACATAAAATGTCACAACTTGTAATCTCTGAAAAATAAAAAAACATTACAAAAACATGCCTATTCAAATATACTGAAAATTTTACCACCAAAAAATGAAAAATTTTAGATAAAAATTCTAATATTTTTTTCAAAGTTCTGCTCAAAACATAGATTGTGGGTACTCGTTAGAACTGCCTCGGCGAGGCGATTCTAATGAGTACCCACAATCTATGTTTTTGAGCAGAATTAAGAAAATTAATGTATACCCCTGTAAACTCCAGTTTTGCTACATAAAAGTGGGGTTGAAGGGGGCCAACATTATATAGGCGTGTTTTCGTGGTGAGACAAAAAAAAACAAAAAAAACAGTCAAATTGTTATCTGTTGCAACAGTGCAATTTAAGGCTTAAAATTAAGAACCACAGTTCTAGATAAGATGACCTTTTTAAACGAAAAGTATTGACAGTTTTCCAGTTTTTACAAAGAATGTTGCTGGTATTTCTTACACCCCCATCTCAAAGATGATTTCATGGCATATTATATGGATATCCCTTTTATCTAGCACTACGATGAAACAATATTGCCCAAAATGAATCTAATTAATAACCAAAGACCATTAACCCTTCAAGCTCCATGCAAAATTTATGCAGCCGGCATTCTAAATACTATTTTTTTTTTTCAGGGAAAATAAATCTGCAGAGGATTAACATGAAATGTCAAGACTTATTTTCTTTGAAAAATAAAAAAAAAATGAATATATTTATATTCAAACTGTTGTCTGCTGCAGTTGTGATTGCCACTTAGAAGGGTCACCACTTAAATATAAATCTTTTTTTTTTTAAGACCACTTACACGCTTTACCCAGTCAGCATTCTACGTAAATCTATATCGGGCCGTCATCAGTCCGGCAGGGTAGCTGACGGGCCGATGACGGCCCGATGTAGATTTACGTAGAATGCTAGCTGAGTAAGTGCACAATGTCTGTATTTTGGGGCAGTCCCGCATATTATGCCTTTTCACATATATACTCGTATTTTTGTTTTGCATAAGTACCAGATCAAATAGGAAATGGTGGGTCAGCCAAAAGTGGAAGTGTATTTCTGACACATCATATAAAAGTGTTGTTTTTGTTAGCGGAATAAAGCTGTTAACTCTTTCAGTTCGACAGACCAAGACAGATATCTGTGCAAACAGTGTAGATCTAGATGATCATAATGAGCTATCTCATCAGGATCTACACTGTTTGCCTATTCTGTTGTTGAATTTAGACTGAAACCCCTATTTGCATCAATGAATATGTCCAAATTCAAGGACAGAAAAGTCCACTTCAGAAACTCAGGGGTGAAAGAAGATATTTTGGGATACTGAGATCTGACTGTAAAGGAGAATTTGTTTTGCAAATGGCCACCAATTCTGTGATATGGATTCATACAAAATTTGATTGTCAATGTTTCTATAAGTTTGGGTAAGAAAGGAACTGTTATTGATGGTTACAGGAAAGATATTATAACTCTAAATTATGTAATCATTATATTGGCTTACATCAATAATTTTACTGAGAATTCAATTCAGGTAGATATAGATACCCAGTATGGGTGATGTTTTTGATAGGGTTTCACTGCAAATGCTATCAAAATTTTTAACTATTTGTAGAAATCAATGTGCAACACATTTTTTTTTATGGATTTGTATTCAGTAATTAATGCATAATCTGTTGCTGAATATGGGTACAAACAAAGTCATAGGTGCAGTCACACACACACACACACACACAAAGAGAGAGAGAGAGAGAGAGAGAGAGAGACAGACAGACAGACAGAGAGAGAGAGAGAGAGAGAGAGAGAGAGAGAGAGAGAGAGAGAGAGAGAGAGAGAGAGAGAGAGAGAGAGAGATCACTAAATAAGGTTATAAAAGAAGGAACAAATAAGGTTATAAAAGAAGGAACAAAAATAAAGCATTAAAGAGAGAGAGAGAGAGAGAGAGAGAGAGAGAGAGAGAGAGAGAGAGAGAGAGATCACTAAATAAGGTTATAAAAGAAGGAACAAAAATAAAGCATTAAATACCCACATAAGCCGCTTATACAACACAAAAGATATTTATGCAAATATTGAAGGCGAAGATCAATGTTGATTCAATGTCATGACGTTGAACCAATGTTGAATCAACGTTGTTTCAATGTTGTGTGTCTGCTGGGAGCCTCTGTATGCAAGCACAATCACATCAGGGCCCAGTTGTTCAAAACATACTTAGCTAAACCAAGTCACTATATCAATGTGATGAAGTTCAAAATTTTAAAATAACTGAATGGATTTTTTGTGAACTTTTTATGTTAAAAATTTTAGATCAAAATGTTAGCTTATCAACTCAATTAGCCCTTAAAGTGCTAATCACAACTGCAGCAAATTTGATTTGAAAAATTAAATTCCAGGGCCCAGTTGTTCAAAGCTAACGACGTCGTTAGTTAACGATTCGTTAAAATTTACATCGAGTGATACGCAAATATGTTGAAATTTTTTGCTGAAAAAATGTGAGTAGCTTTTGCAGTGCAAAAGCTACTCACATTTTTTCAGCAAAAAATATCAGAATATTGTGTATTAAATCAGCTAAAACAGTTAACGAAATGACCCTTAACGACGTCGTTAAGCTAACGACGCTTTGAACAACTGGGCCCAGGCAGTTAAAATTATCTCCTTTTATTTGTGTATGTGATTAAAAAACATTTCATGTACCAGTCTGCTGTTTTGTTCAACATTTAACCTTAATTACTCTATTGGCAAATTCAGCAGACGGCAAATTGATTATACTTTTCTTAGAAACTAAGCTCTGACAATTAACAAAAATTGTCTCTTGAAATGTCAAAGCCTATTTTCTAGGAAAATCAAGAAAAGGACAATGCATTTCAAAATGTTGTCTTCTAATAAAAAGGTCCTTATGCCATATGGAGGAAATGAGGGCCCAGAAAGCCTGTATGGAAAGCATGGTAAGAAGTCAAAACTTTGCATTAGCAGATAAACTTTTGAAATATTCTTGTTTTCCTAGAAAATAAGATTTGACATTTCATGAAATGTCAGATCCTAGATGTATTTTCCAGGAAAAATAAGAAAAATATCATCAGTTTGTTGTCTGCTGAATTCGCCATTAGCATGGTAGGTGTTACACTGTCTCAATATTTACTGTAAATAGGATATAAGAAAATGAAAATGTCCAAGTTGTCTGTAGAATCTAATATCAATTGTCTGGAGGCTGAAAGTTATCATTTTATTGCAATGGATAGACATTGCGATTCTATCAACAAACTTCAAGGTTTTAAGGTAAATACCGGTCCACTGTTATAACATTATTAACTCTAAATATTAGCACACTTTAACTCCTTGCCATATACAGTCGAACCTCATTATCTCGAACTCTCTTATTTCCAATTACCGCTTATCTCGAAGTTAAAATCTGGTCCCTGTTTTAACATGAAACTATGACAACAGGTAACAAAATAATGTGGAAAAGAGGAGAAATTGCTCCTAAGGAGCAATTTCTCCTCTTTTCCACATTATTTTATATATATATTTCTAACTTCAGGAGTCAAATTACATATTCATTTGTTAACTTGTTGTTCAATTTATTGTTTTTCTCACTCTCTCAACTCTGATATGTCGAGGTATGGATATCTCGAAGTGTTTCAGTGAATCCCTTGGAATTCGAAGATAACGAGAGTCGACTGTATGTTCTAAAATAAATCCAATTTACTATGTACTGATGTGTCTATAAACTGCTGGATGAATGGCAAACAGTGTAGATCCTGATCAGATAATGCATTCTGCAACATCTGATTTGGCTCTACAATGTTTGCTCATGCTAGCAGTCTGTCTGACTGCATAACTGTAGTAAATATGGTAGATACAAATCAAAGTAAGATCACTCTAAACTTGAAGTTTTTGCCCCCTTTCTTAAAGGGACACCACTCCAGCAGAAAAAGAATTTGCTTCCCTGGTAGAGGAATCCCTTCTCAAAGCAGTAAATCCTTAAAAGATTCCACTACTACCACAACTCTTTGGATCTGTCTATTTCCAATAGCAGGGTGTCTGGATAGTTTTTGTTATTTAACTACAGTCCAACCTGTCTTGTAAGACCAAAGTACCAACAGTGGTCCCTCAAGACAGGTGCTCTCTGAAGACAGACATTCATGATAAAGGTATTTTCATATGTACTGAATTTGTATTTTTCCCATGTCCAGTTCCCCCACCATCTACCTACAATATTTTCATTATGAAAACCTGCCTATTCAAATATACTGAAAAGTTAATCACCGAAAAATTGAAAATTTTCAGACAAAAAATTCAAATATTTTTCATATTTCTGCTCAAAACATAGATTGTGGGTACTCGTTAGAACCACCTCGACGAGGCGGTTCTAACTAGTACCCACAACCTATGTATTGAGCAGAAATAAGAAAAATAATGTATACCCTGTAAACCCCAGTTTTACTATATAAAAGTGGGGTTTAAGGGGGTCAAAATTATATAGGTATGTTTTCGTGATGCCATTGTCCAAATCCTTTAACCCTTGTCATGCTGGATAAATTAGGATGCCAACTCTACTTCTAATTTTCAGCCAATCAGATTACTTGATCCAGATTGTTGATATTAATTCACATACTGAATGGCAAACAGTGCAGATCTAGATCAGTTGGTTTCTGGGGGAATGATATTTGAGTAAGGTGGACTCTAAAAGTGGGAGATATTACTGAAAAATTGCTGAAAAAAAAAAGTGGAATTAAACCCTTCTTCCAGCCTAACTACACATCTATCCACCAATTTCTCAATGAAAGTCTATGGCAACTACCAAATGCCATGGCAACCAAATTAAACCACTAGTGGGAATAGTTGGACTGTAAACATAACAGATGGAAAAAATCTGCCAAAACTTCTTCACAAAATAGTAAAGAAGATATACAGGAAGTGCCACAATCACAGATCATAGCCTATTAATGACATCAGAGAAAAATAAGGCTTTGAATTTCATGTGAACTGTCTGTCTAGCAGACAATTCACATGAAATGGCAAAACTTATTTTCTCTGATAAACAAGAAAAATGCCTAATGGCATTATGGATGGGTTTTTCAAACAGGTTAACCAAAAGGTAAACCTAGGACGATGCCTGGCGCCTGACACCCGCCTGCCTGCATGGATATCGCTATTTTAGAGGACGGATTTTTGAAAAACCCATCCAATAATTTAGAATATTGTCCACTACAATTGTTTTTAGCATTTTAAGGGTTAAAATCAATTACTGTAATATACTATCCTATAAACCTCAAATACACAATAACAAGTGTCATTTATTTCACAAAATTCAAATACTGGAATTATATTTTATAGAATGAACTTTTATAATAGGTTAGAAACTTTTCATAATCGATAAGCCATTTACGGCTCTTTATCCAAGGTTACCTTATTTATCCTACATATAGGGATAGACAGGCTTGATTCCACATTGTTTTACTCATCCAGCAGTATTTAGCCCATTACAGATGAATGAACTATCCCACACTATATATTGGAAGATTCTAATTTCAATTTTAGGTATGTCAGGCTATGTGATTTATATATTCCTAAATGGTCAAACTATTTGCATACAGTGGAGATCCTGATCAGATGCCACACTCTTTTAGGCGTCTCCAGACTACAGTGGGTTAGTCATATCAAAAACAGACTTCTTCAACAGTCAAACCTGTATTAAACCTGGAACTGCTGAACTCAGATATACCATGCCTTTGCAAACAGAGTATCTCCAGATCAGTTGGCTTCTGAAGAAGCCAACTGATCTGGATCTGCAGTTTGTCGTTAAGTATGTGAAAATTTGTATCAACAATTGGCTGAAAATCAGAAGTGGGTATGGCATCTTAACCCTTTTCATGCTGAATAAATTAAGATGCCACGCCCACTTCTAATTTCCAGCCAATCAAATTAACGCCCACTTCTAATTTCCAGCCAATCAAATTATTTGATCCGGGTGTTTGATAGAAATTCACATATTTAATGACAAACAGTGCAGATCCAGATCAGCTGGTTTCTTCAGATGCCAACTGACCTGGATCTACACTGTTTGCTAATCCAGGCCATGTCGTGCTCAGCAAGGGTTAATTTATTCAACATGGCAAGGATTAAGCAAGCAGTCCTACAGGAAGGCCAAAAAGTGGTTCAGCTAGAGAAAGAAGCTTGTTTAATATAGTAAATTTACACACTTTCCTTTTCATGGGAAATGAAAGATTGGCCTTTAATTACAGGTGACTGCTTAACAGGAGGCTTTTAACCCTTAAAGTCCCAATCAAAATTTGTAGCGGACAACATTTATTTTTATTTCTATTTTTTAATTTTTCAAAGAAAACAAGTCTTGATATTTCATGTGAATCATCTGCAGATGATTCACATGAAATATCAAGACTTGTTTTCTTTGAAAAATTAAAAAAAAAAATTCAAAATGTTGTCTACTGCAAATGTGATTGGCGCTTTAAGGGTTAAGACCGTCTTAGGGCATATACAGTATCCTAATATTTAGGGTAAAATATTTTATGCTCTCATTTTGCAATATCATATTTTCTACAATTACTCTACAATTACTGCCCAAGGATGCTGTAAAGGAGAACTGGTTCTATCATCATAAAGAGGCTTATAGAATGTGTCTGCTTGTTTAACCCCTTAAAGTGCCAAGCCTAGCAGCAGCAGACGACATTCTGAAAGACGTTTTTTCATTATTTATCTGAGACTTGATATTATTTCACGTAAATTGTCTGCCAAGCTGATGAATCACAAGAAATGTCAAGCCTTATTTTCTCTGGAAAAAAAGAATGTTGTCTGCTACAATTTTGCCTGGTTACTAAAATGTCAAGATTTAATTTCTCTGAAACAAAAAAAAAACAAACTAGAAATGTGTCAGCATGACACAGATGTCCCCACCACGGGCCATCCTCACCCACATGAAGGCATTTTGCAAAAAATGAAGTTGAAAAAAAGGGCCATAACTCTCATAATAATTGGCAGATTTTACCCTAAATCAAGCTTGACCTATATTCTATGATTATATACCTGTGTATAAAATATGAATCCAAGCAACAATCTTTTTTAAAAAATATCGAAAGGAAAACATTTTTTGAAGGTGAAAAAGGGCCATAACTTCCATAATAATGGACAGATTTAACCCTAAATCGAACTTGACCTCTATTTGATGATTATATACATGTGTATTAAATATGAATCCAATACACTAATGTTTTCAAAAGATATCAAACTGAAACTATTTTTCAATGTTGAGAAAAGACTGTAACTTCAAAAATAATTGGTGGATTTTACATTTCGAAAACACGCCCATCTGAATATATTGAAAATTTCACCATCAAAAACTGAAAGTTTTCAGATAAAAATTCTTACATTTTTTCATATTTCTGCTCAAAAGATAAGCGGTTCTAATGATTACCCACAATATATGCTTTTGAGCAGAAATAAGAAAAATAATGTATACCCCTGTTAACCCCAGTTTTACTATATAAAAGTGGGGTTTAAAGGGGTCAAAATTATATAGGTATGTTTTCGGGATGACCCTAAATCAAACTTGACCTATATTTTATAATTATATTTTGTGTATAAAATATGAATCCAATGCACTAATCTTTTCAAAAGTTATGGAACGGAAACCATTTTTCAAAGTTGAAAAAGGGCCATAACTCTCAAAATAATTGATAGATTTTACCCTAAGTTGAACTTGACCTCTATTTTATGATTATATACCTGTGTATAAAATTTGAATCCAATACACTAATCTTTTCAAAAGATATCGAACATAAACCATTTTTCAACATTGAAAAAGGGCCGTAACTCCAAAAATAATTGGTGGATTTTACCCTAAATCGAACTTGACCTATATTTTATAATGATATGCTCTTGTATATAATATGAATCCAATTCACTAATCTTTTCAAAAGTTACGGAATGGAAACCATTTTTCAAAGTTGAAAAAGGGCCATAACTCCCAAAATAATTGGTGGATTTTATTCTTAATCGAATTTGACCTACATTTTATGATTATATACCTGTGTTTAAAGTTTGAATCCAATACACTAATCTTTTCAAAAGATATCGAATGGAAACCATTTTTCAAAGTTTAAAATTTTTCAAAGTTGAAAAAGGGCAATTACTCCCAAAATAATTGGTGGACTTTACCCCAAATCGAACTTGACCTACACTTTATGATTATATACCTGTGTATAAAATTTCAATCCAATACACCAATCTTTTCAAAAGATATCACACTGAAACCATTTGTGTTACGTATGGGACGGACAGGACAGACAGCGGGACGTATGTATGGACAGCGGTGATACTATATGCCCCCTCTCTCCCCACCCCCCCCAACCCCCAACCCATTGAAAATGGCAGGGGCATAAAAAAAAGAATGTCATTTGCTGCAATTCTGAATGGCACTCTATGGGTTAATAATTACCTTAACCCGTTGCATGCTGGGTAAGTTTGCATGCTTTTTTTGTCTACGGATTTTCTTTTTTAAAATTAACTTTCTTAAAAAAAATCTTTCAAGAATATCATCAGAGTGTCAAACAGTTTGGATTCAGATTAGGCTTGACGTTATGTCACGCCTGATCTGGGTCCAAATTGTTTGCAAGGGTAAAGTATCAGCAGACAACAAAAGTCACCACTGGTGGGGAAAGAGATAAATTCTACTTGGGGCAGTGGCCAAAGAAATAGATGAGCTGTTTGGTGCCTCGTAACTAAAGCTGCTATTACATCCTGCTGTATACATGTTTACCCATTATTTCAAAAGGAAGACCTACTTGAACACATGTCAGGATCTCAAGAAACAAGGCTCATTTCGATCTTAACCCTTGTCCTGCTGAATAAATTAAGATGCCAAACCCTTTTAAATTTTTCATCCAATCAGATTACTCGATCTAGACTGTTGATATAAATTCACATACCAAACGGCAAACAGTGCAGATCCAGATCAGTTGGCTTCTTAGAAGCCAACTGATCTGGATCTACACTGTTTGCAAAGGCAGGGTATATCCGGGTTCAGCAGGACTAGGGTTAATTCTAGGTTTTCCAACAGAGGAGGCGGCACCTTTGTTTGTCCATAATGAAGGTCAATCAGCGTTTTTTTGTGTCAGAGTTTAATGACACGTCAACCCTTGTGGATCATTTTGTGTCGTCTCCCAGAGAAAGAGAGAAGAGAGATAGAAGAGATTGTAGAGGAGATGAAATAGTAAGGGACAGGAGAGAAAGAGGAAAATGAATGAAAGGAAAGAAACAGATGAAATGAAAACATTCCTCCTCTACCCTTACCTGCTACAAGGATAGCAGGCCTTGTCCAACTGTAAGCCAATATCAGTTGGACAACCCAGTGGCGTAAGATACACGACACCTTTGCCTCACCAAAATTATTGTCCAAAATCACAGTCAGATTTTACCATTTTCCAATGTTATGTTTTTACCATTTCACTCTATCATATCTGATAGGATCCTGTGCAGACATGATGGACTCTACCTCAACAACTTCCAATGAGAAATGTGCACAGAGGTAAGATGATTCAACACAGTTCTTTTTGGGAGGGCATATTGCTTTGGGCTTGTCCGTCCGTTCATATGTACGTTGTGCTTTTGAGACCTCTCACATCTTTGGAAGCATGTGTGCTAGGATTTCAAAATTTCATATATGCATTGCTTATGAAAAATTATCTGACCCATATTTTTTTATTTTCTGTCGAACTCTTTATGGTGGCATGAGGCCCCTTTTCAGATTTAGGCAAATGAAAATCTTGTAAGCAAAATATCTAAGAAACCACTTGAATCAATCTCATGAAATTTCGCAAACAGTTTGAAATTAGTGTCTAGATGACTTGGTTAGATTTTGATAAACATAGGATTCAGGGTTGCCACTCACTTTCTATTTCAAAATTCCCTGACTTTTTCCTGACTTCCCTGACTTTTCACCATTTTCCAGACATTTTTTACAGCCTCGGCCAGCTCCCTTTACAGCTGTCCTCAGCCATCAAATCTTTCAATAGTGCACTTTCTTTCAGAGAATAAAACAATCATTTAACAAAAGAATGGGGCCAATTCTGTAAATCCATGTTTCTAAAAATCAAAGAGACTGCCATAGCCATCTCAGTTTTCAGGAAGTTTTGCTATTCCCTGACTTTTCCCTGACTTTTGTCAGTTTTTTCCAATTTCCCTGACTCAAAACAAAATTCCCTGACTTTTCCCTGACCTGGAAAAATTTTCATTTTCCAGACTTTTTTCCTGACCGTGCCAACCCTGTTAGGATTACTTTTGTTAGAATTATGCCCCCTTTTCAACTTTAACATTTTGTATCAACAAGCATTATCATAGTTGGGGGCATAGTTTTTTATAAAAGTTGAAAAGGGGCATACCATTGACAAATGTAATCCAAAGTTCACCAAATTTAAATTGGGTCCTCTACACATTGATTTCGAATTCGGCATTGCTTGCAAAATTTCATGACCCTGCAAAATTTCATGAGCCTAACTCAAGTGGTTCCTTAGATACTTTGCTTACAAGATTTTCATTCACTAAAATGCCTGAGTCTGAACGGGGGCCTTACTTTACCATGAAAAATCTGACAGAAAAAAAAACAAAAAAAACTTATGGGTCAGCTAATTTTTCATAAGCAATGCATATGAAATTTCAAAATCCTACCATACATGGTTTCAAAGGTATGAGAGGTCTAAATAGCATGACATATGGACAGACAAATGGATGGACTGTATGCATGGATGGACAAGCCCATCGAAGTTCTAAGTTGGGGGCATAACAAGTCCATTGTACTTACTAATAGTAATTAACCCTTGTCTTGCTGAATAAATTAAGATGCCATGCCCACTTCTAATTTTCAGCCAATCAGATAAGTTGATCCATGTTGTTGATACAAATCCAAATACTGAATGACAAATGGTGCAGATGCAGATCTGGATCTACACTGTTTGCATAGGCAATCAGCAGGACCAGGGTTAACAAGCAAATTCCATAGGGAATTTATGTCCCCCGCCTTATTTTTATTTGAGCTGTTAAAAATGAGTAAGTTAACCAGAGGACCACTGGTCCTGTATCACTTACCTAAGTATTGAAGCAGGAAAAAAATTGAAGCTAAAAATGTGGAAAAAAAATAAAAAAAAATAAAAAAACATAATTTCAAGATTCCAAGAGCACATGTATATCCTCAGACCACAAGCAAAATGCCTGTAAAGTTTCAGAAGCATTTGCTTAAAGCTGTGGGAGGAGTTGTGCTCACAAGGTACCTACTACTATATGCACTTTCTTAGTACTGAAGCATGAAAAAAGTCTATGTCAGAAGTTAAAAATGTGAAAAAAGTAAAAAAAAAGTAATTTCAAGATTCTGTAAAAAGCATATGCATATCTTCAGACTATGGTTAAAACATCTGTATAGTTTCAGTGGGAATGGTATAAAACTGTAGGAGGAGTTGCACTCACAAGGTACCTACTACATATACACTTTCATAGTATTGAAGCTAATATACTTCAATATATATTAGTATATTAAGTTAAAAATGTGAAAAATTTGAGAAAAAATTATTTCAAGATTCTGTAAAAAGCACATGCATATCTTCAGACTATGATTAAGATATCTGTGAAGTTTCAGAAGGATCGGTATAAAACTGCAGGAGTTGCGCTGACAAGGTTCCCACTACAAACTCTGAAGTTAAAAAGTTAAAAATGAGAAAAAAGTGGAAAAAAAAAAATTTAAGGATTCAGTAAAAAGCACATGCACATCTTCAGACCATGATTAAAACACCTTTAAACTTTCAAAAGGATCGGTCCAAAACTAGAAGTTGCACTCACAAGGTACCTACTACAAACTCGGAACCACGCACCACGCATCATGCATAACGCACCATGCACCACGGAAAACCGATTACCATGTCCCTTCGCTTTTCTTCGAAAAGGCAGGGGACAATAACAAGAGTTGTCAGAAGACAACGCAGCTTGCCGTAAAGGGCTGATCAGATAAGAAAACAATCTTTAAATATTAAAGATTAAATGCAGAACTTAAACTTAAACATAGCTGTAAATGACAGAATATGACCTGACCTGACTTTGATGTCGGAAGAATGCCAAACTGAGGGATGGGGTATATACCATTGAAACGTCTTCCCTTAGGTTGGTGTGGACAAAATATGAAAGCTATTTCTTACATACTGAATCCCTTAGGTGGACGAAATATGAAAGCTATATCTTACATACTTCAGCAGTCATGTACACTTTTCAAAACTTAAACACAGCTGTAAATGACAAAGTATGACCTGACCTTGACCTAGGCAGAAGGTCAAACTGAGGAAGGGGTGTGAACTATTGAAAGACCTTACCTTAAGGTAGATGTGGGCCAAATATTAAAGCAGTATCTTAAATACTTCAGCAGTTATGAACACTTTTCAAAACTTAAACGCAGAACTCAAATATGGGTTTAAATGACAAAATATGACCTGACTTTGACCTAGGCAAAAGGTCAAACTGAGGAAGGAGTGTGTGCTATTGAAAGGTCTTACCCTAACATTAGTGTGGGCCAAATATTAAAGCAGTATCTTGCATACTTCAGCAGTTACAAATACTTTTCAAAACTTAAATGCAGAACTGGAACATGGATTTAAATGACAAAGTATGACCTGACCCTGACCTAGGCAGAAGGTCAAACTGAGGAAAGGTTGTGTGCTATTGAAAGGTTTACCCTAAGGCTGCGTGGGCCAAATATTAAAGCTCTACCTTGAATACGTCAGCAGTTATGTACACTTTTCAAAACTTAAATGCAAAACTTAAACATGGGTGTAAATGACAAAGTAAGAACTGACCTTGACCTATATAAATGGTCTAACTTGGGGATGGGAGTGTATGCTATTGAAAAGTCTTACCCTAAGGTAGGTGTAGGCCAAATATGAAAGCAGTACTTTAAACAATTAAAAAACTATGCATATCTTTTAAAACTTAAACATTGTGCTAACACGGACGCAGATGCCGACAGATGCAGATGCCAACAACTGGGTGACAACATAAGCTCTCCAAGGACATAGTCCCAGCGAGCTAAAAATTGCTGGATGAGTGGGCAATTTTTATACAATATAGACCCTGATCAAATACCACATTCTGCAGCATCTGATCTGGGTCTGCACTGTTTGCCCATGCCTCTACGTCTAAATACATGTACTTAGTCACTGTAAATATAGTACTTTGGAAGCAGTGTCATTTGTGATCTGATCATTTTCTGACAGTGAACTTACATCCCAGTTGGACTGCATTTATTGTGATAATGCCAGGATGATAATGATGAATTTCTGTTTTATAAAGTTTAGCAATTTTAACCCATTTTATACTGAATAGACTACTCCACACTATATATTGGAAAAGTCCAATTTATATTTTAGGTATGTTAGGCTATGTGATTTAGATATTTCTAGAGAAATATGGCTAAACTATTTTCAAACAGTGGAGACTCTGATCAGATGCCACTGATCAGCCTGCAAGCAGAGCAGACTCTGACCAGGCACCACACTTTGCAGCGTCTCTTTAGGCGTACATTGTTTGCTCAGGCTTGTCTGTCCCAATATTAGGGTAAATATGGTATTACGTCAGGAATTTAAAGTGACAATTAAAAACTGTGCTAGGAAATACCAGTCATGAACTGCAGTTTACCTCCAGTGGGAATCATGAACGTCATGGTCCAAAATTAGGAGACTAATTACTTTGCCATGCAGATGCTTCCTGGTGAGCATAGGTGCAGTACCGGTATTAGCCAGCTGTTAGACCCTTAAAGCACCAATCACAACTGAGGCAGATGACCCAGAATAAAAGTTTTGACATTTCATGTGAATTGTCTGCCAAGCAGACAATTCACATGAAATGCCAAGTCTTTTTTTCTATATAAAAAAAAAATTGTGACTATTTTCTGTTACAGAAGTTTGTTTGACACTTACAGTTGTATTAGATACAAAAAACATCAATATTGCAAAATATTGCCCAATATAGTAGACCCTCACATACCTAGATTGTAACCCTTCATCCCTCTCTGGGCAGATTCAGGAGACAACAAATTGTTGATTTTTTTTCTTATTTTTCCCAGAAAATGGGCTTTTACATTCCCTTGAAATGTCAGAGCCTATTTTCTGGGAAAAGTATTTCAAAATGTTGTCTGCTGAACTTTTTTACTCAACTCGCTTCTACCCAGCATGTTAAGCCTTATACGGGAATTTGGAGTATTCTGATCATCACACAGACTTGTTAACCCATTGTATACTGAATAGACTCTCCCACACTATATAATGGAAGAGTCCAATTTCAATTTTAGGTACGTTTAGCTTTGAGACTTACATATTCTTAGAGAAAAATGGCTAAACTATTTGCAAACAGTGGAGACCCCGATCAGACGCCACATTCTGATCTGGGTCTGCACTATTTGCCAGTTACCCTTTCACGGGTCTCCCAACTACAATGGGTTAACTCTGAAAGGGCCAAACACAACTGCAGCAAATGACATTTTGACTTTATCTTTCCAAGTAAATAAGTCTTGACAGTTCATATGAATTGTCAGATTATTTACATAAATTGTCAAGACTTATTTTCTTTGAAAAAAAAAATGTCATCTGCTACAAATTTTGCTTGGCGCTTTAACCTTTGCAGTCTGGAGACCCCTAAAAGGGTAATTGGTAAACAGTGCAACCCTGATCAGATGCTTCAGAATGTGGTGTCTGATCAGGGTTTCCATTGTTTTCAAGTAGTTTAGCCATTTTTCTTTAGAAATATCTTAATCTCATAGCCTGACATACCTAAAATTGAAATTGGACTGTTCCAATATTCAGTCTACAATGGGTTAAGGGTTAATGTAATATTGTAATATTACTGTAAAACAGATCATTAGTATTTTTCTAAGACTGTACCGAAAGTGTCCAAATTATTTCCTAGGTCTGTACCAGAATATATATAGATTTCAGGGCAATGCCCCAGTTTGTTCACTTTGTAAGCCTTGTGAGGAATTAATATTTCTTATGATGAATAGAATAGTACAGTCATACCTCCAGATAAAAGAAAGTTTCAGAAGATAGTTTCTCTTATTTTTGCACTAAAACATACCTTGTGGGAACTCACTGGAATTGCCCTGCATGCAGAGGCAATTCTGATGAGTACCTATGAGACATGTTTTGGTGCAAAAAATAACAAAAATACCTTGAATTATCACGCTGATTATCACCTTATATGGAGCTATGGTACATGCCTGTTTATTGACAGATATGTCCCTCATTTTGATGCTAAACTGATTTTTGTAACAAAACTTGATTCTTTAAAATTACTTTTCTCCAAATTGCTTTGCTCCTTTGTGTCAGATTCATCATCCAAGGCAAACTTCACTGTATTATTCCCTGTATCTATTATCAATAAGCACTCTCTGGGCACATTCAGCAGATAATCTGATGATATTTTTCTCCTTTTTTTTTTCCCAGAAAATAGGGGTAGCCATTTCATGCAAATTGTCTCCAAAGGAGACAATATGCATGAAATGTCAAATCCTATTTTCTGAGAAAATAAAAATAATACTTGAAAATGGTGTCTGCTGAAATATTTACTCAACATGCTTAGGGTTAAAGCAAATGTCTCTGTCTTTTTTTTTTTGAAAATCTTGTCAGAAGGCTTTTCAAAAGGCAATAGAAGCAAGTTATTACATGTAATAACAGTAATAACCTAGGGGATTAGGTATTTACATTATAAAGGTCTGTCAATGGGATATCCAAAAAGTGTAATGACTGGGAAAACTAGATCAAATACTTATACAGGGCTTTAACACTGTGCTCATTTTGTACCGTATTTACACTAAATATTCAGATACTATAACTCCTTACCATACTTATTCTAAAGTGTGTAAAAGAAGGGGTGGTTTAGTGCTCCTGATGTCCGATCATGAGGTTCTGGGTTTGAATCCCACTGGAGTCAAATTCAACTCATGCCTGTTCAGTGATTTGTGTAGAGTGTTCCATTATCACCCTTCCATCTCGATATGACAGATAATGTTGAAAGGGCTGTAAAACACCAAATCATAATAATTTGAACAATTCCATTTAACTACATGGTGCTGTGTCTACAATCAGCTGAATGACTGGGAGACAGTGTAGACCAACATGAGAATGTTACATTTTCTTCTGATCTGGGTTTTTGGAGGATATCCTTACCTCAGCCTCATGGAGCGCCTGCTATTTCCTTTGTTTTTCACTGATTTTGATTCAGACATTTAGTGTACTACCAGATCCCGAATGAAAAAGAAAAGGAGGCTGCTTATAGGCTGCCCATAGGCGGCAGCCTATGCGTGGCCTAGTGTTTTACATATAATGTGTAGGCAGCTCCAATAGGCAAGAGCTGCCCATTTGTTGCCCGTCTTGATGTCTATGGTCAGCCTATGGACAGAATAGACATGCAATCAGCAGGCAGCTCAAAGTTGGTTTATTTTGTACAACAGGCAGAGTAGGCAACTCCAACAATCTATTTTTTACTATGGGCAGAGTAGGAAACTAAAGCCTATTTAATTTTCTGCAGGAGGCAGAGTAGGTATAACTCTATAACTTTGTTTACTTCTTGCAGTAGGCACAGAAGTCATCTCAAACTTATTTTTTCTTGTAGGTAGAGTAGGCAACTAAAGCTTATTTTATTTCCTGCAGCAGGTATAGTAGGTAGCTTGAACTGGCTTTACTTTATGCAATAGGCACAGTAGCAGCTCTATTTTGACCTAAATCCTTTGTCAGGTGAAACTGGTGGGAAGATATAGCAGCCATTTTGATTGCAAAGTCTTTGTTGTGATAAAGCTTTGAAAATGTGTATTTAGTTTTTTTTTGTATTTAGGATGTTTTAGATAAAACAGAAAGTTATTTCAGTGAATGTAAGTAGACTACTTGTTCTTTTATTAGTGAACATAACTACTATGCTTGTTATAGGTAGAAAAACATTTAATTCACTTAATTTAATTCAGTGCCTTTTTCCTGTTACATATCAAAGCAAGTTGATGCCATACATATGTAAATCTGGTGTAATACTGATTATACATTAAGATACGTAGAACTGCTTGCCTTATACATGTACATGGAGATTTTCACATGTTGGGGTTATGGTTATATTGATTGAATTATCAACCTGAGACCCCATTATAAGCCAGAGATCAATTAAGCTTAAGGTCCAATAACGTAGAGGGTTGATACTGATACCAATGCTATTAATACATAACCATAAGATATCATAGCGGTACAAACCCAGCATCGGTTGCTCAGTCGAGCAAATTTGAATTTACTTGTCCATGGTCGCAAGTGCGTTCTGTTGGAAACATGACTTCACTTCCCTGGTTTTGCAGTCCCTTTCCAAACAGGGGCAACTCTGCTAGGAAAGAATTTGCTCCCTCCATGACCAAATTCTTTTCTTTAAAAGTAGCTCATGTCAAGTGTGATTAGTTCAGTGGTTAGTGCACTTGCCTCTACTGCTAGAGGTACCGAGTTTGATGCCGGCCAATAAACATGTAGTAGGCAGAATGGGCAGCTTACATGCAGTTCCCACTGAATAGGCAGAGTAGGCAACTCAGTAGCCAATGAACAAACAGTAGGCAGAATAGGCAGCTCCATTCCAACTGAACAGGCAGCTCAGTAGCCTTGAACATCGATGGCAGAATAGGCAGCTCAATTCCCACTGGATAGGTAGGTTAGGCAGCTCACTTGCCAGTGAACATGTAGTAGGCAGCTCAATAGGTAAGGAAAGCATTTAAGAGGCAGTAGTAGGCAGTTCAGTAGCCAATGACAGATGAGAAAGCAGAACAGGCACAGTAGGCAGCTCTAAATCCCTTTTTAGTCATTGTCTATTAGCTGCCTACTCCATATAAGGTGTAGGCCACTCAAAATTTGCATGGCAAATTTCCCGTAGACAGCCTATAGGCAGCCTATTGCACTTCCTACGGGCTGCCTATAGGTAGCTACAGTAGGCAGCTCCCAGTATTTTTTTGTATGGGAAGTTGGGGACATAAAAACACATTGGTTTTCTGAGTGACACATGTAACATGGCCGCTTATCTCCTCAACCACAACATAATGTTGTGAATAGAAATAAATTGAGTGAATATCTGATTGCACTAAAGGGGACTGGAAATCTTGTGGGCACAAAGCTGAGTGAACCTGCTGAACCAAATTTATTCTTTCCCAGTGTCAAATATCAAAAATAGGGGAATGTCATGCAACCATCTGTTCATTTTCCTGTAATTGTGGATCAAATTTGAAACCAGATTTTATGTTTCATGGCAGAAATCTGCCTCCTCCCAGAGCAAGTGTAGTCTGTATTTTCCCGTTTTGATGACAGGCGAACAAACTGGATACGCATTCCTGAAGATGTCGAGTATAAATGATTTCATCCATCACCATAACTTAAAAGGGCTGTTAGGTAAACATTCTTTATGAACCAAACTATATTCTGTTACCATTCTGTAGCCAAGAAAATGAATTTTTTTATCAAATTTTGTGATTGAGGGGATCAGGTGTGCTTAACTGGATAGGTTGTGATTGTGGCAAACATATTATATAAATGATAACGTCACAAACAACTGTCATCATCATCACAATCATTATCATCATCAATAATACCAATAAGCAGAACAGGAACAGGATCATCAGCAGCAGCAGTAGCAATAGCAGTGGCACCATCATCATCATCATCATCATTAATAACAACAGCAGGAACAGAACATTCACATCATCAGCATCATAGACAACACGAAGAGCAAAGGCAGAAATAACAACAGAATCATTAGTAACTACAACAAAAGCCACATTTATAATTTATGTAGAATAGCCATAACAACAACAACAAATGGGATCACCATCATCATCACCAGTGTCACCAGTAACAGCTTCTAGAACCCCCAGTGTTGTCATATTTTTACCATCAGTATCATGAACAAAGATAAAAGCAATGAAATCAAAGTCATGTTGTCATCATCATCAGCAACAACAGATACTCCAATGACTAGATGTTTACACGAACTCATACACTTTTAGTTTTTATTCTCTGATAACATCATAATGACATATAATACCAATTGTGGTGCACTGCAAATGGCTCAACCTATAATCCCAGCTAGCATTCTACATAAATCTACAGCGGGCCATTATCGGCCCGTCAGCTACCCTGACGGGCCGAGAACGGCCCGTTATAGATTTATGTAGAATGCTTACTGGGAATGTCAAAGTGCAATCTTTCTCAGCCATAAAACAACCATTGTAGGTGATATGGTGACCAAATGACGAGGTTAGTTAGGAAGCAGCATATTATGAGTACCAAACTGTTCTGCTATGGCCATAACTCCGCTATATGCCACAATCCCCTCAATCACAACCTATCCAATTAAGAACAATGATCCCCTCAATCACAAAATTTGATAAAAATCTCATTTTCTTGGCTAGTAGTAACGGAGCATAGTTTGGTTCATAAAGAACATTAACCTTACAGCCCTTTTTATTTATGGTAATGGATGGAATCATTTACACTTGATAACTTCACGAACGTGTATTCAATTTGGTCGCATATCATCAAAACGACAAAATATAGATTACCCTTGCTCTGAGAGAAAGCAGATTTCTGCCCCTATTTTTGATATTTGATGCTGGGAAAGAATAAATCCGGTTCAACTAGTTCATTCACCTTTGTGTCCTCACATTTCCAGTATCTTCTAGCACAACCTGATATCCCCTCAATATTTTTATTTACAACTATTCTCTTGTAATTGAGGAGATCAGTGGCCATGATGTAAGGACCAGATCAGCTTGCACATAAGCATGTTCTGATCAGAGCAAAAATAAATAACAAAAGACATCCTAAACTACTGGTGTACCACCCCCAGTTATCACCTAAAGTTATGAATGAATTGTGACTATGACATACAAAATATGACCTTGTCTGGTCAAACAAGACCACAAGTTGCAATTTTCAGTTTTATGTCACACAACTGAAAACCAGTGGCTACTTTTCACTGGATGAGGTTCAATTTCTTCCTATAGACTGACCAAACTGACCTGTTGCTTTGACCTTTACATTTGATATTTATCAACCCTTGTCATGCTGAATAAATTAAGATACCATGCCTACTTTTAATTTTTAGCCAATCAGACTGCTTGATTCAGTTTGTTAATACTAATTCACATACTTAATGTCAAACAGTGTCAATCTAGATCAGTTGGCTTCTGAAGAAGCCAACTGATCTGGATCAACACTGTTTGCAAAGACAGGGCATATCTGGGTTCAGCAGGAATAGGGTTAAGATATATCCACTGGACAATTTAGGCATAGCAGTAAGAAAATCTTGCATACCATGTGAAACAGCAAGTAACTCACCTTCATAGGTTTTATTATATCTGGTTACACATTAAACATATGCTCATAAATATTATAATCAAAGGTGAAAGTGACATGTCAGTTTGGTTGGCATTTATACTCCAAAAATGGAAGCACAGACCTTGCTGTTTGTATATGAAACAGCAAATGTCAATAAGTAGTGCTTAGTAGGTACCCCCTGCTCCCAATTGAAATCCTAATGAATGGCCGGATGGATTGATGGACAGGCAGATGGATGGACAATGTGAAAACAGTATACACCACCCGCCCCCCCCACCCCCCTCACACACACACACACAAACAGTTTGCAGTGGGAATAATAGTATCCATATTTAAATACGTATTAAGACAAACAGGCGGTAGCCAACAACATAGCTAGCAAAATGGATTTGTTCCAAACTTAGGAATAGTATGGTAAGGAGTGAAGGTGTCCAAATATTTTGGTTAAATACAATAAATAGATTCAAAAAGAATGAGCCTTGAGAGCAATGAATACACACTTTGTCACTCATTTTTCAATCAGTTTTGTACAATTTGAAAACAAGTGAAGTCACCTGTAGTAAATACCTCATTTTAACCCTTCTCATGCTGAATAAATTAAGATGCCATGCCCACTTCTAATTTCCAGCCAATCAGATTACTTGATCTGGGTTTTTGATAGAAATTCACATATTTAATGACAAACAGTGCAGATCCAGATCAGTTGGCTTCTTTAGAAGCCAACTGATAGGATCTACACTGTTTGCTAAGACATGCGTGTTTAGTAAGAGAAGGGTTAACCATTGTCATGCCAAAGAAATTAAGATACCATGCCCAATTCTAATTTTCTAATTTTCAGCCAATCTGTTTAATCCAGGTTGTTGATACTTAATGTTAAACAGTGCAGATCAAGATCAAGTCAAAAATGATTTGGATCTACTTAGTGAAATGGTCAGACTGTTTGCAAAGGCTCGGCTTAGCTAGGTTCAGCAGGACACGAGTTAACAGTTCTCTATTATATGCTTTTTTCTAAGGCTTTTTTCTCACCTTGAATTGACATTTTTCACCTTTAGAACATATCAAATGACAATTAAATATAAACTGTGTCTTAAGAAAAGGAGTTTCACACCAGGGAGCCTGATAAGAGGGTATATAGATAAGTATAATGTCTCATTTTTTTTTTTTTGTTTGTTTTTAAGAAAACATGAGGTGGGGTAATCATTGCCTTGCTGAGGCCTCATCTATTATCTATATAACTGCCTTTAAATCAATCCATTCATCAAGAAGTTCTGATAACCTTTCTCATAAGTGTTTGAAAAGACCTTTCTCATAAGTGTTTGAAAAGACATGAAATATCAATATTATCAAATTATCTAAAATCCTATTAAATGTAATATGCTAACTTGGCTTGGCCTAGTAATGTAACTTTCACTGAATTTATCAATATATAGCAATTCAACTCTTAAAATGTTAATCACAAACATCATGAAAACATACCTATATCAGTTTGACCCCCATAAACCCCACTTTTAAATACCGTATTTACCCTAAGTATTCGGACACCTCAACTCCTTACCATATATGTTCTAAAATTTGACCCAGTTGTGTCTTAAAATTGCTGGATGAGTGGCAAACAGTGTAGACCCAGATAAGACGCCGCATTCTGCGGCATCTCATCTGGGTCTAAACTGTTTGCTCAGGCCTGTCTGTCCGAATACATATGGTAAATACGGTAATGTAATAAGCTAACTTGGCCTTGTAAAGTAGCAACAAATGCTCAGAGAATATGTGACCTTCCTGACTTCCCAAAAAGCTGCTTTAGTATATTTAACCTCTGTTAAACAACAGCCACCTTTCTATGTTTGTTTGTTTGTGTTGAGGTTTTACGGACCACCACCTTTCTATGATATCCAGCCTTGTGCATTCCCAAGGGAGAGGTACTCATTGGAACTGCCTCACTGAGCCACAAACCGTGTTTTGGTGCAAAAATAAAATTGAAAAAATCCCTAAATGAATACCTAAAATATTGCCTTATCTGGAACTACTGGTATGACCAAACCTTCAGCACACATTAAACCCTTTTCTTATGGTATAAGGCCCAATTATGACTTTTACATAGCTTTGGATAAGGCATTTCTTTCAACCTAAAAAGTATTGATATTTCTTTGTTTCTCCACAAAAACATATGTTGTGGGTACTAATTAGAAGCGCCTCGTAGAGGCACTTCTAATGAGTACCCACAACATATATGTTCAGTAGAGAAATAAGAAAAATATTTACCCGAGATCCCTCTTATCCAGAGCTATGCTTTTAGCAAACCTTATAAAAACCTCCTTTAACTATTTAAATAATACACAGCAGACACACTAATGTACCTGTCACAGATAAAATATTTGTTTAGAATAAGCATTGATTTTAATTGACTTAAAATTTAATTTTGATTTATTTTCAAGAACAGAAGTAAATTTAAAATAAAAAAAAAAATAATGATCACAGTAGGACAGAGGGATAGATGCAGTGCCAAGGTGAAAAAGGAACATGTTATTTTTTAGTTTGCAAGAAGGCTTGATGAATATGCTTGGCAATAATGATGAGATCCAATGATCTCTTACTGTTAAGGAGGCATATTTGGTGATAATTCTGGGATAATTTTCTCCATAAAAGCGTATGTTGTTGGTACTCATTAGAAGGGCCTTGCAATGTATATTTTTATGGAGAAATAAGAAAAATTATCCTAGATCCCCAAATATGCCTCCTTAACAAGTACACCACAATCTCTTTATAACACGATTGCTGGGATCCAAAGGGAAAGCCATGTTAGCTAAAAACCATGTTGTATCCTAACAAAACTGTCTAGATTATAACAAGAAAAACGCCTAACAGCATTATGGACAAGTTTGTCAAAAAGGTTAACCAAAAAGGTAAACCTCGGATAATGCCCAAAACCCGACGCCGGATTGGACATCGCTATTTTAAAGGACAGATTTTTGAAAAGTCCATCCAAAAATGATGATAACAGGTCATATTTTTATACAAGAGGCCCATGGGCCACAACGCTCACCTGAGTTAACTGCTGTTAATTAATCAGGTCATTTACTGATCATTTCAAGATGGCCTATCGAAACGATTTTAGCTATTTTGATCTACCAGTCGCCCCTATGCTTTCTACCAAGTTTCGAGTCAACTGGTCTTTCAGTTCAGAAGAAGTGAAAAAAAAGATGGCGGCTATCTTGGATTTCTGATCAGAACAATTTTTTTTATCTATTCTTGATCTACAAGTCACCCCAAAGCTTCCTACTCCGGTTTGTGTGAACTGGCCTTTCTGTTCAGGAGAAGAAGCGAAAAAAATAGATTTTCAAGATGGCCACCATGGAGGCCATCTTGGATTTCCTATCAGAATAGCTATTTTTAATCTACAAGCCATCCTGACCAAGTTTCGAGTCAATTGGCCTTTCCCTTCAGGAGAAGAAGCGAAAAATAAATTTTCAAGATGGCCACCATGGGGGCCATCTTGACTTCCAATAGGGACGATTTTAGCTGTTTTTTATCTTGAATTTCCGATCAGAAAGATTTTAGCTATTTTTGATCTACAAGTCCCCCTGATGCTTCCTACCAAGTTTCAAGTCAATTGGCCTTTCAGTTCAGGAGAAGCGAAAAATAGATTTTCGAGATGGCCACCATGGCGGCCATCTTAGATTTCTGATCAGAATTATTTTAGCTGTTTTTGATCAACAAGTCACCCTGATACTTCTTACCAAGTTTCGAGTCAGTTGGCCCTTCGCTTCAGGAGAAGAAGCGAAAAATAGATTTTCAAGATGGCCGCCATTGCGATATGGCGGCCATCGCCATGACGGCAATCTTGGATTTCCGATAGGGACCATTTTTGCTATCTTTGATCTACAAGTCACCCCGATGCTTCCTACCAAGTTTAAAATCAATAAGCCTTTCGGTTCAGGAGAAGAAGCGAAAAATAGATTTTCAAGATGGCCACCATAGCTGCAATCTTGGATTTCGGATCGGAAGGATTTTAGCTATTACTGATCTATAAGTCACCCTGATGCTTCCTACCAAGTTTGGAGTCAACTAACCTTTCGGTTCTGGAGAAGAAGTGAAAAATAGATTTTCAAGATGGCAGCCATGGCGCCCATCTTGGATTTCATCTTATATAGAGGTTCCAGTGTACTCTGTAAAAGACCAAAGGTCAACCTAGGATCATTGTTTGAAAAAAATTGACAGACCTGCAGTACCTAATTATATACAAGTATATTAATGTTCAGCCACATGGCTTTCTTGGTTCAGAAGATGACTTTTAACCCTTGTCATGCTGAATAAATAAAAAGGCCATGATCATTTCATCCAAGTTGTTGATACACAATTCACAAATTCACAAAGAGTGCAGATCCAGATCAGTTGGCTGAAGCCAACTGATCTGGATCTACACTGTTTGCAAAGTCAGGGTATATCCAGGTTCAGCAGGACTAGGGTTAAGTGCTTTTACTATATATGGGCATAGCCACCATCTTGGTCAATAATCCTTGACCATTTGAAAAGATTTTCAATGACCCTTCAAAAGAAGACTCAACATGAAATTTAAAGAAAAACTGATCCAACAGCTTCTTCAGTGGAGAAGTTGTTTAACACTTAGCACTCTGGGTAAAATTTTCAGCAGGCAACATTTTGAAATAGTTTTCTTATTTTTCCCAGGAAACAGGATTTGATGTTTCATGCTAATTCTCCAATGGAGACACTTTGCATAAAACGTCAGATCCTGTTTTCTGGGAAAAACTAGAGCTGGTGTTTGTAAAACACTATGCCCCCAACTGCCTGACTCTAACACTGTTTGACTCCAACACTGCTTAGCCATGACGGTAACAACAGTACAAATATATGATTTCAATGTTATTTTATCAAAGGGAAATAACTCTAAAATAGGAGATGATTGGGATAAGAAAAAAATACGGATCACCTATTTTTTCATGAGGAATCAAAACATGAAATTTCAAAACATTAGCATGGTTCTAAACTTATGCTATACACAATAAAGCAACGACATTAAATGGCCCGAAATTGCGAAGGGCCATAACTCCAACATTTCATTTAATTGGTTCAAAATTTATTCAGGTGATCTCCTCCTCAATCCCAATCAGTATACCAAATATCATGGCTCTAGCTTAAATACTTTTTGAGATATCTTGCTGAAAAAGTCAAAATGCCTAGAACTACAAAGGGCCATAACTACGTCAATTTTTCATGGAATTCCCTAAAAAACAAACCAGATAATCTCCACATCATCCCCAATCAGCATATAATATTTCAAGACCCTAGCTTAAGTGCTTTTCGAGAAATCTTGCTGACAAGGTCAAAATGAGCAGAACTGCATAGGGCCGTAACTTTATCAATATTTTCATGGAATTCTCTCAAAATATGATCGGGTAATGTACACATCATTCCCACTCACTGTATCGAATTTCAAGAACCCAGCTTAAATACTTTTCAAGATATCTTGCTCACAAGATTTAATTCTGATTTTTTTCAAAGGGACATAACTTTAAATAAACATGCTAGACAAGAAACAAAATATGGGTCGGCTATTTTTTCATTGGGAACCCAAATATAAAATTTCAAAACCCTAGCGTGCAGGGTTCTTAAGATATGGCATGCACCAAAAAAGCTTAATGAACAGACAAACAGTCGGATGGACAAATGAAGGCAAAATAATATGCCCCATCAATTTCATTCGAAACTGGGGGCATAATCAGGTCATCTACTCATCGCTACCAATCTATTCATCAAGTTTCAAGGCTCCAGCTTCAATAGTTTTTGAGATATTTTGTTCACAAGGGAAACATGCCCAAATTTACAAAGGGCCATTACTTATGAAATATTTTTCAGAATTTACAAAAAAATTAATCAGGTCATCTACTCATCATTACCAATCAATTCACCAAGTTTCAAGTCTCTAGCTCTAATAGTTTTTGAGATATTTTGCTGACAAGATAAAAATGCCCAAAATAACAAAGGGGCATAACTCAAGAAGTATATTTCAAAATTTCTTCAAAAGTTAATCAGGTTGTCTACTCATCACTACCAGTCTATTCATCAAGTGTCAAGGCTCTAGTTCCAACAGTTTTTGAGATATTTTGCTGACAAGGTAAAATTGCCCAAAATTACAAAGGGCCATAACTCATGAAGTATTTTTCAGAATTTCTTCAAAAATTAATCAGGTCATCTACTCATCACTACAAATCCATTTACTAAGTTTCAAGGCTCTAGCTCTAACAGTTTTCGAGATATTTTGCTGACAAGATAAAAATGCCTAAAATTACAAAGGGGCATAACTCAAGAAGTATATTTCAAAATTTCTTCAAAAGTTTATCAGGTTGTCTACTCATCACTACCAGTCTATTCATCAAGTTTCAAGGCTCTAGCTTCAATAGTTTTTGAGATATTTTGCTGACAAGTTAAAAATGCCCTAAATTACAAAGGGCCATAACTCATGAAGTGTTTTTTCAGAATGTCTTCAAAAGTTAATCAGGTCATCTACACATCACTACAAATCCATTTACTAAGTTTCAAGGCTCAAGCTCTAACAGTTTTTGAGATATTTTGCTGACAAGGTAAAAATGCCCAAAATTACAAAGGGCCATAACTCAAAAGGCATTTTTCAAAATTTCTTCAAAAGTTAATCAGGTTGTCTACTCATCACTACCAATCTATTCATTAAGTTTCAAGGCTCTAGCTCCAACGGTTTTTGAGATATTTTGCTGACAAGATAAAAATGCCCAAAATTACAAAGGGCCATAACTCATGAAGTGTTTTTCAGAATTTCTTCAAAAGTTAATCAGGTCATCTACTCATCACTACAAATCCATTTACTAAGTTTCAAGGCTCTAGCTCTAACAGTTTTTGAAATATTTTATTTTGCTGACAAGGTAAAATTGCCCAAAATTACAAAGGGCCATAACTCAAGAAGTATTTTTCAAAATTTCTTCAAAAGTTAATCAGGTTGTCTACTCATCACTACCAGTCTATTCATCAAGTTTCAAGGCTCTAGCTTTAATAGTTTTTGAGATATTTTGCTGACAAGATTGCATCCATATTTTTTCAAAGGGCCATAACTCAGAAAAGGGGCATAATCCTGTCAAGAAAAAAAATACATGTCAGCTATTTTTTCATGAGGAATCCATATATGAAATTTCAAAACAGTAGCATTCACGGTTTTAAAGTTATGCTATGCATCAAAAAGCGTGACGAACGGACGGACGGACGGACGGACGGAAGGACGGACGGACGGACGGACGGACGGACGGACGGACGGACGGACGGACGGACGGACGGACGGACGGACGGATGAACAACCTAGAAGCAATATGCCCCTCCAACTTCTTTGAAGTTGGGGGCATAATAAAGAAATATAATCAATTTGTTGTCTGCTGAATTTGCCTAGAGAGTGGTAAAGTTTAAAATTCTCCATTTTATACATTATATAGCCCAGGAGCAAGAGTAGATAGCCCCTAAGGATAAAAGTTTGATTGAACTGAAGAGTTTTAGCTACTTTGAAGGTATATTGTAAGCTTCAACTGGATGTTGACCTAATATAGGTCAAAGGTTAACTTACGATCATCATATGAACAAATTTGGTAGATCTCTATTGCCCAATGCTATATAATACAGTATTAAGATTTAGTATCCGCCTCATTAGTTTATTGGTTCTGGAGAAAAAGACTTGTAACCCTAGTCCTGCTGAACCCGGATATGGATATGCCCTGCCTTTGCAAACAGTGTAGCTCTAGATCAGTTGGCTTCTGAAGAAGCCAACTGATCTGAATCTGCACTGTTTGCCATTAAGTATGTGAATTTATATCAGCAATCTGGATCAAGAAATCTGATTGGCTGAAAATTAGAAATGGGAGTGGCATCTTAATTTATTCAGCAGGACAAGGGTTAAGTGTTTTTGTGGTTTGGTACAAACAAAAGTACAACCGTTTTCTAAGCCAAAAAGTAGTATACTCGTTTAACTGCAAACCTAACATTTTTTTCTTCTTCAGCATGCATTATTTCTGTTGTGTTTAAATTGTAAATTATTAAATGTTGAAAGCAAAATGTTCAGACATACATTAGTTGTATATACAATAATATGAAGCAAGAAAATAATAGAAAAACTGAGATATAATGTTTTTGCAAATATCTTACACATATGATCATATCTGAAAAATGCTATGTCATAAATCAATGTGGTCATATGCTAAAAATAGCAAATAACGCACTTCCAGAAAAACATAACTTTGGCTTCTGAAAAAGTTTAGACCCTTAGACAGTCATCTTTTGGCATTATTAAATATTGTATGGACATGTTTGTAAGGTTTGAAATTGTCAAAAAAAATGAAACACTGCCTTTCATCTTTTTTTTTCTTTCTTGTTTGTTTCTTAACATATAAAACAGAAGCTATGAATGGATTAACTATGAAACTGGACTGCAACTATGAAACTGGACTGCCCTCTCCAGTGCATTTCAATCTACTGTTCTCCATGAATTTGATCAACATTGCCAGTACATGTATTTTCAGTCGTACCAAACAACTGCAGTCCCTTCAGCAGTGGGTGGGTTGAGGGGCGGGGGGGGGGGGGGGGGGGGGGGTGCTGGCATCATTATTGCCATTTCCTTGTAGGGATTCAGTTTGGCATGAAAAATGTCAACTGTTGTTGCTTTCTAGGGGCATTTTTTGTGCGATGTTATGTCCAATCCTTTACAAAACAGGAGTGTAATATTTCACCTGGCACGGTGTCACATGTAAACAGATTCGATGAGATCAATGCAAGTAACTTAAAAGAGGATTTGGCCTTATCTACGTTTTGCCCAAAGAAGTTAGACTGGTTCATTTGGTTTGCAGACGCAAAACTAACAGGCATTACCGAACAACACAAAAAATCAATAATGTTTGATAAGCAGTCCAGTACATATTAGACTGACCAATCATCAGTCGTTTTACAAGATAAAGATCGGCATTGAAAATAAACTGTAAAACAGCAGTAGAAATCCATATATTACAAGCCAAAAATGGCAATCGGACAATGTCCAACCAGGTCAGAAATGTTTCTGACATCTGGAAATTTCGGTGGACTATGGCTGATGGCCTACGTCAAACTGAATCCTGCAATGGACCACAACTGTATGAACAAACTTTCAATACGCCTTGGGCAGAAGACAAGATGAAGTTTGGTGAAAATCATTCCTACATTTTCACACATGGTATTTAAAGATATGAACACACAATGTACAGACGAAGGATGGACACAACAGCTCATCCTGATTCTTCAGCTCAGGTGAGCTAAAAATACCTCAAAATGTCTCTTGAAATTTCTACCCAGCATGCCCAGCAAAAAGCATCATGTTTGCATGGCATGATTCATATGACCCATGTCATGGGAAAAGAGATGTTATTGCATATGCAAACAGCAGAGGTTCAGTCTCAACAGAACCTGTGTTGTTTACTCGCGTAAGTGGTAGACCAAGGGAAAACTTCAGCCAAAGAACTAGATATGTGGACTTCCTGAGGGACCATGTATGTGCACTGAAAGACTGATTTGATGGAAAGTTCAAAGTCTTTTTCTTGCAACATGGCTCATATTATCAAATCAGCATGGTAATAATGCTACAACGTTTATTTTGTTAAGAGGCTTGTTTTATTTCTTGCTTGATTTATTTCAAAATTTTAACAGCAGGCCACTGACAGATTATTTGTGCTTGAGCCATAAAATTTTGTTTTGTGCAGTAAAGCATACAATTATTCAGGGTAGCTGACAATTTTGAATATGATGGTTTCACAATCTCTTTTTTAATTATAGATTTATAGTCATAACTTTGGAACACACTTAACTATACTGGGCAAAAAAGTAAGGAATTAGGCACTGCTCTTTAGTTTATTACAATTGGATGTCAACTTAAATGATTATTCAATATCATTATGGTGTGTGTTGGCACAAAAGCTGAACTTATATGCATTCTTTTGTACCCAAGCAATCTTTTGTATCAAACGCTCAAAACAAATTGCTCAATCCTCCATTAAGAACCATTGTCTTCCCTCTTACTAAAACCAAGAAAGAATCTGGTAGCAAGCTGCTATGGCATCATGAAAACATACCTATACAATTTTGACCCCCTTAAACCCCACTCTTATATAGTAAAACTGGGGTTTACAGGGGCACATTATTTTTCTTATTACTGTTCAAAAACAGATTGTCCACACTATGTTTTGAGCAGAAGTATGAAAAATATCAGAATTTTTATCTGAAAACTTTCAGTTTTTTGGTGGTGAAATTTTCAATATATTTGAATAAGTGTGTTTTTCGTAATGACGCAGATATGCAGCCTTGTTGGCATTTCCTGTTTCCATACAACTCTTGTTTTAACACTATTAATCGGATCCAAAGCAAAATCTGTGTTAGATAAATATCTGTGTTGCATCCATACAAAAATGTATCGATTATATGGAAAAATGACTATAAAAATGTATAGATTATATAGAAAAACTAATGGTCATTTTTCTACACAATCTATACATTTTTTCAATATTTAATGTAATTTATACATTTTTGTTTGGATACAACAAAATGGTCATTTTTCTATTATAATCTATATAATTTTGTTTGGATACAACATTTCTGGGGTCCACTTTTGAACCGTCTTACATCCCATACCACTTTATAATGAACCGACTTTATATAGAGGTTCCATTGTTTACAGAGAATTGACTTACCTGCTGCCTCAAAGCACCACTTGGACAATCTCTTACAAAATCTCTGTACCTGAAATATATATTAAAACTGGGGCTTACAGGGATATACATTAATTTTCTTATTTCTGCTCAAAAAACATAGACTGTGGGTACTTATTAGAACCGCCTCAGCAAGGCAGTTCTCACAAGTACCCATAACCTATGTTTTGAGAAGAAATATGAAAATATCAGAATTATTAATCTGAAAATTTTCAGATTTTGGAGGTGAAATTTTCTATATATTTGAACAGGCATGTTTTCGTAATGAGGGTGCTCAGATTAGCCTGTGCTCAATTTGATCAAAGCTTAAAACATTCCTTTTTTTTCCCCAATAAAATAAGGCTTATGAACTGTCTGCTAGGCAGACAATTTGCACAAAATGTCAAAGTGGTATTTTCCTGGAAAAATTAAAACAGATACTTTTGAATATTGTCTGCTACATTTTTTGCATATTTACCTTTAACACTCTCTGGGCTAAATCAGCAGATGACAAAATGATTTTTTTCTTATTTTCCCATAAAATAGGCTTTGAAACATGTTGAATGGTTATCACTGAATGCAGATTTTACCATGGTCAGTCAAGTTTAAAGCATATTTTATCATGAAATGTCAAAGTGTGTTTTCTGGAAAAAAATAAGTATTTTTTTTTAAAAATGTTGTCTACTGAAATTTTCACCAGCATTTGCAGAGCATTAACCAATTTCAGTCGGGAAACCCCCAAAAAGGTCATTGGCAAACATCAGTGCAGACCCAGATCAGATGCCCACAGAACCCTGTGTCTGATCAGTGTCTACACTGTTTGCATTACAGGAATTTCTATAAACTAGAGCTGGTGTTTGTAAAACACTATGCCCCCAACTGCCTGACTCTAACACTGTTTGATTCCAACACTGCTTAGCCATGACGGTAACAACAGTACAAATATATGATTTCAATGTTATTTTATCAAAGGGAAATAACTCTAAAATAGGAGATGATTGGGATAAGAAAAAAATACGGATCACCTATTTTTTCATGAGGAATCAAAACATGAAATTTCAAAACATTAGCATACATGGTTCTAAACTTATGCTATACACAATAAAGCAACGACATTAAATGGCCCGAAATTGCGAAGGGCCATAACTCCAACATTTCATTTAATTGGTTCAAAATTTATTCAGGTGATCTCCTCCTCAATCCCAATCAGTATACCAAATATCATGGCTCTAGCTTAAATACTTTTTGAGATATCTTGCTGAAAAAGTCAAAATGCCTAGAACTACAAAGGGCCATAACTACATCAATTTTTCATGGAATTCCCTAAAAAACAAACCAGGTAATCTCCACATCATCCCCAATCAGCATATTATATTTCAAGACCCTAGCTTAAGTGCTTTTCGAGAAATCTTGCTGACAAGGTCAAAATGAGCAGCACTGCAAAGGGCCGTAACTTTATCAATATTTTCATGGAATTCTCTCAAAATATAATCGGGTAATGTACACATCATTCCCACTCACTGTATTGAATTTCAAGAACCCAGCTTAAATACTTTTCAAGATATCTTGCTCACAAGATTTAATTCTGATTTTTTTCAAAGGGGCATAACTTTAAATAAACATGCTAGACAAGAAGCAAAATACGGGTCGGCTATTTTTTCATTGGGAACCCAAATATAAAATTTCAAAACCCTAGCGTGCAGGGTTCTTAAGATATGGCATGCACAAAAAAAGCTTGATGAACGGACAAACAGTCGGATGGACAAATGAAGGCAAAATAATATGCCCCATCAATTTCATTCGAAACTGGGGGCATAATCAGGTCATCTACTCATCACTACCAATCTATTCATCAAGTTTCAAGGCTCCAGCTGCAATAGTTTTTGAGATATTTTGTTCACAAGGGAAACATGCCCAAATTTACAAAGGGCCATTACTTAAGAAATATTTTTCAGAATTTACAAAAAAATTAATCAGGTCATCTACTCATCATTACCAATCAATTCACCAAGTTTCAAGTCTCTAGCTCTAACAGTTTTTGAGATATTTTGCTTACAAGATAAAAATGCCCAAAATAACAAAGGGGCATAACTCAAGAAGTATATTTCAAAATTTCTTCAAAAGTTAATCAGGTTGTCTACTCATCACTACCAGTCTATTCATCAAGTGTCAAGGCTCTAGTTCCAACAGTTTTTGAGATATTTTGCTGACAAGGTAAAATTGCCCAAAATTACAAAGGGTCATAACTCATGAAGTATTTTTCATAATTTCTTCAAAAATTAATCAGGTCATCTACTCATCACTACAAATCATTTACTAAGTTTCAAGGCTCTAGCTCTAACAGTTTTTGAGATATTTTGCTGACAAGATAAAAATGCCTAAAATTACAAAGGGGCATAACTCAAGAAGTATATTTCAAAATTTCTTCAAAAGTTTATCAGGTTGTCTACTCATCACTACCAGTCTATTCATCAAGTTTCAAGGCTCTAGCTTCAATAGTTTTTGAGATATTTTGCTGACAAGTTAAAAATGCCCTAAATTACAAAGGGCCATAACTCATGAAGTGTTTTTCAGAATTTCTTCAAAAGTTAATCAGGTCATCTACACATCACTACAAATCCATTTACTAAGTTTCAAGGCTCAAGCTCTAACAGTTTTTGAGATATTTTGCTGACAAGGTAAAAATGCCCAAAATTACTAAGGGCCATAACTCAAAAGGCATTTTTCAAAATTTCTTCAAAAGTTAATCAGGTTGTCTACTCATCACTACCAGTCTATTCATTAAGTTTCAAGGCTCTAGCTCCAACGGTTTTTGAGATATTTTGCTGACAAGATAAAAATGCCCAAAATTACAAAGGGTCATAACTCATGAAGTATTTTTCAGAATTTCTTCAAAAGTTAATCAGGTCATCTACTCATCACTACAAATCCATTTACTAAGTTTCAAGGCTCTAGCTCTAACAGTTTTTGAGATATTTTGCTGACAAGGTAAAATTGCCCAAAATTACAAAGGGCCATAACTCAAGAAGTATTTTTCAAAATTTCTTCAAAAGTTAATCAGGTTGTCTACTCATCACTACCAGTCTATTCATCAAGTTTCAAGGCTCTAGCTTTAATAGTTTTAGAGATATTTTGCTGACAAGATTGCATCCATATTTTTTCAAAGGGCCATAACTCAGAAAAGGGGCATAATCCTGTCAAGAAAAAAAATACGTGTCAGCTATTTTTTCATGAGGAATCCATATATGAAATTTCAAAACAGTAGCATTCACGGTTTTAAAGTTATGCTATGCATCAAAAAGCGTGACGAACGGACGGACGGACGGACGGACGGACGGACGGACGAACAACCCAGAAGCAATATGCCCCTCCAACTTCTTTGAAGTTGGGGGCATAAACATACATGTAGTAATAATTAAAGTTAACCAGACACCGTGCTATTGGAAATAGACTGGTCTAAAGAGTTGTGGTAGAAGAGTCCACTCAATGTTGCAGCCAGGTCACAGGCCTCACTATTTCATAGCCCTAGATAAAGGAAATATTCAGACAATTTTTGGTGGGTTTTTCTGGGGTGGGGGGGGTGGTTTTTGCACAAAAACATATCTTTTGGATACTCCACTTCTTCACTTCAGTCCCTTAACACTCAGTTGCAAGGGCATTATAGATAACTTTGAGATAGTTTCTCTATATTTTGACCTGGGAAATACAGTATTAAACCTAATAAAGAAACAAGAGGGCCATGATGGCCCTGTAACGCTCACCTGAGCAACATAGCACTCTGAGAGCCTGATCTAGAACTGATCAAGGCAAACATTCTCATCAAAGTTCAAAATGATTATATTAACAAGTAAGACAATGTAGCATGTCTAATGAACTGTGAAATAAAGGTCAAGGTCAAATATGGATGACTGCACTCAAGAGGCTATGCTAAGATGTATGCATGTACTAAATATCACTGGCTGTAGAAGCAATAGTTACTGAGAAACTGACCTAAACACAAACACTTCACAAGTACCAAATATCACTCTGTAGGACCAATAATTACTGAGAAACTGACCTAAATGGAAAAACTTAAGAGAGTCACTGGACAGAAAACTATACATCACCTTGAAATCATCAAGACAAACATTTTGAGCCAGATTCATGATGATCACTTCAAAAATGTAACCTCTAGAGCATCAACAAGGTTTTCCTTTGATTTGGCCAGGTGAACTAGTTTTTGATATCAAGTGACCCAGTTTTAAACAAGACCTAGAAATCATCAAGACAAACTATTTGAACAATATTTATGATGATTATTTAAAAAATGTGACCTCTGGAGTGTTAACAGTTTTCTGCTGATTTGGCCAGGTCACCTAGTTTTTGACCCCATGTGACCCAGTTTCAAACTTGACCTAGAAATCATCAAGACAAACATTTTGAGCAAGATTCATGATGACTGCTTCAAAAATGTGACCGCTAGAGTGTTAACAAGGTTTTCTGCTGATTTGGCCAGATCACCTAGTTTTTGACCCCAAGTGACCCAGTTTCAAACTTGACCTAGAAATCATCAAGACAAACATGTTGAGCAAGATTCATGATGATTGCTTGAAAAATGTGACCACTAGAGTGTTAACAAGGTTTTCTGCTGATCTGGCCAGGTGACCTAGTTTTTGACCACAGGTGACCCAGTTTCCAACCTGACCTAAACATCATCAAGACAAACATTTTGAGCAAGATTCATGATGATTGCTTAAAAAATGTGACCGCTAGAATGTTAACAAAGTTTTCTGCTGATTTGGCCAGGTGACCTAGTTTTTGACTCCAAGTGACCCAGTTTCTAACCTGACCTAGAACTCATCAAGACAAACATTTTGAGCAAGATTTATGATGATTGCTTGAAAAATGTGACCGCTAGAGTGATAACAAGATTTTACGCTGATTTGGCCAGGTCACCTAGTTTTTGACCCCATGTGACCCAGTTTCGAACTTGACCTAGAAATCATCAAGACAAACATTTTGAGCCAGATTCATGATGATTGCTTCAAAACTGTGACCGCTAGAGTGTTAACAAGGTTTTCTGCTGATTTGGCCAGGTGACCTAGTTTTTGACCCCACATGACCCAGTTTCAAACATATCCTAGAAATCATCAAGACAAACATTTTGAGCAAGATTCATGATAATTGCTTCAAAAATGTGACCGCTAGAGTTTTTTCTGCTGGTTTGGCCTGGTGACCTAGTTTTTGACCACAGGTGACCCAGTTTCTAACTTGACCTTGAAATCATCAAGACAAACATTTTGAGCAAGATTCATGATGATTGCTTGAAAAATGTGACCGCTAGAGTGTTAACAAGGTTTTCCGCTGATTTGGCCCGGTGACCTAGTTTTTGACTCCAAGTGACCCAGTTTCAAACTTGACCTAGAAATTGTCGAGACAAACATTTTGAGCAAGATTCATGATGATTGCTTTGAAAATGTGACCGCTAGAGTGTTAACAAAGTTTTCTGCTGATTTGGCCCGGTGACCTAGTTTTTGACCCCAAGTGACCCAGTTTCGAACTTGACCTAGAAATCATCAAGACAAACATATTGAGCAAGATTCATGATGACTGCTTCAAAAATGTGACCACTAGAGTGTTTACAAGGTTTTCTGCTGATCTGGCCCGGTGACCTAGTTTTTGATGCCAAGTGACCCAGTTTCGAACTTGACCTAGAAATCATCAAGACAAACATATTGAGCAAGATTCATGATGATTGCTTCAAAAATGTGACCGCTAGAGTGTTAACAAGGTTTTCTGCTGATCTGGCCCGGTGACCTAGTTTTTTACCCCAAGTGACCCAGTTTCAAACTTGACCTAGATTTAATAGAGGCAAACATTTTGAGCAAGTTTCGTCAAGATTGGGTCAAAACTATGATCTCTAGAGTGTTAACAAGTTTTTCCTTTGATTTGACATGGTGACCTAGTTTTTGACCCCAAGTAACCCAGTATCAAACTTGACCTAGATTTCATAGAGGCAAACATTCTGACCAAGTTTCATCAAGATTGGATCAAAACTGTGACCTCTAGAGTGTTAACAAACTAATTGTTGACGATGGATGACGAACGACGGACGACGACGAACGACGGACATAGGATGATGACAATAGCTCACCCTGAGCTTTTGCTCAGGTGAGCTAAAAATGGCACCTAAATTCAAACTATTTCCAGGTGAAATATGGATAACAATTGTCATTCTGTTGTTTTCAGTGTACTTTTGACACCTTTTTGAATGATACAAGGGGCCATTGGAAAATATCCAGACTTTTTGCTCTTTCTCAAAAACCATTCAATATTTTTCAAAAATTCTTTTTATTCCCTTTCAAAGTATTCCCAATTTCCAACCTATTTCTATACAATTTGCCATCTTCGTGACAGCTATTGTATTCCCTCTGCAAACCATGAAGTAGACCTACTACTGAGGTAATGATTTACAGCTGAAATCAAAGCCGCCCTGATCTCATTTGTTTCCAGCAAGCCTCTTTTTCAGTTCTGGAAACAAATAAAAGTTGCAGGAGGCAAGGTTTTGGCTACGGAGGGTGGGACAACAACTGCCACTTGAAGGAATTGATAAGTTCTACTGTAGATAGGCAGTATGAGAGGGGGCATTGTCATGCAAAATATTACGAAAACACGCCTATTCAAATATATTGAGAATTTTACCACCAAAAAATGAAAATTTTCAGATGAAAAATTCTGATATTTTTCTTATTTCTGCTCAAAACATAGATTGTAGGTACTTGTTAGAACCGTCTCGATGAGGCAGTTCTAACGAGTACCTACAATATATGTTTTTGAGCAGAAATAAGAAAAATAATGTATACCCCTGTAAACCCCAGTTTTACTATATAAAAGTGGGGTTTAAGGGGGTCATTATTATATAGGCGTGTTTTCGTGATGGGACATTTGTCTGGGCTAGCCTGGAATGCAACTTTTTCATTTTTTTTTTTTTTTCAAAATTACATTTACTTCTGAATAGTATCTAGTAGTCACAGTTCAACTTTTTGCCATGAAATGAGCCAATATTATTCCATGTGAATCCCAAGAAGCAATCAGGATAAACCGTGCCAGCAGATTTTTCTTGGAAGGTGGGAAACCAGACCATTTCCACTGCTTTGATTCAGCTTTTGTTTCAGGTTTAGCATAATGAACCCACATTTCATCCCCTGGGTGATAATACACTCCAATAACTTATTTTCATCATGGTTAACCCTTGTCCTGCTGAATAAATTAAGATGCCACACCCTTTCCAAATTTTCAGCCAGTCAGATTACTTTATCCGGATTGTTGATATAAATTCACATACTGAATGGCAAACAGTGCTGATCCAGATCAGTTGGCTTCTTCAGAAGCCAACTGATCTGGATCTACTCTGTTTGCAAAGGATGAACATATCTGGGTTCAGCAGGACTAGGGTTAAAATGCCCCAAATATTCTTTTGCTTTGGTCACCCTGGATGCCTTTTGGTCTTATATCAGCTGTGTCGGCTCCCACCTAGTACTTACCTTGCTCATACCTCAGTTTTTCATGTGAAATCTGATGTGCTGATGCTTTACCAATGCTAAACTGCTTAGCTACCGCCTGCAATGTCACTCAGCAATCTTTGTTTAATACGAAGACCTCAACATTCCCCACCATTGTAGGGGTCACTACCTCAGGGGGCTTCTCTGGACCTAAGACTTGTCCCTCACCCTTTTCGTGCCCTCCCTAAACTGTGAAATCCTGCTATAGAAGGTTGAAACGGATTTGCAGGCATTAGAAAAACTTTCTGCAACTTCTAAAAGCAGGACTTTTATTACAGATCTCTGCCCTAACACCTACCCTGTTTAAATGCTCAAATATTCATATATACACACCACACACTGACAATAAACTGACCAATTTATAGGTGATAAAATGTACTTTTGCTCATGTATAATATACTTAGCAAACAAAGAAAGTAACCAGTTTTCCAATAAACATTCTAGAGAATGCACTTTAGTACTTCTTAGAACTTTCCATGATTATGGTTTTCGAGACATCAGACTACAATATGCTAAAACATGGTCATTGAAATTTCAACTTTGCAAGAGTTACTTTTGCAACACTGATTTTTAGTAAATTTAATTGTTACTAAGGTAGTTCTGCACATGCGCAGGAATAAATTTTGTTTTGCAGTTAATTTTCTACAGTGTAGGCACCAATAAAATCATGAGAATTACTTAAATTAAATCAACTCATTCTTGCTACTGAGGCTTGAAATGCTTCACTTAAAAATCATCTCCATTGGAATTAGACATATTGAGATTTTTGAAGTGTGATTATTTTTTAATCAGTCATTAAATTGAACTTTTTTTTTTTCAAATTGTGTTCTTTACATTACAGTCTTTAGTGTAGGAATGCAACTTATGAAGAAAATGCCTTCTTAGAGCAACAAACTGAATTTCTTAGGGAAATGCTTTTATAAGCGGAATAAATTATGAACAGTTAAGTCAGAATTAAAGCATTGTCTTCACAGCCTTGATACACAGGAAAGAAGCAATTGCTGCATTGCAGATTTACAAATAGCGGTAAATCAGTGTATGATGAGATATTGTTCACTCAAATTGCCGTTTCATTGCATAAAAGCATTTTCTGCTGGCATTAAAATCTGTGATTTTCAAAATTTTCATCTGTAAAAATAGAAAACTATCCTTTACATTTGAAGTATCATACCATTCATTATGGACTCGGAATTCCAAAATGGTCTGACCTGCCAGTAGTTAGATGGTTCATGTTTCAAAACATGTATTAGACAGGGAGGAATTTTCATTTGCATTCACTCGAGCATGAAAAATGTTACCTGGATACTTTCTTTTTTTGCTGAGTATATGTGTAGGTAGCTGCATGTGGAAAGACAGGAGCAAGAAAAGTCTGGATATTTTCCAACCGCCCCTTGTATCTGGTGACCCAGACTTGGAAAAAGAAACAAATATTAGACACATAAGAAGACAAAAAACTGCTTGTTAAATGTTTCACTTTCATTGTCAACCCTGGTCCTGCTAATTTACTCAGATATGCCCTGCCTTTGCAAACAAAGTAGATCGAGATCAGTTGGCTTCTGAAGAAGTCAACTGTTCTGAATCTACACTGTTTGTCATAAAGTATGTGACTTTGTATCAACAATTTGATCAAGTAATCTGATTGGCTGAAAATCAGAGGCATCTTAATCTATCCAGCATGGCAAGGGTGAGCCCTGCTATAACTGTTTGAGATGGTCTGCACATTAAATTTTGTTCACCACTGACATTTCGTCAGATGAAAAAAATGGGTCACAACATCAGAAAACCCTCAAACATGAGCGTCCATGCAGTCTGATCAGAGTCTTCGTTGTTGGCATGAAGAAACTTTGCACCATTGGCTATCAAAAATGTGCCCAGTGCAGTTTCTGATCATACTGTGTGAATGTGCAAGCTGATCTGAATCTTCACTAGGCCCACATGTCCGAAAGTATGTTTTCTGACATTGGGTCTCAAATGGTTTAGCATCATTTTTTGCACCAAGCATACAACAGCCACAAAATATTAGCACTACATTGTTCTGAACTTTCTTTTTTTGTTTGGATATTGAGAACATGGAAGTACCCATGTAGCTTATGCCTAAAGTGCCATGCAAAATTGTAGCAGGCAGCATTCTGAAATCTTTATATCTATTTTTTCAAAAAAAAAAAAAAAGGCTGAATATTTTGTGTGAATCTAGCCCTAACAGACACTGCTCATGAAATGTCAAGCCTTATTTTCTCTGGAAAAAAAATCCTTCAATATGTGCTTGGTTTTCAGGCTGTCAGTAGTACCATATCCATGAACCTGAAAATGCTATCATACATATCCACAAGCTCTTAATTCACCATATCCATTCTTTTAATCCTTAAAGCGCTATTGAGACAATTGCAGCAGATGACATTTTGATTTTTTTTTTTATATTTTCTTTTATGCTAGGCAGGTAATTCACATGAAATGCCAAGTCTTATTTTCTCTGAAAGATAATTAGAAATGAGTCAATACAACTCAGATACCCTCACCCAGAGGCCATCCTCATCTGAAAACAAGCATTTTGCAAATAATGAAGATGAAAAAGGGCCATTACTCCCATAATAATGGCCGATTTTACCCATAATCAAGCTTGAGTTTATGATCATATACTTATGTATAAAATATGAATCCAATACAATAATCTTTTCAAAAGATATCGAAGGGAAACCATTTTTTCATACAAATGGACGGGATGATTAAGTTGAAAAAGGGCCACAACTCCCACGATAATTGGTGGATTTTACCCTAAATAGAACTTGACCTATATTTTATGATTACTTACCTGTGTATAAAATATGAATCCATTACACTAATCTTTACAAAAGATATGAAATGGAAACCATTTTTCATATGTCCAGATGGGACGTGAGGACAGAATATATGGACAGGATGTACAGACAGACAGATGGGTGGACATACATACAGTCAGCTGTGATACTATATGCCGTATAAAAATGAATCCAATCCATGCAACTTTTCAAACATTTTGCAAAAAAAAAAAAAATGATAAAGGGCCATAACCTATAATAATTGGTGGAATTTACCCTCAATCAAATTTGACCTACATTATGTGATTATATACCTGTGTATGAAATATGAATCCAATACTCTAATCTTTTCAAAAGATAATGAACACACATTGTCACCACCAGGTCTAATGAGCTACTTGTGCGGCTTGGCACTGAGGATCTGGACCTCATTCTGAAGGAGAAAAGACTTCGATGGTATGGACATGTGGAACGCTCCAGTGGTGCAATCAAGACAGCCTTTGACATACAGGTTGATGGAAAGCGTGGGCCTGGGAGGCCCAAAATGACATGGAAGCAGCTGACAGAGAGGGATTGCAGAGAGTGGAAGCTCAACCCTCATGATAGATGTACCTGGAGATCTGGTGTGAGATCTGCCATGTGTGCAGCAAGTCAGCTACCTGGAAGGGGGCCCACTGATGTGGATGTTGCCCCTGTACCTGCACGTTAATCAAAAATCCAATGTTGATGATGATGAACAAACTGAAACCATTTTTGGTACTTACAGACAGGACATACGGACAGGACATACTCAGGATGTACATACCGACAGCGGTGATACTATATGCCCCCCTCCTCCCATTGAAAATGGCAGTGACATAATAAAAAAATTCAGAATTTTATCTGCTACTATTTTGCTTAGCACTATAAGGATTAAACAAAAGAACTGTATTTATACTAAATATTGGGACAATAAGCTAATACTTCATCTAAAACTTGAGCGACCATTTCACTAACTGTTGATCTGTTTAAAATACCACTGAATGAGTGGCAAACAGTGTAGACCCTAATCAGATGCTGTGTTCTGTGGCATCTGATCTGGGTCTACACTCTTTATTCACTACAATTTTTAACCCATTTATGCATAGAGTCCCCTTAAAAGGGATACTGGCAAACAGTGCAGACCCAGATCAGATGCCATATAATGCAGCATCTGATCAGAGTCTGTACTGGTTGCATTAAATACAGGAAGTTCTATAAAACATGATGATAATAAAAACTAACCCGACACCTTTCTACTGGAAATGAACCTCTCCAAAGACTTGAGGTGGAAGAGTTCACTTAGCATTAATGGGTTAATAATTTTTATACCCATTTATGCCGAGTGGACTCTTCTACCTTCACTCTTTGAAACGGTTCATTTTCAATATAAGGGTGTCTGGTCAGTTTTAATCATTACCATGTTTTATAGAAATTCCTATATCTAATGCAAACATTAAAGACCCTGATCAGATACCGCCAATGCCCCTTTTATAGGACGCTAGGCTCAAATGGGTTAATTCAGGAACATCCCTGACCTAACAATGTTCCATATGAAATCTGAGCAGTTCTGCGGCATTCTATCTGGGTCTAATCGTTTATACAAGCCTGTCTGTCTGAATATTTAGAGTAAATGTGGTAAAATCTTCACATATTGAAGGCTGTCAATTTGCCTTAATGGAACAATTAGTCTGTCTCTGTGTTCTCTGTATTGTTGTTTGTGCATGATTAATTTTGGTTGGTTACTTTGACGTTGGCTTGGTTTTGAACTAAGGATGCAAAAACAGGTCACAACAAACCAGGGCAGAACATTTATACAGGGAATGACACGACTTTTCTTTCTGTCTCATAGCTCAGATAAGAGGGGTATCCAGATAAATATATACTTTTCTTATTTTACCTTGAAAACATATGTTCTGGGTACTCATTAAAAGCACCTCACTGAGGCACAAGTACCCACAAGATAAGCTTTCTTGAGGAAATAAGGAAAACACAAACATATTTTTGGTTATTATACCGGTATATCATATGATGTGCACTACATGAAATGGGCCCTAATGCAATTTGTGGACAATGCAGAACCTGATCAGCCAGTGCATTTGCACATGCTGATCTGGGCATTCATTGGCTGTTTCATAGCTACAGATAAGAGGGGGTATCCACAGAATACTTTTCTTATTTCTCGACGAAAACATATGTTGCGGGTACTCATTAGAAGCGCCTCACCGAGGCGCTTCTAATGAGTACACACAACATATGTTTTTGTTGAGAAATAAGAAAGATATCAGCATTTTTTGGATGGAAAAAACGCTTTATCTGTTGCTATGTGTTTACAGAAAACAGATACTGTAGCATATGTCAATGACAAGAGAATGCTCAGATCAAACTGCATAGATGCACATGCTGATGTGGACCATTGCTGTTCCCATATAGCATACAGGGCCCAGTTGTTCAAAGCTAATGATATCGTTAGTTAATGATTCGTTAAAATTTACATCGAGTGATACGCAAACATACTGAAATTTTTTGCTGAAAAAATGTGAGTAGCTTTTGCAGTGCAAAAGCTACTCACATTTTTTCAGCAAAAAATATCAGAATATTGTGTATTGAATCCACTAAAACAGTTAACGAAATGATCCTTAAGGAGCTTGTTAAGCTAACAATGCTTTGAACAACTGGGCCCAGACTGCACAGAATTGTGCATGCTGATGTGGACCATTGCTGTTCCCATATAGCATAAACATGTAAAGACCTTTTCCCATGCTGAGCATCATGTGAATTTTGCAACATATTTACATGTACAATGTTATAACTTTGGTATGATTCCAAATATCTACTGAAAATTAAGCCTTTAAATCATCAACAGACATAAAACAGTCTGAAATATAGGATTGTGGGGAATAAATAATTCATTAGCAGTTATATTTTGCAATTAGTCTGACAAGAATAGGAAAAGCTGAACACTACATAGGAAGGTCCTTGTCTGCCACAGCTCTAGGTACCATACATACTCGAAGTATTCCAACGCCTTAACCCATTTACATCAAGTGGACTCTTCTATTACAACTCCTTGGACCAGTCTATTTCCAATAGCTGGGAGTCTGGTTTGTTTTTATTATTACTATGTTTCATAGATACTGCTGTATTTAATGCAAACAGTCTAAGACGCTGATCAGACGCTGCATTCTGCAGAGTCTGATCTGGGTCTGAATGTTTGCTAATTATCCTTTTGAGGGTCTCCAGACTAAAATGGATAAACTCTTAGCAGCAAACTATCTCCTAGTATCAAACCCTATTTTCTGGGGAAAAATTTAAAGATATCATCAATTTGTTATCTGCTGAATCTGTCCAGAGAGTGGTGAAGATTATAACACTTAAAGTGCCAATAGCAACTTAAAGAATACAAAACTTTTTTTTCATTTTTTCAGAGAAAATAAGGCTTGGCATTGCATGTGAATTGTCTGCCTAGCAGATTATTCACAAGAAATGCCAAGTCTTATTTTCTTTGAAAAATGATATAAATAGAACAAAATATATAATGTTGTGTTAGACAGTAGAATAACATGCAAAATTGAAAAATGTATCAAACAGTTTAAATAGCATACTATCCTCGGAGGATAAATTGACAGTGACATCACTGATTGTTTATAATGTTAAAATATTTTAATAAATAGGTAAACATCACCCAAATAGCTACCTTCAATAAATATTGCAAGATGCAGTAACTGTAAATTTAAATTCGCAATAAGCCAGTGGTAGTTTCCTAGACTACAAATCTGGACATTATGGGTTTGAATCCAAGTGTTTTATTTTTTTTTATTTCATACTTTGATTTAGAATTAAATATAAAAGAAAAATATGTTAAGAAAATATGTACTCTGCATTAACTGATTATGGACCAGATTTAAAATAGTAAGAAAAGACAAGACATAAATAGGGCTTATCCGGCAGTGCTACTTACACAGGTATTAGATACTACACACAGCATGATAGGGTACAAATATCTGCTAGCTGCTGTATGAACCTAATGGAAGTAGACTGAGCTTGATACACTTTGCTTAGTTTATTTGACTAATAAATGATATTTAGAAGAAAATCAGTTCTGCAAATTTAAATACAATGTCTGTCAAAGAGTTACGACAGTTTCTGAAGAATCGCTTAATTACTTTTAGTAAAACTTTGTAATGACTTACTAATGGGGATCAAATGGCACATGTAATGATATGACTGGTGTCTATGTTCACTTGTTCATGGGGTCTTGTGCAGGCTTTGAGCCATGGTCTACATCTATCAAGGTTCATCCATGGCTTCAGAAACGGGATGAAAAAAACTCTCAGATCTTCCATGTGTGTGGCTTGTGACTGTAGCGAATGTCACTTCTACATTTTCCCCAAGCACACCTCTTAGTTGGCCTTGTCTTATATTCGATATGCACGTCAAAGAAATGGCTACCATGCTTTCAACATCTTTCAGCAAGTAGATTTTTTGTTTGTTTGTTTGTTTGTTTTTACTTAGCAATTTACACATAAGAAGTAAATTTGCAAACGTTTGTCATGATTTAATGCAAAACCTTTTGTCCTAACTACCTCTGTTCAAAACAGTTTTATTCTAGTCGTTGTTTTTTTTTTGTTTTTGTTTTTTTAATCAAATATTTTCACTTGCTTTCCCATAGAAAAAAAAAGAATGTAGGGTAGGTAGTTTTGAGGCAGAATTTCAACAAATTCTGCTTGGTCATTTTTTTTTTTTTTTTAAATTTTCTCAGTATTGTGAAACATCAATAATTCAAATTCAAATTCAGCAAAGAAGAGTAAAACATATTTTCCTCGACAAATAAAAAAAAAAAAAAATCACTTAACTGAAGAAATTGCCATTTCTTTTTTTTATATATATATATATATATATTATTTATTGTTTTTATTTTTATTCATTTTTTTTTTTTTTTTTGCCATAAATTTGATTTTAGGATAAATATTTGAGAATAAAGCACAGAAACAGAGAAGACAAAAGGTGTCTGATAAGATATGGTCAAACCTTTTCATTTAAAATAATACACCAAGCGAAAAAAGCACCTTTTTTAAGTGATGTTGAAATGACAGTTGATGCTAAATCTAAATCTTAAATACATCTGATACTATCAAATCACATTTTCATAAAATGTTGGGTCAATTAACATACAAAAATAAACAAAAAAAGGAATCTGACTGACTTCTCCTTGTGCAGAGCTATATAATTATAACTGCAGCTGAAAAATGTTTGTACCCAATCAGGTAAAGTTTACACACAGCATACGCTTATCAGCTACTGCCGGAGTAGGTCTATTGGTAAGTCTTGTTAAACTTTTAGTTGAATAATTTCCACACGCTGACAATCCCTGCACACATGTGCACATACATATGGAGACAAGAATGCTGGAAGCATGTCCTTTGTGTAAAAATGTCAACAGTGCCATAATAATGTCCAATAATATATATTTAAACCTATGTAACATACAAGGACTATAAGCCAAGTAAAAATAATTAAGAACAAGAGGGCCATGATGGCCCTGTAACGCTCACCTGAGCAACATAGCACTTTGAGAGCCTGATCTAGAACTGATCAAGGCAAACATTCTGATCAAAGTTCAAAATGATTATAACAAAGTTTTCTGCTGATTTCGCCTGGTGACCTAGTTTTTGATACCAAGTGACCCAGTTTCGAACTTGACCTAGAACTCATCAAGACAAACATTTTGTGCAAGATTCATGATAATTGCTTGAAAAATGTGACCGCTAGAGTGATAAGATTTTACGCTGATTTGGCCAGGTCACCTAGTTTTTGACCCCAGGTGTTCCAGTTTCGAACTTGACCTAGAAATCATCAAGACAAACATTTTGAGCCAGATTCATGATGATTGTTTCAAAAATGTGACCGCTAGAGTGTTAACAAGGTTTTCTGCTGATTTGGCCCGGTGACCTAGTTTTTGACCCCAAGTGACCCAGTTTCAAACATATCCTAGAACTCACCAAGACAAACATTTTGAGCAAGATTCATGATAATTGCTTCAAAAATGTGACCGCTAGAGTGTTAACAAGGTTTTCTGCCGGTTTGGCCTGGTGACCTAGTTTTTGACACCACGTGACCCAGTTTCGAACCTGACATAGAAATCATCAAGACAAACATTTTGAGCAAGATTCATGATTATTGCTTCAAAAATGTGACCGCTAGAGTGTTAACAAGGTTTTCTGCTGATTTAGCCTGGTGACCTAGTTTTTGACTCCAAGTGACCCAGTTTTGAACTCAACCTATAAATCATCAAGACAAACATTTTGAGCAAGATTCACGATGATTGCTTCAAAAATGTGACCGCTAGAGTGTTAACAAGGTTTTCTGCTGATCTGGCCAGGTGACCTAGTTTTTGACCCCAAGTGACCCAGTTTCGAACTTGACCTAGAAATCAACAAGACAAACATATTGAGCAAGATTCATGACGATTGCTTCAAAAATGTGACAGCTAGAGTGTTAACAAGGTTTTCTGCTGATCTGGCCAGGTGACCTAGTTTTTGACCCCAGGTGACCCAGTTTCGAACTTGACCTAGAATTCATCATAATGAGCAAGATTCATGATAATTGCTTCAAAAATGTGACCGCTAGAGTGTTAACAAGGTTTTCTGCTGATCTGGCCCGGTGACCTAGTTTTTGACCCCAAGTGACCCAGTTTCGAACTTGACCTAGAAATCATCAAGACAAATATATTGAGCAAGATTCATGATGACTGCTTCAAAAACGTGACTGCTAGCGTGTTAACAAGGTTTTCTGCTGATCTGGCCCGGTGACCTAGTTTTTGACCCAAGGTGACCCAGTTTCGAACTTGACCTAGAAATCATCAAGACAAATATATTGAGCAAGATTCATGATGATTGCTTCAAAAATGTGACCGCTAGAGTGTTAACAAGGTTTTCTGCTGATCTGGCCCGGTGACCTAGTTTTTGACCCCAGGTGACCCAGTTTCGAACTTGACCTAGATTTAATAGAGGCAAACATTTTGAGCAAGTTTCATCAAGATTGGGTCAAAACTATGACCTGTAGAGTGTTAACAAGTTTTTCCTTTGATTTGACCTGGTGACCTAGTTTTTGACCCAAAGTAACCCAGTATCGAACTTGACCTAGATTTCATAGAGGCAAACATTCTGAGCAAGTTTCATCAAGATTGGGTCAAAACTGTGACCTCTAGAGTGTTAACAAACTAATTGTTGACGATGAACGACGGACGACGAACGACGGACGACGACGGACGACGGACATAGGGTGATGACAATAGCTCACCCTGAGCTTTTGCTCAGGTGAGCTAAAAAAAAAAAAACTGAGGTACTGCTAGGACCTTTGCACTAAACAATCATCTTATCATTCTTCCAGAGTGCTGCGCTCAACCAACTGCTTCATTGCAACATACTATACTAAAACACACTTACAGCAATAATATTGCATACCACATAAAATTATTTGTAATGTGTTCCCTATAATTTATGCAAAACCTGCTTTACCCAGATAGAGTGGAAGCTGCCATGATATCACTGTCAAATTATCCTCCGAACACTATAGGTTCATCTGCTTCACTGTTGTTAAAACATGCATACCCCACCCACTTAAGAATAAAAGAAATGTAATTTATCTTCAGAATATGTTGTAATGGGCTGAATAGACATGAAAAAAACTTTTCCAAAACAATGTTTAAGCAAACCACCAAATGGGGATACGGGTTGGTGATCTTAAATTTGAATTCAAGAACACTGACAGGTTACTCTATTGAAAGATCACCCTGTCTATATTCCATAAATTTTTCAGAACAGTTTTGATTCTTAAAAAAATCTGCACTCTTCTTGAATAATTGTTGAAGAAATGTGAAAGACTGGTTCTAGAACAGAAAAGGTACAGTTCTAGAACTGTGCAAGAATAGTTCAAGAACAGTATGACCTGTTCAAGAATAGGAGTTCTTGAGTTTCAGAACAGGTCAAGAACATGCATTCTTTAGTTCAAGAACAGTTTATGAACTGTTCTTGTTCTTGAGTTCTTGAACTGTTCTAGAACTTTTTTGAAGAACAATATAGGAACAAATTGTTCCTAAAATTTGTCTAATTTAACTTTTTTTAAACTGAGCTTGAAATGTTCATGAACACTTTTAGAACTTTTGCAGTATAGTTCAAGAACTTACTTCTTAAAAAAAATTCACATTTTTTAACTGTTCTTAAAATTTTTGAAGGGGTGGGTCTAAATATCTGCTTGACGACAAACAAATTGTGTAGACACTCATCAGATGCTGCATTCTGCAGCCTCTGATCTGAGACTATATGGTTTGCTAAGACCTGTCTGTTCAAAAACTATGGGTAAAAATGTTAAGAGTGCTAACCATTTCCAATGCAGAGTTTGCTTTTTTTTTCTGATTTCTCCAAAAAGATATGTTGATAGTACTGAGTTCTGGCACTCATTTTATTGTCAGTACTGAGTATTGGCACTCATTTTATTGTCAGTACTGAGTTTGGGCACTCATTTAGCCTTGCCTAGGTAAACCTAACCAGTACCCACAACATTATATTGATGATTTCACAGAAAAAGAAGACAAACAAAAACTAAAAGAAAAACTACTTTGATTTCATAACACATGATGTAAAAAAACGTTCCAGTATTTTTTGTTTAAGCTTTACAATTCTCTGGACATTACGAAAACACGCCTATTCAAATATATATTGAGAATTTTACCACCAAAAAAATGAAAATTTTCAGATGAAAAATTCTGATATTTTTCTTATTTCTGCTCAAAACATAGATTGTAGGTACTCGTCAGAACCGCCTCAACGAGGCAGTTCTAACGAGTACCCACAATCTATGTTTTTGAGCAGAAATAAGAAAAATAATGTAAACCCCAGTTTTACTATATGAAAGTGGGGTTTAAGGGGGTCAAAATTATATAGGCATGTTTTCGTGATGAATAATTCAGCATTGAGTACATTTTTCTTACTTTTCCCAGCAAATAGTATCTGACATTTTATGCAAGGTGTCTCTTTAAAATTTAGCATTAGACATTTCATGCAAACTGTCTCACAAGGCGACAGGAGACAATCTCCATGAATCGTAAGTCCTATTTTCTGAAGAGAAAAAAATAAGAAAATTATTTCAAAATGTTGTCTGCTAAAACTTTTAGCCAGCATGCTAAATGTTTAATAAATATCTTATCCACAACTATAGAAGGAAACACTTGCAATCACAGCAGCAAACATTTCAGCATTTCAGCATTTTTCATTTTTCAAAACAGCAATAGCATGAATATTTTATGCAGCACTTATTGATACTAAATGCTTCTACCTGGTCTCTTGTGACATTGCATGATAGCTCCACTTTAGCTGTTAGGTCTGCACAAAAACATAATGTGGGTACTCATAAGAAGTGCTTCAAATGAGTACCCACAACATATGTTTTCGTGCAGAAATAAGAAAACATTTATGTGAATAACTCCTCTTATCTGGAGCTATGATTAATTTATGGATGCTTTTTGCAGAGAACAAGTTGGTCACACCAAGCAAAAGTGTGCCTTCGAGGCATATGCAAACATTGAAGGACAAGATCAGCCTGCACATCTGTGCAGTCTGATCTGACAGGGCCTTCATTGTCCCCTTACAGAATCTTTGAATATAACAGAGTGCATCAACAGAGAGCAACTTTTGTAGAATTTCTGTAAAAACACATCAACCCATGTAGGTCATGTTGTGCTGTCTCTGTTGAAAAGAAGAAAAGGCACAAAAAAGCGAGCAGATGAGAGAAAACAGAGGACTATCAGAGAAAAAACACATATCAGAGCTCTTAACCCTAGTCCTGCTGAACCCCGATATACCCTGCCTTTGCAAATAGTGTTGATCCAGATCAGTTGGCTTCTGAAGCCAACTGATCTGGATCTACACTGTTTGCAATTCAATATGTGAATTTATATCAACAATCCAGATCAAGTAATCTGATTGGCTGAAAATTAGAAGTGGGCGTGGCATCTTAATTTATTAAGCATGACATAATAAGATTTTTCTATGTTGTTTTTGTTTTGTTTTAAACCAAAAACTATTCATATTGTTCTTATTTCTCCATAAAATCATGTTGTGATACTTATTAGAAACCTCTAGCCAAGGTGCTTCTAATGGGTAGCAACAACATATGTTTTCATGGAGAAATAAGAAAATAAAGCAATAAGAAAACTATTTGTCTGAATACACCCTTATAGACCTCTGGCAGACTGCTGCAGCAACACAAATGTGCAAGATAACCTGATTCTGTGCTTCTTATATATGCCATAAGCCACCTTTTTACTTGACAAAGATTTTTCTAATCTACCATTGGAATATATGCTGTATCATCTTATTAACCATTATTATACATGTACGTAGTTCCAGATTAAAGAGAGTACCAGTATCAGGTTAATATTTTTCTTATGTTTTCACAAATACATATGTTGTGGATACTCCTAAGAAGTGCCTCAGTGAGGCACTTCTAATGAGTACCACAGCATATGTTTTTGTGGGTGGTGTGCTTCCAAAGAGTACCCACAACATGTTTTCAAGAAGAAATAAGAATAAATATCAATACGTTTTGGATGTTAACCCTTCTCTTGCTGAGCACGACATGCCCTGTCTTAGCAAACAGTGTAGATCCAGATCAGTTGGCTTCTGAAGAAGCCAACTGATCTGGATCTGCACTGTTTGTCATTAAATATGTAAATTTCTATCAAAAACTCGGATCAAATAATTTGATTGGCTGGAAATTAGAAGTGGGTGTGGCATCTTAATTTATTCAGCATGACAAGGGTTAAAAGCACTTTTTCTGGAGCTTTGATCATAATGAGATGATTCTAATACAGCTCTGTAGCAAGTGTATCCAGATAAATATTTTTCATGTCTCTTCATAAAAACATGTGGATGTTAATGGTACTCAGTGCAAACACCTCACCAAAGGCATGTTCCATTTGTACACCTAATGTATGTTTCCACAGAGAAATAAGAACAATTTAAATTAAGAAAAGTGGAAATTCCACAAAATCCAGGTTTTCCAATACACTTTTCCCAACTACAGGAAGACAACTGGAAAGCAAGAATGACAGAGTTGTCATTCTTGTAACCTACACAACTTTTTCATTGGTTCTATATTCCTACCAAAGATTATCAAAACATTTCAAAGGTACTGTAACAACACGCTAGTGCACTCAAATTACACCGAGGTTGTACTTGAATTACACCCACTGAGGCTCTTCTACATAAACCTACCAATTTTGCAAGTAGCATCAAAATATTCAAAAGCCAACTTACATTTCAGCCCAAATATAAAGTCTGCCACAAAGTCAGGAAAGATGACTGGAAATGTGAGACAGGTTAGTCATTCTTGTATGTGACAATAGCATCCTGATCTATCATTACGAAAACACGCCTATTCAAATATATTGAAAATTTCACCACCAAAAACTGAAGTTTTCAGATAAAAAATCTGAAATTTTTTCATATTTCTGCTCAAAACATAGATTGTGGGTACTTGTTAGAACCGCCTCAGTGAGGCGGTTCTAACGAGTACCCACAATCTATGTTTTTGAGCAGAAATAAGAAAAATAATGTATACCCCTGTGAACCCCAGTTTTAATATATAAAAGTGGGATTTAAGGGGGTCAAAATTATATAGGTATGTTTTCGTGATGTTCTATATTTCTACCAAGTATTATCAAAGCATTCCAAAAGGTATTCAAGTTAGTCCAAATATGGCATTTCATTTAGTAAGAGGAGATAACTGGAGAAGACTGACAGAATTGCATGCAGCATTGCATCTTGACCTGTTCCACAGTACTGCTATTAACCCTTGTCCTGCTGAATAAATTAAGATGCCACACCCACATCTAATTTTTAGCCAATCAGATTACTTGATCCAGATTGTTGATATAAATTCACATACTCAATGGCAAGCAGTGCAGATCCAGATCAGTTGGCTTCTTCAGAAGCCAACTGATCTGGATCTACACTGTTTGCAAAAAAGGACATATCCGGGTTCAGCAGGACAAGGGTTAAAGTATCAGCTAATACATTATTACCACATATCATCCCTGAAATACAATGTATTTGAAAGTGTATTCAAAGGCTGTTACAAGCTACATGCAAAATCTGCCCTAAAGTATCATATTTACCATAAATATGAGTCACTTTAACTCATTTACCCTTGCCATTCTGAATAAATTAAGATGCCAGGCCCCTTCTAATTGTTAGCCAATCAAATTACTTGATCCAGGGTGTTGATACAAAGTCACATACTTAACTAGAGCTGTTTTTAACAAACAAGAGGGCCACAATGCACTCACCTGCATATTTGCAAATTCCATGCAACAGTCTTCCAGTATTGCCACAGCAACTGGGACACAAATTTGACCATACCATAAAAAGGTCAAAGGTCATCCTAGTCTCATGATTTTAACAAATTTTGTAGACCTTGAGTCCCCAGTGCTGTATACCAAGATTCAGCCTCAAAGCTTTTTTTAGTACTGGAGAAGATTTTTAAATATTTTTACCATATATGGGCATGGCAGCCATTCTGTTCAATAATGCAGAACCATTTAAACAAAGTGTCAACATCCCTTTGACAGAAGCCCCACGTGAAATCTGGTGAAAATTGGTCAAGTAGTTTCAGAGAAGAAGACGTTTAAAGGTTTTCTGGTTTTATACCTGTATACAGAAAATTTTGATCCTAACTAAAATGGTTTACTACTTTAATCATACATTCTTAGTATCAGCTATTAGTCTTAAATACATTTTGAAAAAAAAAGATTTTTCAACTTTCCCCCCCATACAAATCTATAGAGAAACAAATTTGACCTTGCCGTAAAAAGGTCAAAGGTCAACCTATAATCATCATTTGAACAAACTTGGTAGAGCTTGAGTCCCCAATGCTATATACCAAGATTCAGCCCCTAAGCTTTCTTGGTTCTGGAGAAGATTTTCAGGAATTTTTACCATATATGGACATGGAGGCAATCTTGTTCAATTGCGCAGAACCATTTGAACAAATTCGACAGTAGGCCCATTTGAAATCTTGTGAAAATTGCTCAAGCAGTTTCAGAGAAGAAGACATTTAAAAATTACAAAATTTTATACATTTTATATATATATAGCCCAGTGGCAAGGGCAGAAAACCCTCAAGGGACAAAATTTTGATTATAACTAAAATGTTTTATTACTTTAATCACACATTGTAAGTTCAGCCATTAGTCTTTAATACAATCTGAGAAAATAACTTTTCAACATTTTTCCCATACAAATGCATGCGGACACAAATTTGACTTGCTGTAAAAAAATCAAAGGTCAACTTATGGTCATCATTTGAACAAACTTGGCAGACCTTGAATCCTCGATGCTATATACCAAGATTCAGCCCCAAAGCTTTCTTGGTTCTGGATAAGAAGAGTTTTAAGTTTTTCTACCATTTATGAGCATGGCAGCCATTTTGTTCTATTGTGCAGAACCCTTTGAACAAATTGGCAATACCCTTTTGACAGAAGGCCCCATGTAAAATCTAGTGAAAATTGCTCAAGAGGTTTCAGGGAAGAAGACATTTAAAAATTACACAATTTTATACATATATAGCCCAGTGGAAAGGGCAGATAACAAAGGAGAACAAAATTTTGATTATAACTAAAACGCTTTACTACTTTAATCGTACATTGTAAGTTTCAGCCATTAGTCTACATATTGAGAAAATGACTTTTCAACATTTTCCCCATATCAATGTATAGGGAAGCAAATTTGACCTTGCCGTAAAAAGGTCAAAGGTCAACCTACAGTCATCATTTGAACAAACTTGATAGACCTTGAGCCCTCGATGCTATATACCAAGATTCAGCCCCAATGCTTTCTTAGTTCTGGAGAAGAAGATTTTTAAGTGTGTTTTACCATATATGGGCATTATGGTGGCCATCTTGTTGGATGGCGCAGAACCATTTGAACAAATTGGCAGTACCCTTTTGACAGAAGACCCCATGTGAAATCTGGTGAAAATTGATCAAGCGGTTTAAGAGAAGACATTTAAAAATTTCACAATTTTATACATGTTTTGTTTGTGTTGAGATTTTACGGTCCAGGCAACCCAATGGGTCATGTCGAGCGCGGTCAATTTACCTAACCACACATTTACTGGGCAGGCTTAGTTCTCTAAGTGGTTAACCAGTATTGTGCACATTCTTTCGCCAGAAACTGACAACTGCCCTTCTTGAATCAGCAGAAGGGAGAGAATGACGGTAGAAAATATTTCATGATCAATCTCCACGAAAGAATGTTGCCGACCTCGGCGGGGGTTGAACACATGACCTCCTGGTCTCCAGTCGGACGGCGCATCTAACTGAGCCACCGAGACCGGCATTTTATACATGTATATATAGCCCAGGGGCAAGGGCAGATATTCCCCAGGGGACAAAATTTTGATTATAACTAAAATGTTTTACTACTTTAATCACTCATTGTAAGTTTCAGCCATTAGTCGTTAATACATTTTGAGAAAATGACTTTTCAACTTTATTCCCCATACAAATGCATGCCGATGCAAAATTCATTCTTGCCGTAAAAGGTCAAAGATCAACCTAGGGTCATCATTTGAACAAATTTGGTAGACCTTAAGTCTATAATGCGATACACCAAGATTCAGCCTTGAGGCTGTTTTTGGTTCTGAAGAAGAAGATTTTTAAGTGTTTTTAACCATATATAGGCATGGCAGCCATCTTAATTAATGGACCATGTCCATTTGTATAAATTTTCAAGCCCCCTTTAACAGAAGGCTCCACATGAAGTTTGAAGAAAATTGGCAAAGGGCTTCAAAGGAGAAATTGTTCAAAGGTGTTTACGGATGGACGGACGGACGATGACAACAGACAGCAAGTGTCTCCCCCCAGCTGCCACTCACATATAGAAAGTTTACCCACACTAATTGTTTATCATCATTACGAGCCTGTATGCAGAAGGAGTGCAGGGGATGCGAACCCTTTTCTGGGAAAGTCATTTGTGGTCTGCATGTTGTCTGATGATGCTTTATATTTCTATACATTTTCAAGAACATATCTTGAATGTTTTCAACTTATACAGTGGAAACAAAACTGCTTTTGTCAAACTTCAAAAGGGAATAACTCTAAAAAATATATAGACAAGAGAAATACACTTCTTGTGGTCTGCATATCATCTGATGATGCTTTATATTTCTGTAAAGTTTCCTGAAAACATCTTGATAGGCTTTCTATTTATACAATGCCAATGAAACTACCATTGTCAAATTTCAAAGAATAACTCCAAAAATAAAGAGAAAAGAGTTACTGTTCTTGCTGTCTGCACATCATCTGATTATGTTTTATATTTCTATGAAATTGCATGAAAATACCCCGACTGCTTTTTTATTTAGAGAGGACAAGCAACTACTATTGTCAAATTTCTAAGGGGAATAACCCCAAACATATATATAAACAAGAGTTATGATTCTTGTAGTCTGCACAATGTCTGATCAAGCCTAAAATTCCTATAAAGTTTCAAGAAAATATCTTCACCAGTTTTCAAGATAACGAGAGAGCATGATTTTGTGACAGACTGAGGAATGGACAGATGGACAGAGAGAGTTATGGTTCTTGTAGTCCGCACATCATCTGATGATGCTTTATATTTCTATGAAGTTTCATGAAAATGTCTTGAATGGTTTTCAAGTTATAGAGTGGACAAGAAATGACTATTGTCATATTTCAAAGGGGAATAACTCCAAAAATGTATAGACACGAGTTATGGTTTTTAAGCTTGTAGTCTGCACGTTGTCTGATCATGCTTTATATTTCTATGAAGTTTCATGATACTAGCTTGAAAGATTTTCAAGTTATAGAGCGGACATAAAATTACCACTGTCAAACTCCAAAGAGGAATAACTCTAAAAATGTATAGACAAGAGTTATGGTTCTTATAGTCTATACATTGTCTGATTATATGCTTTATATTTCTATAAAGTTTCAAGAATATCTTGAATGGTTTACAAGTTAGAGCAGACACGAAATGACCATTGTCAAATCTGGTGGCCAGTGTGTGTGTGTGTGTATGTGTGGTGGTGCGGGTGGGGGGGGAGAGTCTGGATCTGGATCTACAGTTTGCAATAGTACCAGTGGATGAGAGGCAAACCATGTAGATGCTGTGATATGAGGCATCTAAGCATCCAATCTCTTTGTTTTCTGTTTGTCACAATATTCTCAAAATATTCCAAACTATTCCAAGCCATATTGAACTTACAGACCAAATATAAAAAATTGTCTTTAACATGTTGGGAGAAAAAAACTTTAACAGACAATATTTTGAAATATTTTTCCGAGAAAATAGGCTTTACAACACAACGTCTCACCCTATTCTATAATTCTACCAAATATCATCTTAATTTATGTATCCCATAGGGTATCAAGACACTGCTCAAACACAATACTTGTCACTAAATAAAGAGAGATAACTGAAAAAGTAAAAGTAAAACAGGCAGAGTTGTCATTCTTGTTCCTGACAAAGCATCTCAACCTACTATAAATCTTCCAAAAGTCATCAAAATATTCCAAAGGATATACAAGTTACACAGCAGTTCATCCCCATTTTTCCAAAGTGAACTCATCTAGCTTTGAATCTGGCCAGAACCATTGTTCCAAATAGGTGACTTAGTCAAAAATCTAAACAGAATCAATGGCAACAGTGTAGATCCTGATCCTGATGAGATGGCTCATTAGGAGCTATACACTGTTTGCAATAAAGGGACAGTAACTGAAAACACAAGATAGGCAAAGTTGTCATTCTTGTGCACAATGGTGTCAGCATTCCAACCTATTCTATAATCATAGCTCCAGATAAGGTGCTTTTTTTTTCCACTGAAAAATACTTATTATTTTTTTATTTCACCACAAAACCATATGTTGTGGATACTCATAATCAGAAGCACCTTGGCGAGGTGTTTTCGTGGAGAAACAAGAAAAATAAAATATGGAATCCCTAGTTTATCTGGAGCTAAGATAATCTTACCAAATATCTATAAAGCATATTCATCTTCAAGTTACAGCCCCAGACAAGACACTGAATAATGACAGAAAATGAGAAAGTAACATTGGCAGAGCTGGTATTTTTTGTATAGGACAAAGCCTCTCAACAGATTCTTTATCCTACCAAGTGTTGTCAGACAGTTCTTAAGGGTATTCAATTTACATTAATATTCTGCCTGCATCAAGCCCAACTGCTGGACATTCACCAAGCTTATAATCAGAGTTTTCCAAACATATCTGTACTTTGAGTTGAAAAAAGTCATCTCACAGCTCTTGATTCTCACAGCTCTTGATAAGGCTGTTTTTATATTTAAAAAAAAAAACAACTAGAATTCCGAGAATCGGATTTGTCATCTGCTTAAAGCGCCAACCATTTGAAAAAAAAAATGTATTTGTCCTAATAATTGCTCCTTTCACTACTTTGTCTAAATTTTATTATTCAAATAAAAAAGGGCTATAATTCAACCAAAACTTTTTGGATCATTACCAAAATCAATCTTGACCTCTATGCACTAATGATATACAATTATGATATACAATTCAGCAATCTACAAATGAAATCAATGCATCCCTTCTAAAGTTATTGAGGAGAAACAATAGCTTTACCCTGTATTTTACCAAAAACAACAATAGCTAAGTTGAAAAAGGACCATAACTTGGCCAAAATTTTGTGGATGATTACCGATATCGAACTTCACCTGTATTTAACAATGATATATCCTTCTGCAAATTTTCAAAGAAATCAATGCATCCCTGCAAAAGTTATTGAGCCTGCACCAATATAAACACAACAACAAAAACTAAGCCAAAAAGGGGCCATGTCTTGGCCAAAATTTTGCGGATGATTATTACTAATATTGAACTTGACCTGTATTTTACAATAATATATCCTTCTGCAAACTTCTGATGAAATTTATGCATCCTTTAAAAACTCATTGAACAGAAACCAACATCTTAGCCCAACAAATAAACAAAGTCGAAAAAGGGCCATAACTCAGCTAAAATTTGGCAGATGATTACCAATATCAAACTTGACCTGTATTTTACAGTGATATAAACTTCTGCAAACTTTGAATGAAATCAATGCATCCCTTCAAAAGTTATTGAGTGGAAACGTAAAGTGTGACGACGACACCGACAACGCCTACAACAACGCGGATGATGCGGACAGACAACATGATCCCTATGTGTCTGCCATGCTCTGCAGGCAACACAATAAAAAGAAAAGATACTGATATTTTTCTTATTTCTCCTCGAAAACATGTGTTGTGGGTACTTACAAGATGTGCCTCGGTGAGGCACTTCTAATGAGTACCCACAACATATGTTTTGAGAGAGAAGAAAAATATTTACCTGATACCCGCTCTTATCTATAGCTATGGCTAGTGCTATGGTCTGATGGGATTACATAACATGTCTTTATGAAGAAATATGTATTGTTTCTGATGATGCCTGGCACAGTAAAATTCACATCAATGTGGGTCTGTTTATCAAATTAACCTAGAAATTTCTTCTGGTTTTAATGCAAGCCACTAATTACTCAATCTGCTAAATGTCACAAAATCAGGTTGCAATCTGGATTTGAAACACACTATCATCAGTGCCCTGTTCAGCTGAAGATAAGGCACTTTTATTCAATCTAATTGTATTGTTATGCTTCTTATATCTCCAGGAAAACATATGTTGTGGGTACTCATTAGAACAGCATTGGCGAGGCACTTCTATTGAGTATGCACAATATATGTTTTCATAGGGAAATAAGAAAATACTATCTGGATACCACCTCTTATCTGTCCTTATGACTACAGAAACAAATTTAGAGGAAATTTTACTTATTCTTCACCAAAACATATGTTTTTGGTACTCATTAGAATTGTCAAATGATGTGATTTTGTTGAATATACAATGTATGGTTTGGTGGAGAAAAAAGAATGATAATCTCTATATACTTGTTATCTAGAATCCTGCCTATTACTATCTTACATTGATCAGTAGCAGTCATCTCTTTTTTTCTGTGCAATGCTGATAACAAGGGGAAAATGTGATGGAATTTTCATACTGTATCTATCCTAAATATTAGGACCCATAAAATGCCCAGCGAAGACTCAGATCAGACTGCACATGCACAGTCTGATCTGAATCTTCGCTGGGCGTTCTCTCTCTTCTGCTCATTCAAGAAGGCCAGTTGTCAGTTTCCGGCAAAAGGATGTGCATAAGTACTGGTTCACCCCTTAGCGGATAAAGCCTGCCCAGGAAAAGTGTGGTTAGGTAAACTGACCAGCTGGACATGACCTTACTAGGGTTGACTAGGACATTAAACTCTAAACAAACCAACCAACCCTTAACCTATTAACCCTTAAAGCGCCAAGAAAACCAGCATCCGAAAATGCCGTCTGTTTACGTCATCTGCTGCATCTTCTTGCAAACTTTTCAAACATACTTTTTGCATATAGGCAAACGGTGTAGACCCAGATCAGACTGCTCCTAGAGGAGCAGTCTGATCTGCGTCCACACTGTTTGCAACAATGACTTTTAAAGTATTCGGCAGAAGACAAAGCAGACGACAATTGTTGTGTTTGGCTTCTTAAGGGTTAAGTGCTCAGCACAATTGTAGCAGATATAACCATTTTTTTTACTATTTTTCAAAGAAAATATTTTTAGACTTGACATTTCATGTGAATTCTCTGAAAAAAAAAAAACAAAAAAAAAACAAACAGAATTCCTCTGCTACAAATTTACTTAGCTCTTTCAGGGTTAAACCCTTAATACCATATTTAATCTAAGTACTGGAACAGACAGGTCTGAATAAACAGTGTAGATCCAGAAAAATGCTGCATCTAATCAGGATCTGCACTGTATGTCACTCATGCAGCTGATTTTTAGACACATGATAAATATGCACTTGAAATTCTTTAAAAAAAATTTTTTGGTGGTGTGGGGGGGCGGGGTGATGGTGGCTGGGGGCAAGCAAGTTTTTGTCTGACATGTCCGATGGTCCTACAGATTGATTTTGTGTAAGCTGACTTACTTTTCAAAACTGATTTGATCAAATTTTAGTAAAAGTATGGCAAACCTTTGTCACTCTCTCGGCTAATTCAGCAGATGACACATTGGTGGTATTTTTCTTATTTTTTCCAGAAAACAGGATTTGACATTTCATGCAAATTGTCTCCAACGGAGACAATTTGCATGAAATGTCAAATTCTGTTTTCTGGGATAAATAAGAAAAATATTACAAAATTTTGTCTGCTGAAAATTTTACCCCCAGTATTAAGCACTAAGGTGTTCTAATATTAAGGTATATAACATATCCTAAAATCCAAACAAGCCCACTGATTACCTAGCTAGCTTTCATGAGGTCTAAAAGTACTAAATGAATTTCAAAGTGCAGACCCTGATCAAACCGCTCCTTCAAGAAACAGTTTTATCCTGGTCTACACTGTTTGCTCAAGTATGATTACCTACATATTTAGAGTATACATGGTACTGGAATTTGGCATCCATGCTTACAAATGCCTTTGTAGTGAGCTTGTCATAAGTTATTATGTCTTTTGATCCTGGAAGATCAATATGTAGAGCAAAGGTCAAATGGATGTAAACCTCATAAAAATTAATACCAATTTTCTTGTACCCATACTATGTAGAAACAAGAGGGCCATGATGGCCCTGTAATGCTCACCTGAGTATCATATAGCACTTAGAGTACCCGACCTAGAAATGATCGAGGCAAACATTATGACCAAGATTCTTTCTGATTCTATTAACAAGAATTAAGACAATGTAGCATGCCTAATGGATGATGAAATATAGGTCAAGATGAAATATGGATGACTGCATTCAAAAGACCATGCTAAGATGTATGCAAATGCCAAGTATCACTGCTGTAAAACCAATAGTTACTGAGAAACTGACCTACACAGAAACAAAACTTAGAAAGTCACTGGACTGTAAAATATACGTCATAAATGACCCAGTTCCAAACTTTACTTAGAAATCAACCAGACAAACATTTTAAGCAAGATGCATAATAATCACTTCAAAAATGTGACCTCTATAGATTTTACAAGGTCGTCCTTTGATTTGGCCTGGTGACATAGTTTCTGACCCCAAGTAACCCAGTTTCAAATTTGACCCGGAAATCATCAAGACAAACATTTTGAGCAAGACTCATGACGACTACTTCAACAAGAGGCCCACGGGCCACGATTCGCTCACATGAGTGACATAGCCACTGCAGACATGCAGATGTTATGCAACATTTATCCAATCCTATCATCGCAACTAATGAAAATATCATCATTTGAGCAGTTCTTAGTTTTGAAGAAGAATATATGGGCCTGACAGTCAATGGAGCATGATCATTAATAAACTATCAATCAGATTTCAACAGAAGGATCAATGTGAAATTTGGTGGAAATTGGCTAAGTGGTTTCTGAAGAATTGTGATTTTATACATGTAAACAGCACAGTGGCAGGGACATATTATAAATATAAACCAGATGATGGCCATCTTAGATTTCCAATCAGAACAATTTTAACTACTGTTGATCTACAAGTCACTTCGATACTTTCAATATAAATGTATATGGCCCACACAAATAGGGAAGCAAATTTGACCTTGGAGGTAAAAAGGTCAAATGTCAACATAAACCATCATTTGAGCAATTTTGGTAGATCTCCTGTCCCCTATAATTTGTGCAAAGATTAGGACCCAGGGCTTATTTGGTTATGGAGAAGAAGATTTTTAAAGGTTTTTACCATATATTGGCATGGCAGCCATTTTGATCAATGGACCATACCCATTTTAGCAATCTTTCATTCTCCTGCCCACGGAGGCTCCGCATGAAATTTGAGCAACACTGGCCCGGAGGCTTCAGAGGAAAAGCCATTTGAAATTATCAACATTTTTTCCATACAAATGTATGGCGCCCATACAAATGCATACAGAAGCAAACTTGACCTCGCCGTAAAAAGGTTAAATGTCAATGTATGACAATTATTTTAGCAACTTTGGTAGACCGCCCGTTCCAGATGATATATGCAAAGATTCAGCCACAAGCCATCCTTGGTTTTGGAGAATAAGATTTTTAAATGTTTTTTTCCCATGCAAATGCATAAGGAATCAACTTGACCTTGCCGTAAAAAGGTCAAATGTCAATGTATGACCATTATTTTAGCAACTTTGGTAGATCCCCTGTCCCCGATGATTTATGCAAATATTCAGCCCCAAAGCATCCTCTGTTCTAGAGAAGAAGATTTATAAAGGTTTTTACCATATATGGGCATGGCGCCCATCTTGGTCAATGAACCGTGACCATTTTAGCAATTAGCAATCTGTAAGGAGGCTCCATATGAAATTTGAGCAAAATTGGCCCAGAGGCTCCAGAGAAGAAGTTGTTTGAAATTCTGAACATTTTTCCCATACAAATGCATAAGGAAGCAAAATTGACCTTAACGTAAAAAGGTCAAATGTCAATGTCAACCAATGTATGACCATTATTTTAGCAATTTTGGTAGCCCTCTTGTTCCCGAAGATATATGCAAAGATTCAGCCATAAGGCATGCTCAGTTTTGGAGAAGAAGATTTTTAAAGGTTTTTCCCATACAAATGCACAGGGAAGCAAACTTGACCTTGCTGTAAAAAGGTCAAGCGTCAACGTACGACAATTCTTTTAGCAATGTTGGTAGACCTCCCGTCCTCGATCATTCCTGCCAAGGTTCAGCCCAAAGGCATTCTCGGTTCTGAAGGAGAAGATTTTTAAAGGTTTTTACCATATATGGGCGTGGCGGCCATCTTGGTCAACGGACCGTGACCATTTTAGCAACTTTTTGTTCCCCCACCCTAAGGAGGCTCCATATGAAATTTGAGCAAAATTGGCCCAGAGGCTCCAGAGGAGAAGTTGTTTGAAATTCTGGTCATTTTTCCCATACAAATGCATAAGGAAGCAAAATTGACCTTAACGTAAAAAGGTCAAATGTCAATGTACGACCATTATTTTAGCAATTTTGGTAGCTCTCCTGTTCCCAAAGATATATGCAAAGATTCAGCCATAAGGCATGCTCGGTTTTGGAGAAGAAGATTTTTAAAGGTTTTTCCCATACAAATGCATAGGGAAGCAAACTTGACCTTGCCGTAAAAAGGTCAAACTTCAACGTACGACAATTCTTTTAGCAATTTTGGTAGACCTCCCGTCCCCGATGATTCCTGCAAAGGTTCAGCCCCAAGGCATTCTCGGTTCTGGAGAAGAAGATTTTTAAAGGTTTTTACCATATATGGGCGTGGCGGCCATCTTGGTCAACGGACCGCGACCATTTTAGCAATTTTTCGTTCCCCCACCCTAAGGAGGCTCCATATGAAATTTGAGCAAAATTGGCTCAGCGGTTTCAGAGGAGAAGTCGTTTGAAAATGTTAACGGACGGACGCACGGACGGACGGACGCACGGACGGACGGACGACGGACGAAAAGTGATCACAATAGCTCATCCTGAGCAGAGCTCAGGTGAGCTAAAAATGTAACCTCATGGTATTAATAAGGTTTTTCTTTGATTTGGCCCAGTGACCTAGTTTTTGACCACAAGTGACCCAGTTTTGAAGTCACCTAAAGAACATCAAGATAAACATTTTGAGCATGATTCATAGTGATTAATTAAAAAAATGTGACCTCCAGAGCGTTAACAAGGTTTTCCTTTGATTTGGCCTAGTGACCTAGTATCTTATCTCAAATAACCCAGTTTCATACTGACCTAGAAATCAACAGGAAAAACATTTTGAGCAAAATTAATGATGATTGCTTCAAAAATGTGGCCTCTAGCATGTTAACAAGGATTTCCTTTGATTTGGCCTGGTGATCTAGTTTTTATCTTCAAGTGACTCAGTTTCAAACTTGACCTAAAAATCAACAAGACAAACATTTTGAGCAAGAGTCATGATGATTGCTTTAAAAATGTGATCTCTAGAGTGTTAATAAGGTTTTCCTTTGATTTGACCCGGTGACCTTGTTTTTGACCCCAAGTGACCCAGTTTCAAACTTGACCTAGAAATCATTAAGACAAACATTTTGAGCAATACTCATGATAACTATTTCAAAACTGTGACCTCTGGAGAGTTAATAAGGTTTTCCTTTGATTTAGCCTGGTGACTTGTTTTCAGACCCCAAGTGACCCAGTTTCAAACTTGATCTAGAAATCACCAATAAAAACATTCTTAGTAATATTCACAATGATTACTTGAAAAATGTGACCTCTAGAGCATTAACAAGATTTTCCTTTGATTTTACCTGGTGACCTAGTTTTAGACCCCAAGTGATCCAGTTTCAAACTTGATCTAGAATTCATAGGGGCAAACATTCTGAGCAAGTTTCATTAAGACTGGGTCAAAACTGTTACCTCTAGAGTGTTAACAAACTAATTGCTGACGACATATAACAGGCGACTAACGGTAGAGGACGACAGACGAGGACAGACGACAGACAGAGGGAGATCACAATAGCTCACGCTGAGCATTTACTCAGGTGAGCTAAAATACTTATTGTTGATTCCACTAAAGAAATGATACTAGCACTAAAACAGTTCATAAACAGAACAACAAAATTGTAAAAAATAGAAAGTCCTAGGACTTGCTTGTTTTGGTAAATGGAAGTCAATCGGAACTAAAATCTTTTATATTGTACCAAAAATTCTCTACTATTTGGGCTTAACTGTATAAAAGTTTAATCTGAATTTATTTTTATGAATGGTGGAATGTGTCTAAAATAAAGATCAGGACTTCCTAGCATCCACTTCTGGAAGTCAGGACCAACGAATGTGTTTAAAATAAAGGTCAGAACTTCCTAGCATCCACTTCTGGAAGTCAGGACCAACGAATGTGTCTGAAATAAAGGTCAGGACTTCCTAGCATCCACTTCTGGAAGTCAGGACCAAAGAATGTGTCTAAAATAAAGGTCAGGACTTCCTAGCATCCACTTCTGGAAGTCAGGACCAAAGAATGTGTCTAAAATAAAGGGCAGGACTTCCTAGCATCCACTTCTGGAAGTCAGGACCAACAAATGTGTCTAAAATAAAGATCAGGACTTCATAGCATCCACTTCTGGAAGTCAGGACCAAAGAATGTGTCTAAAATAAAGGTCAGGACCTCCTAGCATCCACTTTTGGAAGTCAGGACCAACTTTTGGGAGTCTCCAGTTCCCAAAATTCCCTTAATGCAAGCCATGACAGAAATTTCAGCAGACATTTTGAAGTATTTTTCTTATTTTTCCCAGAAAATAGGTTGTGACATTTCATGCAAACTGTCTCCTATTTTTAGAAAACAGGCTTTGACATTTCATGAAATAAGCTTTGACATGCCTGAGAAAAGACTGCAGACCTACTGTATTCAACCTAATTACCACACATACCCCTATAAGTACACAGTCAAGCAATTTCCTAGTCTTCAGATTTCAGATTACAGTGTACTTTCTGTCTATTTCTTCATGAAGGCATAAGTTGTTAGAAAACAATTTGCATAAAATGCTTAACTCTGTTTTCTGAGGAAAATAAGAAAAATGATTCAACATCATCTGCAGACATTTTTAGCATGCTAATTATTAACAATTACACTACATCATCTATTACAAAAATATAACTTTAATGAAAAAAGTCCTTACCACTGCTGCAACTCTTTCTTGGTGACTGCAAAAAAAGAAAAAAAGGAGAAAAAATAAAAGATATGTCTCATCACACAAACTAGGTGTTCTTTTTTAATCCTCAAAGTGTGAAACAACTGCAGCTGATGGCATTTTGATTTTTGTATTTTTCAGAGAAAATAAAATTTGACATTTCATGTGAATCATGTGAGGCAGATGATTCACATGAAATGCAACATTTTAGTTTCTCTGAAAAATAATAATAAACTAGAAAAATATGTTTGTAAAACACTATGGCCCAAACTATATGCTTTCCCTTCAACAAGCACTGACAGTAATACTTAAGCACCAAAAAAAGTCAAAGCAAGTGACAAAAATCAAATTGATGACAAGAGGCCCACGGGCCACTCACCTGAGTGACATAGCCACTGCAGATATGCAGATGTTATGCAACATTTTTCCAATCCTGTCATCGCAACTAATGAAAAGATCATCCTTTAAAGGGCAAATATAAAGGTTTTAATTCTACTAAATATTTAAGGGCACTTCAGTAAGGAGGTGACTGCCGAAAACCGCATCAAATTATCTTAAACGGTTTCTGAAATATTGCGATCTGAAATTTGATATTTAACATCCAAGAGGATTGAATTCAGGCTGCCTCATTAATATTCATGAGCCTTTTTATGACATCATAAGGGAACAGTAAAATTTTAAACTTTTTTAAATTGCCAATATTTTTTGCTCTTTAATCTGCATCAATTCAGTTTTCATATTGTTTAATTTATTCAGCTCCTTTAAACTAATATACATAGGAATTTAGCTCTTATTTTCCGTTTAAAGTGTTACATTTCAAATTTAAAAATTTCATTTAAATAATTTAAAATCCAGTTACAATGCTTAATAATTAGCCAAAATTGACTTTTTGGCATTCATTTATATGATATACACCCAAAATTCACTATTATTAAAAAAAAATTACGAAAAATTTAATATTAGTCAAGTTTTAAACATTTTAAAATTTAGCTTTAAATTTAAATAACAGATTAAATTTTGAGTTAAATTCTCTATTCATGGGCTTATTTGTGGACAGAGACCAATTTCAATAATGGTTAAGGAGAAAAACTGTGTAGCATATAAGGAAATGCAGAATACTCCTGTTTAAAATTTCAATTTAAAATTTAAGTTCCACTATGACATCACAGAATATTGCATTGTGGTCCTTAATCAATACACAATCCAAGGGAGGTTACTCTAACAGGAAAAAAGGTAGGTATCGTAAATTAATCACCATAACTTTTGACTGGATTGGAATTTTTTGATGGGGTTTTCAACAAAATAATTCTCTTAAAGCATTCTATCAACACCCTGAAAACCAGGAATATTTTAAAACCCTTTATATTTGCCCTTTAATTAAGCTTGTTCTACACGTCATCTTATGGTGTTTTACATTTGTGTGAAATTTCATGAAAATATCTCCAACGGTTTTCAACTTACAGAGAGGATATTAATTAGTATATGGTTGGAAAGATTATGTTCAGTGTTCAAAGGGCAATAACTCGAAAAGTAGAACTCTGACAGAATAATGAAAAAAATATGGGCCTGCTTACTTTTCATGCTTATGCTAAATATAAAATTTCAGGATCCTAGCTCTTACCATTTCTGACTGTATGCAAGTGTAACAGATGGACAGATGGACAAACAGATAGGCCCAAACCAATTTGCCCCCCTCAACTTCTTTGAAGTCGGGGCATAAAAATCAAGAATGATGCCTGCTACAATTTTGCTAAGCATATTACGGATTAATATTTGTGAACACATTGAAGGTACATCTACAAAGTCAAATTAGGGCCTTGCAAACAGGGTTAAGATACCAGACTTTAATCATTTATAGCCCCTCTAACACATTCTCACTACTCACTGTACATTTGTCATGGTTACAGTGATATGGTTTTTCAAATCCAACATACTTTTTAGTTCTAACAGTCTTTTATGAGCTCTATGGCAGGATAATTAATTCCTACATACAAAAATAAAAAAATCCAAATAACACCTTCTTCACTCAGGACTACCCATCAGGCTGGATGGATTTTTGCTCATTTGTTCAGGTGATTTTTAACAAGCGAGTCAACAATATTTCACTCATGTTGGGTCACCCTATTTGCTTCGAGCCTCACATGAGAGATTCAGCAGGAGGGCACAATACCTTACCACCCAACTGGCCGAGTTTTATGTACTGTAATAATCCTAATATTGGGACAGGCAGACCTGAGCAAACAGTGCAGTCCCAGAGTAAATGCCACAAAATGAGATGTCTGATTGTAGTCCACATGTTTTGTCCATATTTCAAGAGTCTTTTTGGCTCATCAATAGGTATTATTGAATTTTTTGCACCTATCGATGTTTACCTGCAGAGGACCGATGGCTGGAATACCTTGGGGATTAGACAGCAAAAACATCACTGCCCTTGGGAATTTGACAGACCACCCAACAACAAGGATGGGATTGTAGCTACCTGAGCTGGAAATTCTGCAGAAAAATCTGAAGCCAACTGACAGGACTTCTGACACAATATTTTAACTCTGCATAGCATCTTAATTTGTTCAGCAGGACAAGGGTTAAATTAATATAAAGTTGTGCAGTTTGTAGACTTCATTTAGGGTGATCACTAGAATGGATGTTAGGGCCGATATAAGTACATGGGTGAACAGACAGGCGAGTGGAAACTTGCACGCCTAAGTCGCCCATGCTAACGCAGGTGCAACAAAACTGGCTAAACTATTTGCAAACAATGGAGACCCTGATCAGATGCTGCATTCTGCTGCATCTGATCTGTGTCTGCACCTTATAGTCTGCATTGTTTGCCAATTATGCACAATTCATTTGAAACTCCAACGGGATAGCGGGGACATAACAGGGCTTAAGTGCCTTGATTTAACCTCCGATGAGTCCTGGCAGTGCCGTAAATGTGCCGGGCTATTAATTTCCTGCCAAAATGCTTTGCATACATAAATTAGAGCCACATCAACCTCAAACTTTAGTTTTCTTATAATCTGTTTGTTTGTGTTTGTGTTGAGGTTTTACGGCCCAGTCAACCCAAAGGGATCATGTCGAGCATGGTCAGTTTACCTAACCACACGTTTTCTGGGGCAGGCATAGTCCTCTAGGCTGTTAACCAGTATTGTGCATATTCTTTTGCCAGAAACTGACAAATGCCCTTCTTGAATCAGCGGAAGGGAGAGAATGACTGTAGAAAATATTTCATGATCAATCTCCACGAAAGAATGTTGCCGACCTCGGCGGGGGTCGAACCCGCGACCTCCTGGCCTCCCATGCGTTACTTTTGAATTTAACTGTATCAAAGCAAACCAGACCTGTTACCATGAACAAGATACATGTTGATTTTTACACCAGAGAGTTGACTGTTCCAAGAAACAAAAACTGGCCCCAGGGCTTTTAGCAGGTATTTTACCATAAACTTTCCCCACAGTGCAGGGCATTCAGCAGGGCTTTAAAAACGGAAAAGTTAAAAGCTACGCTATAGCCCCACTATTTCCTGGCCCCTACTGGGCCGAGACTACAAATGACTGGTACATTACCCTTTTGTGAGTCTCCATACTAAATTGGGATAGAGAACAGTCTGTAAATTATACATGTGGTTACTTCTGAGGTTTGTCTCTTTTTTTTTTTTTCTATCAATCAATAACATCATCTTACAGACTATTATACCATATTTACCCTAAGTATTGGGACATGATAGGCCTGAGCAAACAGGGTAGACCCAGATCAGATGCCATAGAACATGGCAGGGTCCATAGCTGCAGACAAGTTGCCTTCTAACTAAAAAGTACTGACATTTTTACTTTTTACTCCATAAATTATATGTTATAGGTACTCATAAGAAGGCACAACATATGTTTTTGTGGAGAAATAAGAAAAATATTCACCTGGTACATCTCTGCTGTGGGGTCTACAAACTGTAACCCTTGTCCTGCTGAGCCCGGATATACCTGCCTTTGCAAACAGTGTAGATCCAGATCAGTTGGCTTCTGAATGTAGATCCAGATCAGTTGGCTTCTTCAGAAGCCAACTGATCTGGATCTACACTGTTTGTCATTCAGTATGTGAATTTGTATCAATAACCTGGATCAAGTAATCTGATTGGCTGACAATTAGAAATGGGCATGGCATCTTAATTTATTCAGCATGACAAGGCTGAATTATACATGTATACTGGAAATTTCTGATTTTGGGTTTAGGTAAGTCAGGCTATATGATGAATTATTTGCAAACAGTGGAGACCCTGATCAGATGCTGCATTCTGCAGGGTCTGATCTGGATCTGCATTGTTTGCCAATTACTAATTTAGGTGTCTCCCAGACTACAATGAGTTAGTATGGTAAGAAGTAAAGCCAGCTAGGTGTGTCCAAATATTATGGTAAATACAGTATTTTGTTTTTCCTACATGGAATATCCATTAGCCATTCACTGGTCTATGTCTGATCTGTTGATTTAATCATGACTCTAACCTTATACCAGACAAATAGAAATATTAGCAGGCAAAATTTAAAAAAGAAATTGCTCCGTTTTTCTCAAATAATAGGACTACAGTAAATGTCCTAAAATTTCAAACAATTTATTCCCTACTTTTTAAATTTTGCTTTTTATACAGTTGTTTTTCAAAATGCTTTGTGGAATTGCAAACAATGTAGACCCTGATCAGATTGCAGTCTGATGCGGGTCTACACTGTTTCATATGCCATTTTGTCAGAAACTTTGGTGAAGGAATTTTGCGACATTTGCCATAGTTATTTTCAAGTTGATTTGCATGATATATCATACCTTATGTTCTTGAAAAATATTGATTAATCATTAATTTCTTGCTTGTTAATGTAATCAGAGTGAGAATTGGAACACTTAAACTCCTTACCATAATTGTCTTAAAATTTGAACAAGTCTATTTGATTACCTGTTTTGAGAGAGTGGCAAAGCATGTATACTCTGATCAGACACCAAATTCTATGGCATTTGATCAAGGACGACAATATGTTTGCTAAGACCTGCGCAGTCTGTCCCAAAACTAATTAACCCTTGTCCTGCTGAACCCGGATATACCCTGCCTTTGCAAACTGTGTAGATCCAGATCAGTTGGCTTCTGAAGAAGCCAACTGATCTGGATCTGCACTGTTTGCCATTTAGTATTTGAATTTATAGCAAAAATCCAGATCAATTAATCCGATAGGCTGAAAACTAGAAGTCGGCGTGGCATCTTAATTTATTCAGCAAGACAAGGGTTAAGTTACTTAGAGTGACATGTATAACCATAACATACCCATAGCTCTAGATCATGAATTGAAAACTTATATGTATATGTTTTTATTGTTGTTGTTTTGTTGTGGAGGGTAGGTTCCTTATTAAGTGTTATAACTATCTTCTATTGATTGCCAGGAGTCATTCTAGAGCTTTCAGAGAGGGAGAAGTTTTGAAACAATTTCAGGATTTCAGGGAGAAGTTTTGGTCCAAATTTTGGATTTCTCTATACATTCCATACATTTTCACATCTCCCTCAGCTCAAGACAGGGAGAAGTCAGCCAGCTTAGGGAAACTTTTTCTCCCAAACTGCCCTCTAGGATGGCCCCTGGATTGCTTGTGTTGGGGTTTAATGACACGTCAACCCTTGTGGGTTATTTTGTGTCATCTCCCAGAGAAAGGGAGAAAAGAGATAGTAGAGGAGATCAAAGAGAGGGACAAGGAAGAAAGAGGAAAATGAATGAAAGTGAAGAAACAGAAGAAATAAAAACATTCCCCACTCTATCCTTACCTGCTACATGGAAAGCAGACCTTGTCCAACTGTAAGCCAATATCAGTTGGACCCCCTGGTGACATAAGATACACTACACCTTTGCCACACCCAAACACCCCCGAACTATCTTCTAACAAACAGTGGTTAGTGCACTGACCTCTCATGCTTGAGGGTTCAGGATCATTCCCCACTCGGGACAAGAAATTTCTGGGTACACAAACATGCCCCCATCAGCATCAATGGCAGGGCTGATCCCTTATGTTAATACAGTGCCCTGTTCTTAGGATCAAGACATTAACTGGAGGGCCCCTGGGCAGGGTGAGACATCCTGTGTGGAGGATTAAGATCCCATTATTGAGACCAAACTGCTCCTTAACTGTCCATCCTTTAAAATCCAGCCCATTGCAAAGACTGGTCAAATATGAACAAGTGTAAGCCAAGGTATTAAAGAAAGATCAGAGTTGTCGCCGGCTTTGATAAAGGGGTATGGCCATGAGATGCCAAAAGCAAGAGGGGGAGAGCATGTGAGGAGAACACCCCCAAGAAAATTCTGCAATTTTGGCGTCTCTATATATGCGCTTTTAAAGCATTCTGGGGATGTTTCTTTCTTCCTGACATTTTTTTTGAGAATTTTTCTGATTTTCGTTAAAAAAAGGGAGGAAATTTATCTGTTATAAGAAATGCATGAGACATGTTTTATCGTGAATACACCAAATCCAAAATATTTAAACAATTAAAAGCAACTATTTTGTATTTGTTTGCATCAAAATATAAATGAGCAGCCTTTTTAATTTACAATATGTTAAAGATCAAGCAGGTACAAAGTCTTTGATTCCACACCCTCTCACTTTTAATGCATTAACCCTAGTCCTGCTGAACCCAGATATACCCTGTCTTTGCAAACAGTGTAGATCCAGATCAGTTGGCTTCTCCAGAAGCCAACTGATCTGGATCTGCACTGTTTGTCATTAAGTATGAGAATTTGTATCAACAAACTGGATCAGGTAATCTGATTGGTTGAAAATTGTAAGTGGGCGGGGCATTGTTAATTTATTCAGCATGACAATGGTTAACAATGATTATTTCAATCAAACAGGTGTCAGTTTAATGGTTGCATTGTTTGGTATGATGTCCAACCGGAGCTGTTTTCACACCTCAGGCTAGACTGGCATTAGTTTATGGAATTAAACAATGACTGCATTAAAATGCATTATCTGTACATAGGTCTAGATAAGAGTGGGTATCCGATAAATATTTTTCTTATTTCCGCACGAAAACATATGTTGTGGGTACTCATTAGAGGCGCCTCACCATATGCCTCACAGCATATGAAAACATACACTGTGCATACTCAATAGAAGCGCCTTGCCAATGCTCTTCTAATGAGTACCCACAACATATGTTTTCGTGGAGAAATAAAAAAAATATCAATACTTTTTTGGTTGAAAAAAGCGTCTGTACCTATAGAATCAAATGGAATTTAATTTTTCTCTCTCATGCTGAATTCAATAATGAATTCTAGTGACTAACCTTTATAGTCATGAAATTTTTTGGTTTTAGTTTAGTGGATTATCAAACAGGATTATGAGAATGAATATTTAGTTGCTGGAGACTGGAGCCAGGCTAACCTCAGGCAGGTGTATTTGATGACACTGGTATGCGTTACTGATAATTGCATCATAAATTTTGGTTCCTTCTATTTGCAGTAATACAGAAGCAGAGCAAAAAAAAAAAAAGGCCCCAAAAAGTGGTACAGCTGATAATATGCCCAGGCAAAAAAGTGGTCAGGCAATGGCTGGATCGGCCGGACCATCAATGACAGCCTTGAAGATGTGTACATTACAGCTAAATACATGTACCAGTGGTTTCCCCAGAGATGTCACAAAATTAAATCTAATTTTTAAATAATTAGTGAGTATACAATTATTGTACTGTTGTACAAACTACAGAATCCAAAATTTGCAAAAAAAATAATACATGTATTCTAAAAATTCTTTTTAACACAGACGATCACCTTATGTGACATATAATTAATATATTGTAGCCTAGATCATTACGAAAACACGCCTATATAATTTTGACCCCCTTCAACCCCACTTTTATATAGTAAACTGGGGTTTACAGGGGTATACATTATTTTTCTTATTTCTGCTCAAAAACATAGATTATGGGTACTAGTTAGAACCGCTTTGGCGAGGTGGTTCTAACAAATACCCACAATATGTTTTGAGCAGAAATATGAAAAAATATCAGAATTTTTATCTGAAAATTTTCCTTTTTTTGGTTGTAAAATTTTCAATACATTTGAATAGGAGTGTTTTTCGTAATGTGATATACTGTCTTAGAATTGGGACACCCTACCATACGTGTCCTAATTTTTTAACTAAATATGCATCTATCATTGGTTTCTCCTAGAGGTAAGTAAGTGATAAGCAAGTTAAGACTTCATTTAAAGAGGGTAACAACATTTAGATGGGATGGGGGTGGGGTTAGTCGGGTATACCCTGGGGATTATAGACTAACAAATAATGCAAACCCTTTGGAATTGACCAAACACTTTGACCTCAGACTTTGAAACAGGGTTCAGCTGGGTCTCAGATGTCTTACCAAGGAATACAAGAAATCATATATGCAAATTTTAATGCCTGTGACATAGGGAATTATCAGCACAAAGCCGTGACATGTGTAGGAAAGTAGACACCCAATTTTCATTATTTGTTTTGTTTTTTTTTTTGGACAGGAAATTATGAGCCATCCTGCTATCCCCCTCAAATCATTGATATATGCATTATTACCTGCTGATGTGTCGAAAATCTGCTAGAAGAGTCTTAAACAGTGTATAGACCCTGATCAGACGTTGCATGTTGCAGCGTCAGATCGAATCTACACTGTTTGCTCAGGCCTGTCTGTCCAAATATGTAGGGGTTATACATGATATATACATGATACAGATAATGAGATATATACACAGCACTGACTAAAATGGATTTTATTTAGAGAAGTATTATTGATTCAACTCACAGTATGTACATGTCATCAAATCCTTTATTTCACTCGAGCTTAGTTTACTCGAACGCATTCCCATCTTGTCTCATCATTCTTCAACAGCCTGTGTTTCCAATTAACAATTTTGCTCAGAGGAATCAGTTTTCCTAGCACCTGCCACCATTTTCTTTCCCAATAACGTGTCACATGTCTTGTCACGTGGCTTGATTTACCTGCCTCAGTAGCTGAGCGGAGACGATTCCCGCCTAAATGTCACACAAAATAATCAATTTGTATTCTATTTCGCTGACTGTATACAAATATCAACTAAACAATGCAATAACTATCGCAAAAAAAAAAAACCGTGACATGGTAAAAATATGTCTTGACAGCGAATGCCCAGATCAGCCTGTGCATCCACGCAGACTGATCTGGGCCTTCGCTGTCAATCACTGATAACGGTAGAATAGCATCGACATACAGCAAAGATGCCGGTCAGACCGAGACGGTTAGACTGTGTGGCCTCGCTGGCCGATTCGAGTCTTCGGCATAAAGGCACGCAGCTCAAATAAAACAAGAACACCTGACTAAAACGGCTTTACCAGGAACACACTACCAATAAATATAGCGATTCCGGGAGCAGTTAATATATTGCTCGGCTTGAAGATTGTATTAGCACAATTAAATCGATTCTGGCGCGTTTGGAAATGATCTCTCTCTCTCTCTCTCTCTCTCTCTCTCTCTCACACACACACACACACACACACACAGTCACACACACACAGATACACACGCACACACAATTTTCGAATTTTCGGACGCACATACTTGAGCAAGCAGTGTAGACCCAGGTAAGACTATTCCTGTCGAAACACCTTCATTAGGTATTAAGTGTTTACCTCACCATGCAGCCAGTTAAATGGACGGTCATTTAATGGTTTACAGTGTTAGGTTGGTTAGGGTAACTAGGTTAAAGTTTACCCTATTAGCTCTTTCATCCCTGCAGACCAAACATGTGCCTTTGAAAATACTGTAGATCCAGTTATGCGTTGTATGTCAAAAACTGTTGTTCTGTTCTTGCGTTTTAAATGTTATTTTGTTGAATAACATGTTCACCTGGACTTTGACCATTTCTTTGTGTTTTTACCACATTTGAAACCCGTGTTGAAGATTTGGTACCAGTAAAATCGATTTAAACCCTCTCACTGCATGTCAGACCATTTGAATTCTAGCTGTACGGCTGTCAATTTTGCTTTTTTTTTTTCTTTTGCGTCCCTGTTTATTTTCGTGAGACATGTTTTCTTGATATGACGTCAGCATTGCGGTCACCTCCCAGTAAGCATTCTACATAAATCTATAGCTGGCCGTTATCGGCCCGTCAGCGGAGCTGACGAACCGATAACGGCCCGCTGTAGATTTATAAAGAATGCTAGCTGGGCTTCAGCTGCTGCCCACTTTGCTTTCTGTTTCTCTTTGTTGTGTTTTGTTTGTTTTATATATTGCGGATAATATTTGAAGTTTCGGTGAAAATTTGGAACCAGTACAACGTATTTGATATAAATTTTTAGCTTAGCATGGTATAAAGTGTCATATATACATTTCATTATGAAAACACGTCTATTCAAATATATAGAAAATTTCACCTCCAAAAACTGAAAATTTTCAGATAAAAAACTGACATTTTTCATATTTCTGCTCAAAACATAGATTGTGGGTACTCGTTGGAACCGCATCGGCGAGGCGGTTCTAACGAGTATCCACAATATATGTTTTTGAGCAGAAATAAGAAAAAAATAATGTATACCCCTTTAAACCCTAGTTTTACCATAAAAGTGGGGTTTAAGGGGTAAAAATTATATAGGCATGTTTTCGTGATGGATAAAACAATAGCATGCTTTTTTGCTGATACAAAATGTACTACACATGGCGCACGCTTTTCTTAGGCTACCCTCATGTACCAAAATTTCAAGTTTGATAAGAAGACATCATAGTGCCTTATACTCTGCAAATTAAGGACCGCTGGCGCAAAATCGGTATATGTGAGGCTGTCCAAACCCAGACTGTAATTGCCAGACGTTTTGGGTTAAATCAGAGCCAAGTAAGCTGGTTAGTTACAAAGTATCGCCAAACGATGACGTCACTGACAGGCCAGGTCTCTCTTTTGCCGCCGACGACAGAGTGCTTACCGATCGGCTGATCCTAAGGCTACTTTTGTCCTGAACTTCGTCAGCAGTGGCAAAATCTTAATGTGTGTGCCAGTATCAGAACTGTTAACAAGCGACTTAACAAGGCCGGATTAAAGGCGCGTCGCCCTCGCCGTCGAACACTTCTGACGCCTGATCAACGATGCAATCATGTGCAGTGCGCCGCTGACAATCTTCGCTGGAACTTAAGTACGTGGCGCCGTATCCACTGGGCAGACAAGAGTCGTTTTCTGTTACGTTTTACAGATGGGCGTGCACGTGTTTGGCGACGTGGATAGGTCCGTTTCAAGATAACGTTGTTGCCGAGACTGAAATGTTCGGTGCAGCTAGGATCCGTTATGGTGTGGGGCTGCTTTAGTCATGACCACAAGTTTGATCTTGTAGTGGTTAGACAAACTTTGACAGGACAACTTTACAGTGACGATATCCTTCAGCATGTTGTGTGCCCACATTTTCGGCCATATCAAGCTGCACGTCCCATTTTTCAGGACGACAATGCCCTTCCGCATATGGCCCGTGTTGTTACAGAATCTCTTGCCCAAGAAGGGACTGAGAAACTTCTGTGGCCCAGCAGAGGTCCCGATATGAATCCCATCGAACACTGTTGTGACCGTATTGGACGTAACGTCGACATACGAAATGACGTTGTCACGCTCGATAATCTTGCACGTGCACTTGTTGACGAGTGGAACAATTTGGAGCCCCAGTTTCTTCGAAAACCAGTGCAAGGTATGCCACGGCGAGTGCGTGAGTTACAATAACATAGGGGAGGATACACCCATTATTGACCAACTGTAAATAATCTATCGAAAACATCAATGGAAACATTTTTGTTGATTACAAAGTGTTAACTTAACAAAACGTCGAATTTTGTAAATTCGAATTCAAACTTTTTTTCTTTTTTAAAAGGTATAGTTTTGGGTGACATTGTACATGCGTTCTTATTCTACCATTGTTGTGCAAAATCAAACGAAATTTTGTGTCGGAACTTTCCATAAACACTGATGCATCAGAATGCAATGAAATTTTATGCTGAAAAAATGTGCATGATTAAAGTACATTAATCTGTATAAATTCCTTGTATTTATATTTGCATAATGTTATTTTTTTTCTTTTTTGGCGAGGAGTATAGATTTAACCGCACCCCGTGCCCCGATTACACCCTTCCCTGGTATTTTTTACTACGCATTACGAATTCATGCCTATTCAAATATACTGAAAATTTTACCACCAAAAAATGAACATTTTCAGATAAAATATTCGGTTATTTTCCATATTTCTGCTCAAAACATAGATTGTGGGTACTCGTTAGAATCGCCTCGGCGAAGCATTTCTAACGAGTACCCACAATCTATGTTTTTGAGCAGAAATAAGAAAAATAATGTATATCCCTGTAAACTCCAGTTTTACTATTTAAAAGTGGGGTTTAAGGGGGTCAAAATTATATAGGCGATTTCGTGATGGACCGTTTTAAGGCGGTGGACCGTCCTTCTTGTGTTGTTCACCGCTGCTTTTCTTTTTTCGTTTGATCCTGTTTAATGTCTTGTTCTGTTTGGCACTGTGATCACCTCAACTGAGAAGAGAGAGATCTGGCCCCAAGGTTATAAATTTTTTTCATGCTCAATTCAGCTAAGCATGAATTTTTTTCTGCTAATAAATATGAAAATGCCGACAATAGTTGGCATTTTCATATTTATTAGCAGAGAAAATTTCATGCTCAGCTATGTTTAGGGAGAAAGAATTTGCAATTGCGAGTAATTTGAGATTTATTAGCAGGACGAATTTCATGCTCAGCTGAGTTGAGCATGAAAAATGTTTAATAATCTCGGGACCGGAATGCTTTGCTTTTTATTGTGTGCTGTCCGTCGTAATTTGTACAGTCTTCTTCTTGGTGTGATTAGTAGGCTATGTTCTATGACTGTGACATTTCCTGGACATCTTTACTATTTCTCATCCACAAAGAGCCAGCTGCAGGTTTCTTTTTAAAATGCTGACTGTCTAAAACTGAATTTAAGAATCTGACCGGCTATTTCTGGTATGATATCGGCAATAATTGATAAAAGACACGAGTAACCAGATACACATATATTATACGAGTACTATTAAACTGGTGACGATCTGATACAGAGCGGGCGTTTTCATTATTAAAAAAAAAAAAAAAATGCACCGGTATCGGAATGATGAGTAATTGGCATAAATCTGATAATACAATAACATTTTTGTCCAGTAAGAAATATGGTAAGACACGTGTAACTGTCTGGATTTGTACTAGATTTGATATGACAATAATTTTGCATAACTGTATTATTGCATAAAAAGCAGTGTCGCACGTTATTAACAGCTATGCATTAACCGGCGAAAAGCCGTGTATTAACAAGGCAATTCACGCGCTGTTAATGCACGGCTGCGCAACTTTCAATATGCTCGTACCGGGGCCACAGATTTGCTGCCGTTACGAGATGTGTACTACCCGGCCCTAGAACGAGCATAGTCAGTGGAAATTACATTCGCGAGACATCGGTGAAAAGGCGAAACAAAATAGTGCAAGAAATAACGCGAAATGCAACAAATGTTTTCAGTTTTTATGCAATAATAGCGATCGAACTTGTTTTTCAATGCATTAACATTCGCCAGGTCCCTTGGGAGGTGTTGAAAACCGCGGCCTTCGGCCTCGGTTTTCAACACCTCCCACGGGACCTGGCGAATGTTAATGCATGAAAAACCATGTTCGACCGCTATTATTGCATAAAAACTGAAAACAGACCAACAACATACGCATTTTTCGGAAGGATATTGTAACAATTTGCACAGCAGCACATTAAAAACTTGTACAGCTTCAAACTTGTACGTATAGGGCTTCATATATACATTTTACACGTTGATTTCTCAAAGAATTGCGTGATTGTCAGACTCAGCTTATATTCATCGAGACATAAGAGATATTATTATAATCTACAATTTTATACCGTTTTACCCAAAATCACACATGGAGACAAGTAAGAAAAACAAGAGTTGTCAGAAGACAACATAGCTCGCTGGAAAGGGCTGATCGGAGAAGAAAACAATCTTTAAATAGTAAAGATTAAATGCAGAACTCAAACGTAGCTGTACTATGACCTGACTTTAATGTCGAAAGAATGTCAAACTGAGGGATGGAGTATATGCCATTAAAAAATATTCCCTTAGGTTGGTGTGGACGAAATATGAAAGCTATATCTTACATACTGAATCCCTTAGGTTGGTGTGGATGAAATATGAAAGCTATATCTTACATACTTCAGCAGTCATGTACACTTTTCAAAACTTAACACAGCTATAAATGACAAAGTATGACCTGACCTTGACCTAGGCAGAAGGTCAAACTGAGGAAGGGGTGTGTACTATTGAAAAGTCTTACCCTAAGGTAGGTGTGGGCCAAATATTGAAGCGGCATCTTGAATACTTCTGTAGTTACGAACACTTTTCAAAACTTAAACGCAGAACTCAAACTTGGGTTTAAATGACAAAGTATGACCTGACCTTGACCTAGGCAGAAGGTCAAACTGAGGAAAGGGTGTGTGCTATTGAAAGGTCTTACCCTAATATTGGTGTGGGCCAAATATTAAAGCGGTATCTTCAATACTTCAGCAGTTACCAACACTTTCCAAAACTTAAACGCAGAACTCGAACAAGGGTTCGAATGACAAAGTATGACCTGACTTTTACCTAGGCAGAAGGTCAAACTGAAGAAGGGGTGTGTGCTATTGAAAAGTTAAACCCTAAGGCTGGTGTGGGCCAAATATTAAAGCTCTATCTTGAATACTTCAGCAGTTATGTACACTTTTCAAAACTTAAACGCAAAACTTAAACATGGGTGTAAATGACAAAGTAAGAACTGACCTTGACCTACATAAAGGGTCTAACTTGGGGATGGGGGTGTATGCTATTGAAAGGTCTTACCCGAAGGTAGGTGTAGGCCAAATATGAAAGCAGTACCTTAAACAGTTAAAAAAACTATGCACACCTTTGAAAACTTAAACATTGTGCTAACGCGGACACGGACGCCAACGACTGGGTGACAACATAAGCTCTCCAGGGACATAGACCCGGCGAGCTAATAAGTTGCTTCAAGGCAAGGATGTGACGTCACAAGCGAAAGACAAAACAAGGCATCGCAGGCGATACAAATCTCTGGCACAAGACTACTTGTTGTGAGCAAACACTGAACTGGGGAAAGTCATGACACATAATAGTTATGTGAATGAAGAAACAAAAAGCCTGTGACCTTTAATGTAAAGGTGATATATGACCTTGACATAAAGGTACAGTATTGTAAACATTCAGATTTTCAGGTTGGAAGGGCTTAGATCTCACATGATGGAAAATATTTCAGTCATGGCAACCTTGACCTTGAGCCCAGGATCCTGAAAGCCAAACTTGCTCGAGATATTATCACACCCACAAATGTGTGGATATATTAAAATCTATTGATAAATGCAGGGGCTAGAGCGATGACAAAGTGTTTTTTTTTTTTTTCTAAAAATAGCCACAGTAGGTAACCTTGACCTTAAGCCCAGCAACCTAAAAGTTGAACTTACTCGAGATATTACTACCCAACAATTATGTGAAGATATATTAAAATCCACTGATAAATACAAAGGCTAGAATGATGACAAAGTTTTTTTTGTTTTTTTTTTCTAAAAATAGCCAAAGTAACCTTGACCTTGAGCCCAGCAACCTGAAAGTTGAACTTGCTCGAGAGATCATACCCAACATTAAAATCCATTGATAATTGTAGGCACTAGAGCAATGACAAAGCTTTTTTCTTTCTAAAAACAGCCTCAGTTACTTTGACCTTGTGCCCGTTAACCTGAAAGTTGAACTTGCTCGAGATATTTCAATACCCAACAATTGTTTGGGTATTTTATATCTCAAGCAAGGGGGACTTTCAGGGTGCTGGGCTTAAGGCCAAGGTCATATATGACCTTTACAATTAAGGTCACAGCCTTTTTGATAAATGCAAGGGCTAGATCGATGACAAAGTGTTTTTCTTTTTTCTAAAAATAGCCAAAGTTACCTTGAGCCTAGCAACCTGAAAGTTGAACTTGCTTGAGATATTTGAAGGCCGGCCTCGGTGGCTCAGTTGGATGCGCCGTCCGACTGGAGACCAGGAGGTCGCAGGTTCAACCCCCGCCGAGGTCGGCAACATTCTTTCGTGGAGATTGATTATGAAATATTTTCTACGGTCATTCTCTCTCTTCCGCTGATTCAAGAAGGGCAGTTGTCAGTTTCTGGCGAAAGAATGTGCACAATACTGGTTAACCGCTTAGAGAACTAAGCCTGCCCAGTAAATGTGTGGTTAGGTAAACTGACCGCGCTCGACATGACCCCATTGGGTTGACTGGGCCGTAAAACCTCAACACAAACAAATGCTTGAGATATTATCATACCCAACATTTATGTGAAATTATATTAAAACCCACTGATAAATGAAGGCACTAGAGCGATGGCAAAGTTTTTCTAAAAATAGCCACAACGACCTTGACTTTGATCCCTACACCTTGAAAGTCTAATTTGCTCGAGATATTATCATACCGAATATTTGTGTGGTTATATTAAAATCCATCAATAAATGTAGGCGCTAGTGCCATAATAAAGTGACCTTAATCTTAAGCCCAGCACCCTGAAAGTCCACCTTGCTTGAGATATTATAATACCCAATATTTGTGTGACGTTACATTAAAATCCATTGATACATGTAGGCACTAGAGCGTTGACATTTTTTTTCTAAAAAAATGCCACAGTGACTGTTACCTAAAGCCCAGGACCCTGAAAGTCGAACTTGCTCGAGATAATATCATACCAAATGTTTGTGTGAAGTTACATTAAAATCCATCAATAAATGTAGGCGCTAGAGTGATGACAAAGTTTTTTTTTCTAAAAATAGCCACAGTGACTTTTACCTTGAGCCCAGGACTCTGAATGTCGAAAGTGCTCGAGATATTATCATACTCCACATTTGTGTGAAGTTATATTAAAATTCATCAATAAATGTAGGCTCTAGACCGATGACAAAAGGTGAACATACGTACAGGTCTACGTACGTACCTACGTACGTTACGTACGTATTTACGTACGGGACAAACCCTTTATCCCAGGACCCCTCGCCACTTCGTTGTGCGTGGGATTTATAAAGGGGTTTTGAAGGATTCAGATACTTTATACATGCATCATTTTAACCCATTTATGCCGAATGGACTCTTCTACCTCAACTCTTTGGACCGGTCCATTTCCAATTGAAGAGGTGTCTGTTTTCTTTTCATATTCAACATGTTGTATAGAATTCGCGTATTTAATGCAATTAGTGTAAACCCTGATCAGACGCCGCGTTCTGCGCGGGGTTCTGCGGTGTCTGATCTAGGTTTACACTGTTCGCCAATGTCCCTTTTATAGGACTCTAGGCATAAATGGGTTAATCCTTAGCATTGCAACAAGCAAGCCTAAGCAAACCGTGTCGACCTAGATCAGACGCCACAGACTATCTGATCAGGCTCTACACTGTTTGCCACTTATCCAGCATTTTCGACATATCAACAGAACGTCAAATTTTACGGTAAGGAATTGGTCACCGAATATTTAGGGTTAATACGATATATGATGTTATAAGAAAATATGTCGTCAGTATATAGAAAAATGTGCAGATTCAGACCATCGCGCATGCGCAGTCTCATCAGGGCCTTTGCTGGACCTTTATACAGGCATTTATCCAAAGATTCTGTAGGCGGACTGCGAAGGCCCTCACTGCGCTATCTCACCTGGGTCTTCGCTGACCATGCCCCATTAATCGGTGTTAGGCAAATAGTTTAAAACGACGCACGGAATACAGTCTTCCGCCTGCCAACTCGCAGAAAGACAACATGGATGCACCCTCGCTCCAAACACTGGCATCTCATTGACTATGTCATAGTGCGAAGGAAGGACAGACAGGATGTCAGAGTGACTAAAACTATGTGTGGTGCAGACTGTTGGACAGATCACAGGCTTGTTGTCAGCAAACTCAACCTGCGCATTCAGCCTGTACGACGACCACAAGGCAAGAAGGTGCCAAAGAAATTAGATGTCTCCAAGCTGAAACAAGACAGCAAGAGGCAAGCATTCGTCAACGATCTCTGCAGCCGTTTAGTTGCACTGGAACACTGTTCAGAAGATGTAGATGAGAGCTGGACACTCTTCAGAGACACCGTTCACTCTTTAGCAATAGATTCCCTAGGACCAGTATTTCGCAAACACCAAGATTGGTTTGATGAGAATGACAAAGAAATTCAGGGACTCCTTGAAGAGAAACACCAAAAACACAAGGCTTACCTCAGAAATACAAGCTCAGTATCTAGCAAGACTGCCTATTCAAACATATGCATGACACAGACGAGGCTCAGAGACATGCAAGACTCCTGGCTGAGAAAAAAGGCTGATGAAATCCAGTCCTTTGCAAACAGAAAGGACATGAAAAAGTTCTTTGATGCACCCAAGACAGTATATGGTCCCCAGAGCTCAGGAACCACCCCACTCCTTAGTGCAGATGGAACTAGTCTTTGACTGACAAAGAAGCTATCTTGAAAAGATGGGCTGAACACGTTGATGGTGTCCTTAATCGGCCATCATCTATCAAAAGACTACCACAGGTGGAATGTAATCCGCTGCTTGATTAGTTCCCAACCGTCTCTGAAACAGTCAAAAGCAATAAAACTCCTGTTATCTGGCAAGGCTCCAGGATCAGATGCAATACCTGCAAAGATCTACAAAGCAGGAGGTCCTCCAGGTGCATTATGTGGAGAAAAGAAGCCATCACTCAAGAATTCAAGGATGCAACAATTATCCACCTACTCAAAAGGAAAGGGAATCCTCAAGTCTGTGACAATCATCGAGGCATCTCTTTATTGTCAATTGCTGGGAAGATCCTTGCTAGGGTCCTACTGAACCGATTGAATGAACACCTCGAACGGTCAGGGCTTCTACCAGAAAGCCAGTGTGGATTCAGGAAAAACAGAGGAACACTAGACATGATCTTTACAGCACGACAGCTTCAAGAAAAATGCCAGGAACAGAATGTGGACCGCTACATGACCATTGTCGATCTTACCAAAGCATTTGACAGTCAGTCGTGAGGGACTTTGGAAAATTATGGCAAAGTTTGGCTGTCCTGCCAAATTCATAGCAGTGGTGCGGCAGTTCCATGACGGTATGCTTGCAAGGGTCCAAAATGATGGCGAGTTTTCTGATCCACTTCCTGTGACAAATGGAGTTAAGCAAGGCTGTGTACTAGCTTCAACTCTGTTCAGCATGATGTTTTCTGCCATGCTTACAAATGCTTTCCAGGATGGTGACAATGGTATACCTATTAGGTATCGCTTTGACGGGAAACTTTTCAACCCAAGAAGGTTGCAAGCTAAATCTAAGGTGCAGACAGAGGTGCTAGACGAGTTCCTCTTTGCTGATGACATGGCAAAGGGTGCTCCAACAGAAGAGAAAATGCAAAAAGGTGTGGATCAAGTATCTGATTCATGTGACAGCTATGATCTCACAATCAGCATAAAAAAGACTGAGGTAGTATATCAGCCAGCACCTGGAAAGCCTTACAAGGAGCCTACCATCACAGTGAAAGGTCAACGACCTGCAAGTGGTAGGCAAGTTCACCTACCTTGGAAGCACATTGTCTAGAGTTGTGCACATTGATGATGAAGTCAGTGCTAGAATTGCCAAAGCTAGTGCAGCATTTGGCCGGCTACGTGGAAGTATTTGGGACCGAAGTGGAATCAGATTTGACACAAAGCTGAAAGTATATAGATCGGTAGTGCTTCCAACACTATTATACGCATGCGAAACTTGGACAGTTTACCAACGGCATGCCAAAAGACTGAACCACTTCCATACAAGCTTCTTAGAAAACTTCTAACGATCAAGTGGCAAGACAGGATTCCAGATACAGAAGTCCTGAAAAGGGCAGGGATGCAGAGTGTACATACTCTTCTGAAATTGGCACACTTAAGATGGACAGGCCATGTTACCAGAATGCCTGGTGAACGTTTGCCAAAGAAAATCCTCTATGGAGAACTTCAAGTAGGAAAACGATCCCATGGTGGTCAGAAGAAGCGATACAAGGACACCCTCAAAACCTCCCTTAAACACTTCAACATACCAATAGAGTCATGGGAACAGATTGCACAGGATCGTACAAAGTGGCGAGGCCTCATAAAAAGGGGAGCTAGTGAATACGAAGCAAAAAGAATCAGCGAAGCCGAGCAGAAACGTGCACAGCGGAAAGCCAGAGCTACGGCATCACCAACAGAGCTTTCTTCCTCAGACCTCTCTTGTTCTATCTGCAACAGGCAGTTTAGAGCTAAGATTGGTCTCATCAGCCATCTTAGAACACACAAATAATAACACATCACACAGTTGATTAGGATTGGTTATTGTCAGTAATGACAGACGAACGAACAAAACGACGCACCATCGATCATCGTTTTGTAACCAACTATCGATTAATTAAAAAAAATGGATCAAATCGCAAAGTGTTAAAGATAAGAGAATATGTCTAGTTCAGCCCTTTTCGAAATCTGAAAACTCTCTCTCTTACTCTCTCTCTCTCTCTCTCTCTCTCTCTCTCTCTCTCTCTCTCTCTCTCTCTCTCAGATCTTTAAATCGCTAATCACAATTGCAACAGTCGACTCCTTCATTTTTAGAGAGAAAAAAAAGCTTGACATTTCATATGAATCGTCTGCTGATTTTGCAAAATTTGTTTTCTGATAAAAAACAACAACAAAAAAAACAAAAAAAACAACAACAACAACAACAACAACAAAAAAAACAAAAAAAAAACAGAATGTCGACTGCTATAATTTTGCTTGGCGCTTAAGAATTGATAATCAGAATCGGTATGCATAAACTACCTTTCGATTATAATCTACAATCGGTTCGTCGCTACAAAATGATTACAAACTGGCTGCAGCAATATTTTGACCTATTTCCACTAAGATCCGTCTAAACCGCAACGTCAGAAAACGCATCTTCGAACATGTGCGCCCAGTGAAGATTCAGATCAGCCTGTGCATTCGCGCAGTCTGATCTGAATCTTCACCGGGCGCATTCTGGATAGCCAAAAATGCAATGTTTCTTGATGCGGACAACGAAGACTCTAATCAGACTGCGCGCATGCGCAGTCTGATTAGAGTCTTTGTTGGGCGCACTTGTCAGAAGGTACGTTTTCTCAGTTGTTGCTCCGTTTGGTGATAGCCAGGAGCCTAAAACTTCAATAACAATGTCCTCGACTGAAAACCTATTATTCTCATAATGTGGACCGTCCCACGGAAAAACCAACGTACACCTTCCACAACAGTGAGTGTCCGCGACAACCAATCGGTTATAGCCGTTACGGTTAACGCATACGTGAAAGTCAGAAGCCTATTTAAGCTTGTGCATTCAGGAAGTTCAGGGTATACCCATTTCGCTTTCTAGATTTCGTAAGCCTATCGTAATAGCCTTCAGCATTGGGACAGACAGTCCTGAGCAAACCGTGTCGACCCAGATGAGACGCCACTTAAAGCAGCGTCCAATCAGGGTCTACACGGCCAGTCACTCATCCAGCTTTTTTATACACATCCACAGATAGTCAGGCCAAAATAGGAGTCAAGAAGGACTCCAGTTTTTGAGTTAATCAGAACCCTGGGGTAGGTGCGGTATTGAGGTTAGATATGTCCAGTTGGGCTGTTTGAATGTAAAAGCTGAAATGGGCCTTCACTGTTCATTTATGCCCGAACGACTCCAGCGCATACTCATGACGCAGCTAGTCTGGTTGAGTATGTAAACTGTGTAGATCAAGGTCTGCTGCATGTTGCAGTCTGATCATGCAAGACCTGTTCATTTCATTTTAAATGCTTTAGGGTTGTTTTTTGTTGTTTTTTTTTTATGAGACTATGCTTTATTTGTAGGGATAATTTGAATTTTAATTTAGGAATATAGGATATATTTGATATATTTAGGAATTTTGGATATGGTATATGAATAATTTATCGAGGAATCATCACGAAAACATGCCTATATAATTTTGACCCCCTTAAACCCCACTTTTATATAGTAAAACTGGGGTTTTCAGGGGTATACATTATATTTCTGCTCAAAAACATACATTGTGGGTACTCGTTAGAACCGCCTCGCCGAGGCGGTTCTAACGAGTACCCATAATCTATGTTTTGAACAGAAATATGACAAATATCGGAGATTTTTATCTGAAAATTTTCAGTTTTTTGGAGATAAAATTTTCAATATATTTGAATAGGCTTGTTTACGTAATGATTGCATACTGAAGGGTATGTGATATTTTAGGGAATTTATAAGGGCATCCCGCTAATACAAATTTTATTGTAAACACAAAGTATCGTTTTTAACCTAAATATTGGGTCGCCTTAACTACTTGCCACACTGCTCCTAAAATTTGCACAATTCCATCTCCTACTTTTCAGAGAAATTTAGCAACACTACGCAGAGGGACTCCTACATTTTTTAAGAAAATTTTAAGCAAACTTTGGGAATCCTATTTTTAAAATTCTAGTGAGAACTGCCTAGCCTAAATACGACCTGTGGTATCCAGCAGAACCCCCAGCTCTCAACATCAGTCACCTCCCTACAGCAGCCAGCTTTATGACTTTAGATGGATGACTGTTGAATAGAGGCTGCACTGTATACAGCAACATCTGATGTCTAATGTCTTAATGGAACTCCATATACCTGGAAGATTTTACAAGGGAGACAACTTTTGTAACTTTGCGTTTTCTTTCCTACCCCCCTTTCTGAAAAGGGGTCTAATCTGAAAAGAAAGAATTTGCTCCCAAAGGGAGCAAATTCTTTCTTTTCAGAATAGACCCCTTTTCAGAATGAATTTTCCCTTTTAGAGTAGACGTTTTCAAAAGAGAGAAAATTACTTTTGACAGCACTGCTTCCTGTAAAAATGTATCTCTTCTCCTTAATTGGACAGCGAAGCCCCTGATCAGCCCTGCGCGATCTGAGCCTTAGCTGTAGACCTATAAACGCTTCAGACCTGTTTCTCAAGATATGGTCTCTTATTTGCTTTTGAAACGTACTTCTTATGTCAACCGACAAAGCTTCTAAAATAAATCATTAGATACCATCGATTTTCTACAGAAAATTAAAGCATTTTGCCATTAGCCTATGGTTTTACCATGGACATCGCATTTTCTGCCAGATGAATATTGTGACTGCGACAGATAATTTTGTGATAGCAGTCATTTTGTAGCGTAATGATGGACCTAATGCCTGGATCCATGGAAATGTCACGGAGCAACATTGGAATTAGTGAATGACACCTCGAAGCTCGACCTACACCTGTTTAATGGACTACAGTCTGAGTCAGAAGCTTAGTTTACATAGATTAACACCAACCACTCTATTAGCAGATGACAAATTGACTAGATTCTTCTTATTTTTCCCAGAAAATAGGATGACATTTTGCATGAAATGTTTAAAATTCCTATTTTCTGGGAAAAACAGAAAAAAATATTTCAAAATGTCGTCTGCTGATCTTTTTACCCAGCATGCTAAGTGTTGACCTTTAGTACTCTCAGACGGCAAATTGATTGTTCCAGAAAACAGGGACTGACATTTCATGCAAATACAATTAGCATAATAGCACTGTTAATTGGTGAAAGAATTTTGTCGTCAGCTGAAGTTAGGAGGATTTGCATGAAATGTCAAACCCTATTTAATGAGGAAAAATAATAAAACATACAATTAAGTTTGTCGTCTGCTGAAATGATGATTTATAATTTATATATAACAGCCCCTATTAAATGATGGTTATTGGCCAACAGCAAAAAAAAAAAAAAAAAAAATGTCGGTCAGAGGCAGTGCTTTCCTAAAAGGACTATATGGGAAAGTGTCTCTAGAAACTCGAGGGCAAACAACTCTGAAATGAGCGGTCTGATCCTGCCGAAATTCGAACTCGGTCAAGACTTTATCCCTGTTCTGGTTACTAAGGCTTGCAAGTTTCAGGAAGATTTGTTACAAAATGGCCGAGAAAATTTGTAGACACCGTCTGTCTATATGCCAAGGGCAAGTAACTCTTAAGTAAGTGGTCCGAGCTGGACAGAAATCAAACTCATTTGAGATTTTTTACCCCCCCCCCCCCCCTCCCCCTTACCGAGAAGTAAGATGATCATAATAAAAGTGCTCAAGAACAGTTGGAGACGGGGTTTTCCAAATTATAACCATATGGGGATTTTTTTTTCTTAACTGAAATGCACATAACTCTGAAGTCAGTATTCTGGGCCCAGTTGTTCAAAGCTAACGACATCGTTGGTTAACGATTCGTTAAAATTTAAATCGAGTGATACGCGAATATGCTGAAATTTTTTGCTGAAAAAATGTGAGTAGCTTTTGCAATGCAAAAGCTACTCACATTTTTCAGCAAAAAATATCAGAATATTGTATATTGAATCTGCTAAAACAGTTAACGAAATGACCCTTAACGAGCTCGTTAAGCTAACGATGCTTTGAACAACTGGGCCCTGATCTGGCTAAAATATGAACTAGTTCGAGACTTTATGCCTGTCTTGGTTACCCGCAGAAGAAGACTCGATCAAAAATGGCCGAGAAAAGTTGGGAACACCGTTTTCCCCATTATAAGTCAACGGGAATTTTCCCAGAGTTTTGAACAGACCTACCTCAAACCAGTATGCAACCAATCCCCCATCCTAACAATGTTTCATATTAAGTTTGATTTAAACTGGCCTACTGATCACAGAGCTATGTGAACGACGACGGACGGCGGACCGAGCGTATCCAAAAAGCTCACCTTACGAGCCTTCAGCTCAGGCGAGCTAAAAATAGAAATACTTTTAGCTTGCAACCCAGTTATAGGAAGCGTGTCGGGCCAATAACGGTCCGATAAAGATTTAAGCAGAATACTAGCTGAGAAAGCGCCTCGTTAAAAGCTGTATTTATAACAGAAAGAATAGAAAAAATTGCACAACTATAATGGAAAATACCGTTGCTATGGTTCTTAGACGGCGGTAATGGTTGTTGATTCCCCATCAGTCAACTGCATATTATTTCCTTGCCTTAAAACATACTGTATTGATATTTTGAAGTCTTCTTCACATATAATACGGTTAAGTTGTCTATAATTTTCTATTTTAATATTGTTCTCACGCAAAAAAGATATCAGTATTATATACACACACCAACCGCGTTGAACCAAACATTTTAAGCAGACACCAAATGCCGTTACGAAAACATGTTCAAATATACTGAAAATTTTACCAAAAAAAAAAAAATAAATAAATTTTTGAGCAGAAATAAGAAACAAGAATTCCGCGGAAGGCGTCATCGCACCTGCTGGCGCAAAAGTCACAGGAGCCACAATCAGAATGTGGTTATTAAATAAGTTTATTTCATTCTTAGCAGTGCTTACTTGGAAAACTGGGTTGAAAAAAATGTAGACAAAGTGCCTAGTGGGGCACATATATTCCAGGCAAGTCCCATTCCTTCTAATGGCTATATCTTCAGCACTGACTTTTCGTATCATACAGCCCAATGATAATGGAACGTTGACGTAAAATGTGTAAAAGTCACTGGAGCATGAAATATAGGTCAAGGTCACGGGTCAAGGTACCTGCTAATTCAGTACATCAAGGAGAAGCACAATGGTATGGTGGTTGTAGGCCTTATAGTTAAGGAGTTATCAAACATCAACGTAAAATGTGTCAAATATAGGTCAAGGTCACTGGGTCAAGGTACTTGCCAAGCCAGGGCAATGAGGTGAAGCACTATGCAAGGTTTAGTGGTTGTAGGTCTTATATTTGAGGAGATACCGAACATCAATATAAAATGTGTCAAAGTCACTGGAGTGCACAATATAGGTCAAAGTCACCAGGTCAAGGTACCTGTCGAGTCAGTACATCGAGAAGAAGTGCTATATAAGGTTTGGTGGTTGAAGGCCTTACAGTTGAGGACATATGGAAGGGTGACGTAAAAGGTGTAAAAGTCAATGGAGGGTGAAATATAGGTCAAGGTCACCCAGTCAAGGTACCTGCAGAGTCCGTACATTGAGGTGAAGCACTATGCAAGGTTTGATGGTTGTAGGCCTTATAGTTGAGGAGATATTTAACGTTGACGTAAAATGTGTAAAAGGCACTGGAGCGCAAAATATAGGTCAAGGTCACCGGGTCAAGATACCTGCCAAGTCAGTACATATAGGAGAAGCACTATGCAAGGTTTGGTGGCTAGAGGTCTTACGCTTGAGGAAATCTGGAACGTTGATGTAAATTATGTCAAAGTCACTGTAGCCAAAATATAGGTCAAGGTCACCAGGTCAAGGTATCTGCTAAGTCAGTACATTGAGGAGAAGCACTTTGCAAGGTTTGATGGCTGTAGGCCTTATAGTTGAGGAGATATCGAACGTCGACGCAAAATATGTCAAAGTCACTGGAGCACAAAATATAGGTCAAGGTCACCGGGTCAAGGTACCTGCCAAGTCTGTACATCTAGAAGAAGCACTATGCAAGGTTTGGTAGTTGTACGCCTTATAGTTGAGAAGATCTGGAACGTCAACGTAAATTGTGTCAAAGTCAATGGAGCGCAAAATATAGGTGAATGTCACTGGGTCAACATATCTGCCAAGTCAGGAGGTCAGGGAGAGTGTCATGCAAGGAATGGTGGTTGTTGTACAATTGTAGTTGATTAGAATACTAACTTTGACGTAAATGTCGAACTTCGATATAACAGAACTGTTAATAGACAGACAGACGGACGAACGGACAGACGAATGGAAAAGCGGGCACCTATGTCGCAAAGTCAGGAGGTCAGGGAGATATTTCATACAAGGTTTGATGGTTGTTTAGTCTTGTAGTTGATTAGAATACTAACTTTGACATAAATGTCGAACTTCGACATAACAGAACTGTTAAGAGACGGACAGACGGACAGACGAACAGACAGACGAATGGAAAAGTGGGCACCTATGTCGCAAAGTCGGTAGGTCAGGGAGATGTTTCATGCAAGGTTTGATGGTTGTTTAGTCTTGTAGTTGATTAAAATACTAACTTTGACATAAATGTCGAACTTCGACATAAATGTTGACAGACGGACGGACGAATGGACAGACATACGGAAAAGCAGACGCCTATGTTGCAAAGTCAGGAGGTCAGGGAGATGTTTCATGCAAGGTTTGATGGTTGTTTAGTCTTGTAGTTGATTAGAATACTAACTTTGACATAAATGTCGAACGTCGACATAAATGTTGACAGACGGACGGACGGACGGACGGACAGAATATCGGACGCCTATATCGCACCCTGCTACAAGCAGGTGCGATAAAAATAGTGTCTTCCCCTGTAAACCCCAGTTTTACTATATCTAAATAGGATTTAAGGGGGTCAACATTATATAGGCATGTTTCAATCTGCTCAATAGCCCAGCAACATAGTACAGACCAATATGGGCGTAGGTCGTCCGCATATGTTCGAAGATACTATTTTGGCGCCACGTTGGATCCAAGATACCAGGAAAAACATTATGAGAGCGTCCACGTAACATCGGCCTTACTTTTTGGAGTTGACCTGACAACACTACCACCCACAGGCTCTCATGTAAATAGTTTTGGGTTCCATCAACGAGTAGTAATGCACATGAACCGGTGCATCGAACAGTGCAGTACCACATGAACCGGCACATCCAGCAGTGCTATTATCGAACCGTGAGGCATCAAATCAGCCTCTACACCAAGCAGTTTATTTGTGTTGAGGTTTTACGGCCCAGTCATCTCAGTGGAGCCATGTCGAGCGCGATCAGTTTACCTAACAACACTTTTACAGGACAGGATTAGTCCTCTGTCTAAGTACTGTGCTCATTCTTTCGCCAGAAACTGACAACTGTCCTTCTTGAATAAGCGGAAGGGAGAGAATAACCGTAGAAAATATTTCACGATCAAATCCCACGAAACCGCAACCTCCTATCACTAGACGGATGCGCAGCCAACTGAGCCACCGAGGCCAAGCAGCCAAGTACCACATGAGCATGTACATAGGGCATTCAAGTAACACATAAGTCGTGCATGGAGCAGTCAAATACATGAGCGGGAATATCTGACCTTGCTGAAATAACGAAATTGCCTCCAAGAAAACTACAACGTTTAAATACCACCCAAAATTAGTCTGGCGATTTTCTTACTGTCGCCAGGAAAGTACGAAGAGTATTTTGATATTATTTGTTTCTTTTGTTTATAATAAACAAATGGTATAAATGTTAGAAACACGGCATAATTTTTGTACAAGAAACTTAAACGCATGTCCATAAAACGGTGAATTAAGTAATAGTCAGACATTAAAAAAACACACACATGCGAACACTGAAGGCCAAGATCGGTCATGGCCACTTTTCCTTGATAAATACCAGTAATACCGTATTTATCCTGTGCATTGGGAGAGACAGGCATGAGCAAACAGTGTAGACCCAGATCAGCCGCCGCAGAATGCGGCGTCTGATCAGGGTCTACGTTTGCCACTTATCCAACAGTTTTAGACAAATCAACAAAGAGAAAAACGGACTTGTTTAAATTTAGGACAAGTATGGTAAGCCGTGGTATCCCGACAGTCAGGGTAAATATGATTTGCTTAAGCAAACAGTGTAGACCCAGATCAGACGCTGAAGAACGCAGCGTCTGATCAGGGTCTATAGTGCGTGCCATTTATCCATCTATTTTAGACACATCAACAGGTAGTAAAATGGATACAACCAACTGATAGTAAATTGTTCCTCGGTTGCTGCTAAATATGCTTTACATTACAAAAACATGCCTATTCGAATATACTGAAAATTCTACCACCAAAAAGGAAAATTTTCAGATAAAAAAATCATATTTTTCATGTTTCTGCTCGAGGCGGTTCTAACGAGTACCCACAATCTATGTTTTTGAGCAGAAATAAGAAAAACAATGTATACTCCTGTAAACCCCAGTTTTACTATATAAAAGTGGGGTTTAAGGGGGTCGACATTTTATAGGCGTGTTTTTGTGATGAAATGAACTACATATTTATTTCTTTTTCTTATTCTCCACAAAACAAAAAAAACAAAACAAAAAATCCAAAGTGTACTCATTGCTGGGGTAAGTGATACTAACGAGCCCCCAAATCATAAGTTCTGAAGAATATCATTGACATGGGAGACAACTTTTGTGACTTCCTGTTCTGAATAGGGGTCACCTCTAAAAGGAGCAAAGTCTTTCTTTTTAGAGTAGACCCCTTTTTAGAAGGGAGCAAAACCAATTATTTGACAGAGGTGTCTTCCTTGAAAATATATTGATTCCCCTTAACTGCAACACAGAGAATCCTGCTTTTATGATATATACATATGTTCATATACAGGCTTTCAAGGGCCCTCCAGTGAAAAAACAGGGATAAAGTAGGGCTCAAAATTTTGAAAAAGTAGGGCAAAAGTATGAATTTCTATCAGGAAAAGTAGGGATAGTAGGGATGTTCTGAGTGTTTTCAGAAAAAGATAAAATAAGAAAACATCACCAGGGTAAGGAAATACATGTACCAAAATAAATGTTCCAAAGAAGGAGTTACAACTGAAGCAAAAATATTTCATTAACTTTTGCATTGCTCAGATTAAGTTGATCCAATTTTTACAAAAGCCTGCATATAATATGGTCATACTTTGAGATTTTTCCTGTTTAAATATAAATATAGAAAGAAACTTGCTTAAATTCTGGATCATCTTACATAAAAGCGGCAAAGGAAAATATCTTAACAGTACAATTATTGCGCATTTGTAAGCTTTATTTTTAACATTATTTGAAACATTTGTAAAACAATTAAATGAGATTAATATCAGTAAGTATAGCACACATAACTATGCATACAGCTAAACCTCAGCCAAGCAAGCGCAGACATACTGAGCTGCTCTCTAACAGAACTAAGGGAATTAATCTTAGAAATACAAATACATTCTGCCTTACATGTTTATCTCTCTTCATAATAGAAAAATGTGCAGCTCCACACAAAAGTGGTTATCCACATATTTTTTTTTTATTTCTCTATGAAAACAAATGTTGTGTGTACTCATTAGAAGCGCCTCAATGAGGCGCTTCTAATGAGTACCACAACATTCGTTTTTGTGGAGAAATCAATACTTTTCGGTTGAAAAAAGTGTCTTATCTGGAGCTAAGATGGAACTATAAACTAAATGGGAAATACTTTATCTATAAAAAAAGCCATATACAAATAGTAAAGGTCTTCTTAGACTAACCTATTGACATGTGCAGTCTTGTCTGAGCATTTGTTCAGTTGATGGTAAATTCAATGCTGTGCAAGAATAGCAAAAATCCTGACCTCTCCGATATAAAAGTGTACAGTCTAAGACCAAGTTCATTAACCCTTAAACTGACAATCACAACTATTGTCGTCTGCTTTGTCATCTGCTTGTGATTTTAAAAGTCATTTTTGCAAACAGTGTGGACCCAGATCAGACTGCTCCTTTAGGAGCAGTCTGATCTGGGTCCACACTGTTTGCCTGTATGCAAAAACAGGTTTGAAAAGTTTGCAAGAATATTCAGCAGACGACATAAACAGACGACATTTTCAGATGCAATTTTTCTTGGCGCTTTAAGGGTTAATGTGTCTTCAATATACTAGACATTAAGACTTTCTTGAGCTTTCTTACCAACATTTATACTTATGTATGAGCTGGAGAACAACATTTCCTATAATAAGACTGCATTGCATGTGTGCCCAGCAAGGACTCCGATCAATCTGTGCATCTGCACAGTCTGATCAGTCTTTACAATGCACTATTGGTTGCCAAGAATCCAAAGTGTCTTCAGGCGATGAGGGAAGACTGATCCGACCACACGAATATGCAAGCTGATCTGAGTTTTTCCTGGGTGTACCCCTGCTCATTTTAGATTTTTTTTTCTTTTTATCTAGATATCAGCACTTTTTTAACCTCAGTCTAACCTATTACCAGCGTGCACACAGTTAACCCTTCTTTTGCTGAACATGTCATGCCCTGTCTTAGCAAAGAGTGTAGATCCAGATTAGTTGGCTTCAACTGATCTGGATCTGCACTGTTTGTCATTAAATATGTGAATTTCTATCAAAAACCCGGATCAAGTGATCTGATTGGCTGGAAATTAGAAGTGGGCGTGGCATCTTAATTTATTCAGTAAGGCAAGGATTAAGTTAGGTGAACTTACTGGGCCTTTAATATCACATATGACCAAAAAAAAACACATTTACACACAAGATGTTTCTCATTTATTTCTTTACTCTTGAGCTGGAAGCCAGCTAAAGGTACTTTGGGTCTAGTACACAGTAAAGTTCCTGAGAGCAGGCATAGTTGTACAATCTGGTTAGGTTCTTCTACATACAATATGAGCACTGTTGTGTGAAAATGTGTTTTCAGGCCATACACGGACAGTATAGCCCAGATCAACCTTCCATACCTCAAAGAGGGTGACCAGATAAATATTTTTCTTATTTCTCCAGGAAAACATATGTCGTGGGTACTCATCCAAAGTGCTTCTAATGAGTACCCAGAACATGTTTTCATCGAGAAGTAAGAAAAATACCAATATTTTTTGGTTAAAAAAGCTTCTTATCTGGAAGTTGAGTCCTTCACATCTGCCCTGTATGATAGGGTCCTTTGGTGCTAGCCAATATTACCTTCACTATCAAATGAGCTGCATCAAGTGAAAGACTGCCTACAAACAGGTGCAAGATGATTAAGATCATCCCGCACATGCGCAAAGGATCATCTGAGCCTTTGCTCTCCATTCATATTCTGAAACATCCAATGATTCTATTAATGGACAGCGAAAGCCCTGATCAGACTGCGTGGATGCGCAGGCTGATCTGGGCCTTCTCTGTCCACATATGCCCGAAGACACATTTTTTCACGGCCTGGCTCAAATGCTTCTGTAAGCATACAGCCAAGGTCCTGATCAGACAGCACCAATATGCAGGCTGATCTGGGTCTTCACTGTCCACATATGCCTTGAAGGTACATCTTAACAGGGTGTATCTCATATACAGTCTATAAGATCTCATTCTACAATATCCCTATAAATAAATGAGTCGCAACATCAGAAAACGCACCTTCTGACATGTGTGCCCAACATTCGCACAGTCTGATCAAATCTTCACTGGATGCATTTTGGATAGCCAAGGATGCAAACTGTTTTCGCGCAGACAGCAGACTAATCAGACTGCATGGAAGCACAGGCTGATTTGAATCTTCGCTGAGCACATGTCACATTCCTCCAGATACCGTGTTTTTCTCAACAAAAAAATACTGATATTTTTCTTATTTCTTCACAAAACATATGTTATGGGTACTCATTAGAAGTGCCTCGCTGAGGCACTTCTAATGAGTACCCACAACATGTTTTTTGTGACAAAATGTGAAAAATTTTATGTGGATACCCTCTTTTATCTGGAGTTATGTGTCAGAAAGTACCTTTTATCATGTTGCAGCTCAGATGTTAATGTGTCATGGCATAACAATAGCTTCAGATAGGATGAGTAGCTAGACACATTTATTTCTTTCTTAATCCTGCATGAAAACATATGTTGTGGATACTACTAAGAAACACCCCTGAGGTGCTTGTAATGAGTAACTACAATGTATATTTTCATGGAAAAATAAGAAAAATATCAACATTTTTTTTTTGTTTTGTTTTTTTTTGAAAAATGTGCCATATATTGTCACTGTGATCTGACCCAGAACAGAATTCCTGGTCCAGCGGCCATACAGATTGATGTATAAATCTCTTGCTAAGGAATATGAGTGATATTCCAATTTTTCATTCCTGAGACTCAATCATAACAAGTGCTATTTTCTAGCCTTCTTTTCTTTGAAATTTGTGTCTCCAAAGAATCCTCTGTACAGATCACTGTGCAAATGTGAAGGCTGTTCTAGCCATTCACTATTTGCATATACCCTGAATAAACACTTTTGCATGCCTTTGCCCAAAAATAATTAATAACATAATTTTTGCTGCCTCCAATCTCTGCTCATTCATACCAATTAAGCAATATTTCATGCGCTAAATCTCCTTCCAGGCATTAATATACTTTAAAGTCCATCCAAATCTCTCATGAACTTCCATAACAAATAAAACAAAACTACCATAAATACATGTACCGGTATATATAAAAACAAAATAACTAAATACAATAATTTTATTTCTCTGAAAAATAACAAAATTAATTTTAGAATTTTATCTACTTGCAAAACTGCTCAGCATTTTCATGGTTAACCCTTGTCATGCTGAACCCAGACATATCCTGCCTCTGCTAACAGTGTAGATCCAAATCAGTTGGCTTCGAAAGAAGCCAATTGATCTGGATCTTCACTGTTTGCCATTAAGTATGTAATTTTTTTATAGCAAAAATCTGGATCAAGCTGAAAACTAGAAGTGGGCATGGCATCTTAATTTATTAAGCAGGACAAGGGTTAAGCAAACTGAATTTATCAGCTGTTACCAAAACATACATGGAATAAATGCAAAAACTAACAATACAAATGAATACTAATTGAGCCATGAAAAACTATACTTTTTGACACAGTGTCAGATATGAGTGGGTTCCACATATTATTTTTCTTATTTTCTCCATGAAAATGTATGTTGTAGTACTCATTAGACATGCCTCAGTGAGTTGCTTCTAAAAAGTAACACGAGGTATGTTTTTGTGAGGAAATAAAAAAATATCAGTTCTTTTCAGCTGAAAAAAAAATGCCTTATCTGAAGCTATTTGCCTTAGCAAAGACTCTGATAAGCCTGCAGATCCCTGTTTTATGATCAGTCTTCAATGGGCACTCTGTTAACAATAGTCCTGCTGAAACCGGATATACCCTGCCTTTGCAAAACAGTGTAGATCCAGATCAGTTGGCTCTGAAGAAGCCAAATTATCTGGATCTGCACTGTTTGTCATTAAGTATGCAAATTTATATCAACAACATGGATCAAATAATCTGATTGGCTGAAAATAGCAAGTGGGTGTGGCATCTTAATTAATTCAGCATGTCAAGAGTTAACAGCCAAGACTCCAAAGCTTCTTCAGACTAGCAGAATGACTCTTGATCAGACTGCCTGAATGTGCAGGCTAATCTGATTGCACCCTGGGGGCATGTCACAAGGTATAATGATTATAAATTTAGCAAATCAGCAGATTGATTGATTGTGTTGGGGTTTAACGACACGTCAACCCTTGAGGGTCATTTTGTGTCGTCTCCCAGAGAAAGGGAGAAAAGAGATAGAAGAGAGAGTAGAGGAGATGAAAGAGAGGGACAGGGAAGAAAGAGGAACAGGAATGAAAGTGAAGAAACAGAAGAAATAAAAACATTCCCCCTCTACCCTTACCCACTACAAGGATAGCAGGCCTTGCCCAACTGTAAGCCAATATCAGTTGGACGCCCCAGTGATGTAAGATACAAAGCACCTTCGCACCACCCGACCACCCCCGCAAATCAGCAGAGGACTTGTTTACCCTTGTCTTGCTGAACCCAGATATGCCCTGCCTTTGCAAACAGTGTAGATCCAGATCAGTTGGCTTCTAAGAAGCCAACTGATCTGGATCTACACTGTTTGCCATTCAGTATGTAAATTTATATCAACTTGGATCAAGTAATCTGATTGGCTGAAAATTTGAAAAGGGCATGGCATCTTAATTTATTCTGCAGGATAAGAGTCTGATGATAGTTCTGGGATAACTTTCCTTATTTCTCCACAAAAACATATTTTGGGTGCTCATGAGAAACTTCTCGCCAATGAAGCCCTTCTAATGAATACCACAACATATGTTTTTATGGAGATTTGGAGAAAATTTTCCCAGAACCATTACCATATACTCCTCCATAACAAGTCCTCTGATTAATAAGTTAGCAACACTGGGAATAATATGAATTTAATAGGTGCTACCTATATCCGTGCATACAAATTATCATCATATACCGGTACCGTACTTCATAGGTGGGTTGGCCAGATCTAACTGAATTTGATTTCAGACCATGCTTGACTTCTGAATCCACTTTTGCCCGACCCGATCACATGAATTCAGGTCCTGCTTAGTTACTATCAGCGCTGCCATGGAGGCTTTAGGCAGCCCATCTATTTCGCGGGCCCCAATGGGAGGGGGCCATGCTTTCCGAAAACCGAAAACTAGTGTATGCCGGTAACAGGTACAACGACATACACTATCGTTCGCTGAAATCCATTTTACTGCTTCAGGATTTTTTCGAAAGATTTTTGACGGTTTGTGAGTTTTTGTCTTTGTTTCTTTTTGATCTTTATTTTTTTTTTTTTTGCGAGTCTACACATTAAGAAAAGCAGGAAAAAAAACAATAACATAAAAATAACAACAATTTTAAAGATTTTAATACAAACCGGTCTAACAATCACATTTTTGTGTCGAAGTTTTTCAGATTATCACGTGAAAAAAGGGTAAAGTCTATGTGTTATCTAAAAATCAACATCAAAGTGTACCTTATGCACAAAATGAATCATGCTTATATTAAAGAGACTGAGAATGGATAGAAATAAAATTTGAAGTGGGGACAAAATTCAAAATGGTGGCGATCACAAATTTTGTAGGCTGACGTCATGAGTCTCGTGATTCAACCCCCCTGCAAATATTGGAATACTTGGCGTTATTGGCTGGTTTGTTGCTATTATTGACACGGCTGCCGTGTCAACAGTCTCTGCCAAATCACGGAATGCTTACTGTTTTTCAGGATAAGCACCGAACCACCCAAGCGTTTGTTGGACCAGTACATTTGTGGTCACATACATCACTGGTCACATACATCACTGGTCACATAGTTAGTCTATAGTAGTGCATCTGCACGCTGAACCGCTTTGTGGTTCGGGTTGGACGCACTTATTAACCCTTAAAGCACAATCACAATCACAATCACAACTGCAGCAGACGACAATTTTCTTTATTTTTTTTTTTATTTTTTTCAGAGAAAACAAGTCTCGACATTTCATGTGAATCATCTGCTAGGCAGATGATTAATATGAAATGTCAACTTGTTTTCCAAGTAGATGATTCACATGAAATGTCAAGACTTGTTTTCTCTGAAAAATAAAAAAAAAAAAAATTTGAATGTCGTCTGCTACAAATTTTGCTTGACGCTTTAAGGGTTAAAATTAATTTGATATACCTTGTGCTTGTGACGTTATATGCTATTTATTCTAATATAAGCCCCCTGTCTAAAAAATGTCCCCTTCAACTTTTCTAAGAGAAAAGCATTACCAGACACATACAAAATTGAATTCAGACCTTCAAAATATCTTGTTTTAATTGAGCCAAAATTTTAACTCAATACTGTCATTTTAGCAATAATGAATTGCAATGCCCACCCTGCACCCCCCTTGGGGTGTGTATTAGTATAAATATGGTATATATATATATATATATATATATATATATATATATATATATATATATATATATATATATATATATATATATATATATATATATATATATATTAGCAGTGTAATCCACAAGTATGTCTTTGGGGTTGTAAACAGCATAGTTTCAGAACAGCCTGCATATCCACAGGTATTCTAATCAACTTGTCAACTTTAAGAATCTATGGAATGTACTATAGGGTCAGCTGGGCCTCCAAAGACAGCTTTTTCTTCACACACAGCTCATTATGCATGAGGGTCTGGATGTGGGGAGGGGTCTGGATTTCTCCAATTAGTATGTAAACATTTAGCCAACTATTCTGACTTATCTTTAAAAAAAAATCAATTATTTAAATTTTCGATGGCTTTAATGACATACAAAATGTATATGTTTCCCCACTCTCCCCCCTACATTCATATATCATCAAACTATTGCAGTCTAACAGACAAACAATTTTGTGCATGTTGTATGTGTGTGGGGTGTGGGGGGGTTGGCAGGCAGTGGTAATGGGCTAGAAGTTTTTTGGAAACTTGAGGGTACACAGCATGCATACCCTTGTCAAGGGGGATCCAGAAAATTTTTGAATACCTAGAATGCTGGAGAAGCCATCTAATACAATTTTACACATTAACTAAACTCTTAAATTAGTTATTTCTGTATTATTCAAAGGAAAAAGTCACTAACTTTGTGCATTTAAACACAGATCTCTACTTAAAACACAGAGCTTTTCTGCTTGGCACAGATCATAGAGAATGTCATAGATTTTTCTGTTCTGCACAATCATTACAGGGAAATTTAATTTGGCGATAACAGATGACAAGCCATATAGTTGTCACAGATGGCAAGACTTATTTTCTGCTTTTGTACAAGATAAAATTAAGAACATTCAGTTACATACATGTCATAGAAAAACAAATTTGCCCCCACCACTTCCTAATCCTTTTTTTCAATTTGTCTTTGCAATAAAGCTGAAAATCTTAAAGATTGTTTTAAATGGTGCTGGTGGAGGCGAGTCTGTGGGCTTTGCACTAACACCCCACCCCCACCTAAAAGCCAAATTAAGCATTTTTGCAGTCCTCTCCATGCAGCTCTCTAAACTTGAGCTTCATGCCCCTGGCTGGTGGTGAGTGGTGTATGTTTTTGTTAACTGAGAATAAATTCATGTATAACCTTTTCAGGTGTGTGAGGGGACTGGTTTCAACTGAGAGTTTATGTATGCACTTGTCAAGGGAGGTCTGGGGGTTCTCCAAAACATTTGAATTTCTAGACTGCAGGAGAAGCCATCAAACACAATTTTATATCTTTTTTAGGCTTATTCTCTGTGTCCTAATTTCTCTTTAATCAGTCTTGGCTATTTTTTTTCTGTTATTCCTTAAAATTTTCAGATTATTCTTTATATTTTAAGCTTCATTTTCTCTAATCAGTAATTTGTTCACTAATTTTTCTATAATCAGTATAAAAAATGGCCATTATTCTCTAATCAATAAACCTCATCCACACCCTCATACATCTTCTGTACTAAAAATGGTAAAAAAAAAAAAGAAAAAAAAAAAAAGGTTGGTATGAACCTGAAACATCTCTAGATAAATTCAAGAGGAAACATATTAATAATATTTTTCTTATTTTTACAAGTAATGAGCAGTGCTCCAGCTAGCCCTTTAGTGAGGGGCGGGCCGCCACTCTTGCCCTTTCCTGCCGCCCCTCTGCCCTTCTTAAGCTGCTGTCTATCTTATTTCAATTCCAGACATAAAACCCTACATTTTGGTGAAAATTTCATGAAAATCGGACCAAAATTCAAAATGTTATCAATGTTTAAAGGTCAGTGTTCTGTGTACTCTATTTTTGAGGTATTTATTGTGGAATGGGATTATTGTAACATGTCTTGATACTAAGCACATCACATGACACTTGGTGCCCTCATTCTTGTATGACCGCACAAACAGTGCCCTACCCAGCACCCCTCTGCCCTCAAATCCTAGCTGGAGCATTGATGAGGATTGAGTTTTCATACAAATCATCTGCTAAGGAACCAACTTGTATAATATGAACAAACCTTGTTCATACCTGTTCATAGCTCCAGATAAGTGGGGTATTCATGTAATAAATTTTCTTATTTCTTCATGAAAAGATATGTTGTAGATTAATCATTATGAGTGCCTCGGCAAGGCAGTTCTAATGAGTACCCACAACATATGTTTTTCATGAAGAAATAAGAAAAAATATCAGCAAGTTTTTGGTTGAAAACAAGCACCTTATATTTTAGCCATGACCTTTTTCCTAAGAAAAATAAGATAAAATTACAAAATGCCATCTACTGAAATTTTGACAGCGTTCTTTACTTTTAACCTTTATGACTCTGAGTAAATGAGTGAAACTGGCTATATTCTTCCCTGAAAAATGCCACCTATCGAGATTTTCAGAGAACATTCTTTAACCTTTGTGACTCCGAGTAAATGAGTGAAACTGGCTTTATTCTTCCCTGAAAAATGCCAACTAGTGAAATTTTCAGTCAACATTCTTTGCTTTTAACCTTTATGACTCTGAGTAAATGAGATACTGGCTTTATTCTTCCCTGAAAATAAAGCTGACATTTCATGTGAATTGTCCCTTTACAAGATGATTCACATGAAATGCCAAGCCCTTTTGTCGCTGATAATAACTGAACTCAGAGTGTAAAGACCTTACATAATGATGTTTGCTATGAATAATTTAACATTGTCCCATATATTTATTATCAGTGAAGATCCATCCGAGCCTGTAAAACTACAATCTGCTTGCAACCATTATCATATCAGAGGAACTGATACACTTGGTAGATTTTTTGGACTTTTTGATAAGGGAGACAACTTTTCTGTTTGCTTTCCTGCACATCAAGTCCCTTCTGAAAATGGGTTTGTTCTAAAAGGAAAGAATTTGCTCCCCCTGCGAGCTAATTCTTTCCTTTTAGAGCAGACCCTTTTTCAAAATGGAGTTAAAACAATTTGATAGTCACTGGCCCTGAAAACATAACCATTTCCCTTAAGCCTAAACATGATAAATATATCTTCTAACATGTGTGTCCAGCTAGGACTCAGCTCAACCTGGGCATCTGCATTTTCCAATCAGAGTCTTCACTGAGCACTCTGAGGATATTCAAGAGTTTGTCTTTTTCAGATGAGCAGTAAAGACTGACAAGACTGCAATGAACTGGGCAGAAGCTTAGGCCAGGCAAAAAAATACTTTGGATGAAGCTGTCGACCCATGAATTTTTCTTAGGGTACATGTAGGTAGGTTGGCATATATATATACATGTATGTATTTTTTTCTGCAAAATGTAAAAAATAGCCCAACTACTACAACATTCTACATAAAATTTTGTCGTAGTAAATATCCATACTACTGAGATAACAACATCGTATAATTTGAACAAATCTATTTTTCCTACAAATGGTGTACCGAAAATGTGCTATTGGAAAGGCAAACAGTGAAGACTCAGATCAGACTGCTCCTTGGAGCAGTCTGATCTGGGACTGCACTTTTTGCTAAAGCCTGTTTGTCCTACTATTTAGGGTAATCATAGTAAATTTGCCATTTAGAAAAAAAAAAATGCTGTCCGAAGTGGTCAAAACATATTTTGGGTAGGGAGGATTTTGGTGGGTAGGTAGACAATTGCAAATAAACAAAATTTTATTTTGGCTTTAGTTTTTCAAAGAGCCCTTCAAAATTTCTCTCTCATATCATGTGACATGATTTTATGTTTCCAACCAAAAAATACTAAAATACTTTCTTCATTCTCCATATAAGCATGAAGCAATTCTAATTTGTAGTTTCCCCTTCATAACACTAACAAGATTTGAGCGACAATGTCAGAAAAGGTACCATTGGATATGTGTGCCCAGTGAAGCTTCAGATCAGCCTGTACATTCCTGCAGTCTATTTCATTGTGTTGAGGTTTTATGACCCTGTCAACCCATTAGGGTCATGTTGAGCGCATTCAGTTACCTAACCACACTTTTCCTGGGCAGGCTTAGTCCTCTAAGCTATTAACCAGTACTTGTGCACATTCTTTCGCCAGAAACTGTCAACTGCCCTTCTTGAGTCAGCGGAAGGGAGAGAATGACCCTAGAAAATATTTCATGATCAATCTCCATGAAAGAATGTTGCCTGGCCCTGCAAGGATCAAACCTGCAACCTCCTGGTCACCAGTCAGGTGTGCATCTGACTGCACCACCAAGGCCAGCTTGTGCAGTCTGATCAGAATTTTCACTGGATGCATTTTGGATAGCCACAGAAGCAATGTTTCTTCATGCTGACTAAGAAGACTCTGATCAGACTGTTTGGATGTACAGGCAAATTTGAGTCTTTGTTGTGTGAACTTTTCAGATTCAGAGGGTATGTTTTCTCATGCTACAGTTCATCCTATTTTTTCAATCAGAAAATACCAATGTTTTCTTCATTCAATGCATAAACATGAAGCAATTGTTATGTACATATACAGCATATGCATTCAAGGATACATAAGAAAAATATACAAATTACAGACTGTATGCATTCATTTGAAAATTCAGGTAATCTAGAATGCTGATATTTTACAGATGTGTTTACAGAAAATACATATAATTTTTGTGGAAATGAGAAGTCATGGATAATAGGATAACTATATTTATTAACTTTATTCAAATCTGCTGGTAAAGATTTACTCTAAACTATATGACAGTGTTAAACAAACAAGCAAACACTGGACAACATATGTTATTAACATTCTTAACACTCAAAACTCCAGATAAGAGGGGATATCCACAGTTTTATTTTATATTTCTCTATGACAACATAAGCAGTAGGTACTCATTAGAAGCGCCTTGGGTAGGCGCTTCTAATGAGTTCCATACCACAACATATGTATTTGTGGAGAAATAAGAAAAAATACTCAGTTGAAAAGTGTCTTATCTGGAACTATGCATTCTAAACAATTAAACTGATGTTTTAACCCTTAAAGCGCAAATCACAACTGCAGCAGACAACATTTTTTTTTTTATCTTTCAGATAAAACAAGTCTTGACATTCATGTGAATCATCTGCTAAGCAGACAATTCACATGAAATGTCAAGACTTGTTTTCTCTGAAAAATAAAATTTTTTTTTTAGAATGTCATCTGCTACAAATTTTGCTTGGCACTTTAAGGGTTAAGTCCCATCAACATATCTGCTATTCTTTAGCATGCACAGGCAATTCAGCAAAACTGATATTTTCTTATTTCTCCAGAGAATAGGATTTGACATTTCATGTTGTCTTCTGAAAAAAGAAATGTCAGATTTGACATTTCATGCTGTCTCCTGAAGAAAGAAATGTCAGATTTGACATTTCATGCTGTCTCCTGAAGAATGAAATGTCAGATTTGACATACATTTCATGCTGTCTCCTGAAGAATGAAATGTCAAATTTGACATTTCATGCTGTCTCCTGAAGAAAGAAATGTCAGATTTGACATTTCATGCTGTCTCCTGAAGAATGAAATATCAGATTTGACATTTCATGCTGTCTCCTGAAGAATGAAATGCCAAGTCCTATTCTCTGGGAAAAAATAGAGAAATTCAAAAAGGTGTCTGCTGAAACACTCCACAGTAAACATTTAAAAAACTAAAATGTGTCCAAACAACATGAAAGCCCCCGCCTGATAAACTTAAACGTGAAATGCTAATGCCAGACACAGTCGGAGAAGGACAGACAGGGGTAACACTAAATCCCCTCCCACCATTCTTCCAATGGCTACGGCATAAAAAAACTACATGTATATACAGCAAAAATAACCTCTCACCAACTAAAATGGAAAAGTGAGTTTACTGAATTTTGGTCCTAATAATACATGTAGGTTTATAGCATATATGCAAAAAAATTAAAGTAAAGTATATGTACTTCTGAATATGATCAAACTTTTAACCATCCCTTTCATGACAAATAAAAGCTGATTTAGCATTATTATTAATAATATTTGTTTGTGTTGAGGTTTTACAGCCCAGTCAACCCAATGGGGTCATGTCGAGCGCGGTCAGTTTACCTAACCACACGTTTACTGGGCAGGCTTAGTCCTCTAAGTGGTTTACCAGTATTGTGCACATTCTTTCACCAGAAACTAACAATTGCCCTTCTTGAATCAGTGTAAGGCTGAGAATGACCACAGAAAATATTTCATGATCAATCTCCACGAAAGACTGATGCCGACCTCGACGGGGGTTGAACCCACGACCTCCTGGTCTCCAGTCGGACAGCGCATCCAACTGAGCCAACGAGGCCGGCTATTTAGCTTTATCACGCCTGGTAAACTATCACAGGTACCTCCGCGGAGGTACCGATTAAATTGTTGTGACAGATATCCAGAGCTACCTATGATGGTCAAAAACTAGACATAAAAAGATAGGTGTTCGTCTTTTTTGATAAAATACACAATAACCAGAGAGTTTACTGAAAATCAAAGAGTGCTATTCAACCCTTACAGGCAAAAAGTTTTGTCACACGTCATATCCCCCAGAACTTTCCATATTTACCAAAGATATGACCTTTGAAGTAGCTTCGAAGTCAGCCCGAAGTACTCGAAACAGAACAAGACCAATCGTTTTTGGTTCCAAATGCGGATATCTTGCATACAAATCTGTTTATCTTGGTACACTGATGTAAAGTTAACCTGTTTGCCTCAATACAGATATCAATAAACTCCAAATAAGGCTGGATTCTTCAAAAAACAGCTGGAGGTGCCTGTGACATTGTGGAGGTGCCTGTGATGTAAAGAAATATAGTGAAAATCTAAAGAATTATTGCAGCTGCAAATATTGATATAATTCTTCTCTAGATCACTGCCTGGAAAGAATCATTCATTCAGCGTCGCAATAAGCTATCATAATGTGTATGTCATGAATTCCATGTTAAAAGTTATAAAACATAATCTCAAAGAATTATTGGTGCTTTTGAGTTAGATTGTCATAGAATGCTCACTGAAGTAAGACTTTTTTTCTTGAATGGTGATGACTGTAATCGGGAGGTGCTGGCTTGTTCGTGATTCCATCTCGTAGAAAATTGTCTTTGCTCAATATATCACTCGCCATGCCATCTACACATATGGTGTACCAAACGTATAAAAAATGCCGATGCCTGCCACTGTAAATTATGACGCAGTTTAAGCATTACTGGAACACCTAAAGTAACCTACGTTGTTGACCTTTTGGTAACTCGTGATCGGAATTTTACTGTAAATCATCTGCAATTCAGTCTCCAAATAGCCCTATGTGCATCAAATATACTGACAAAAGAGCAATTTTCCGACATATTGTTGATTTTGTAAACGCTTCGACAAATATTTCATAGTGGTTTATTTGGTGACTGAATTTAACACGATTTACAGTAAGATTTCGATCACTTCACTTTATTAAAAGATGTAATGTCGAGATTATGTCATGTGTTGATGATGTAACACCTAGGCCTTACGGGTGTGTTTGAATTCTAGCGCTGGCAATATAAAACAGCAAGAGTGAATCACTTGCAACACCTTCGAGTCCACTCACCACAAAGTTAACATAAACGGCGTGCCAGGCCGCGTAGCGCAGTCGGTAGAGCATCTAACTCAAGAGCCAGAGGTCCCTACTTACTTTTTTTTCTCCTTCCTTCAAGAAGGGCAGTTGTCAGTTACTGACGAAAGTATGTTCACTTATTATCGGTTAACCCCTCAGGAGGTCTAAGCCTGCCCAGAAACAGTGTGGTAAGGTTAACTGATAGTCCCGCCATGATTTTAGTTATTTACAGAGGACGTAAAGAAACAAAACTACAACAACACATACAGCGAGCGTCATACGACATATGCGAGCATATGAGTTAGCAAAAGGGTCAACAACGTAGGTTATTTTAGGTGTTCCGGTAATGCTCAAATTGCGTCATAATTTACGGCGACAGCCATCGGCATTTTTATACTTTTGGTACACCATATGTGTAGCTGGCATGGCGTGTGATATATTTAGCAAAGACAATTTTCTACGAGTTGGAATGACGAACAGGCAGCACCTCCCGATTGCAGTCACCACCATTCAAGAAAAAAAAAAAGTCTTACTTCAGTGAGCATTCTATGACAATCTAACTCAAAAGCACCAATAATTCTTTGAGATTATGTTTTATAACTTTAACATGGAAATTCATGACATACACATTATGATAGCTTATTGCGACGCTGAATGAATGATTCTTTCCAGGCAGTGATCTAGAGAAGAATTATATCAATATTTGCAGCTGCAATAACTCTTCAGGTTTTCACTATATTTCTTTACATCACAGGCACCTCCACGATGTCACAGGTACCTCCAGCTGTTTTTTTGAAGAATCCAGCCTTATTTGGAGTTTATCGATATCTGTATTCAGGCAAACAGGTTTAGTTTACATCAGTGTACCAAGATAAACAGATTTGTATGCAAGATATCCACATTTAGAACCAAAAACGATCGGTCTTGTTCTGTTTCGAGTACTTCGGGCTGACTTCGAAGCCACTTCGAAGGTCGTATCTTTGGTCGTATCTTTGAAGAGTTCTGGGGGATATGACGTGTGACAAAACTTTATGCCTATAAGGATCGAATAGCACTCTTTGATTTTCAGTAAACTCTCTGGTTATTGTGTATTTTATCAAAAAAGACGAACACCTATTTTTTTATGTCTAGTTTTTGACCATCACAGGTAGCTCCGGATATCTGTCACAACCATTTAATCGGTACCTCCGTGGAGGTACCTGTGATAGTTTACCAGGCGTGTTTATTAACAAATCCAACTAATGTTTCACAGCATTTCAGAATATCATAAACCTTTTGATAACCCGAGTCCCAGATAAGCAAATTAAGGGGACTTGATACACAACATAGATTTTCTGCCATGTATTGCAAGGGAGAGCTTTTATGACTGCTTTCTTTCATTATCAGCTGCTTCTGAAAAGTGGTCTACTCTAAAGGGAATGAATTTGCTCCCAAGGGGAGCAAATTCTTTCCTTTCAAAGGGGTGCAAATTCTTTCCTTTCAAAGGAGACAAAAACTTTTTGACAGAGGTGCCTTCCTGAAAGTATCAACTCCCCTTAGGCAGAGCTACGCAGATGAGCATTTTCAACAGATATAACCACAAGTAGACACACACTCACTCCCCCCCGCCCCCCCCCCCCCCCCCCCCCCCCCCCCACACACACACACAGACAAGAGCATAACTCCTAATATCTCAAAGTAAAGCTTATATGACATTGTCAGAATAACTTCATACAACATATTTGGAACTGTGATGCCAAGATAATTAGAGGTGGTCCTAATGAGATATTAGAATGTATGCTTTTGTGAAGAAGAAAAATCAGTATTTTCTCTTTCAATACATATCGTAACTATTTCGAAATTTCCAAGCTTATTTCATAAAAGTGATCCAAACATCATTTAGTTGTGTTTGTCTATATATCTGAAATGTGTGCTGTGTGCAGAAGGGACTATATTGCTACCCTGAATAATAGCCATACCTGATGAGTCATGTTCTACAGTATTTAATGTTTATGTTGGCTGACAAAGCAGGGAAGCCATAGTCACATTGCAATGAAGCACAGGCTGATCTTGGTCTTCCTTGCACTGACTGAAATGAACAAATTTCCCTCTGTACCAGAAATTACACAAAGGCTCCTTTAATAATGATAAACTTGTCTTCTGCAGGTTAACCCTTGTCATGCTGAATAAATTAAGATGCCCGCCCATTTCTAATTTCCAGCCAATCAGATTACTTGATCCAAGTTTTTGATAGAAATTCACATATATAATGACAAACAGTGCAGATCCAGATCAGTTGGCTTCTTCAAAAGCCAACTGATCTGGATTTACACTGTTTGCTAAGACAGGGCATGTTGTGTTTAGCAAGAGAAGAGTTAAATTTTAGCCTTTACTCCACTCTATGTGAGAATTCAGACAACAAATGAGCAATTCTCTTTTGTTCTCCAAAGCTTTATTTATCCTAAGTTTGCTGACAGACAGGCCCGAGCAAACAATATATACCCATATCAAACACTGCACAATACATCTGATCATGGTATACACTGTTTGCCATTTATCCCATAGTTCTTAATCATATCAACAGTGAGTCAAACAGACATTCAAATTTTAACACAAATACAGTAAGGAGTTGAGGTGTCCTAAATATTGAGGGAAACTAGAGCAAGTGCCCAGAGGGTCACGAATACCCCCGGCCGGTGCCATTTCTTAATTATAAAATATTTTAAAGTTAATGACAATGATATAAAGCAAAATATACATGTAGTTTACAATGTCAGTCTCTGAGTGATACTGATCTATCATCCAAGTACAACTTTTCTGAAGCAAATAGTCTTCAAGACATGAAGCAAATTTGCTGGACCATAAAATATAGGTCACTGACCTACTTGTACTTGAGAAGTTAATCTGATGGTCACACTGATCCATTATACCATGCAAATATGATGTTAATCCATTAAATAATCTAAAAGATATTAAGTAAATCACTAGACTATGAAATATATGTGTCATTATATGTAAATACATGTATGACATGTGGGTATCAAAAAGTGGGAGATATAAGACAAAGTCACAGGGCCATGAAATATGGGTCATATAATCCCAAAATATGATAGTAATACATCAAATTGTCTTCAAGATGTAACATAAAATCACTGGACTATGAAATATAGGTCACAGTGACCTACATTTACTTTTAGGTCAGCTGTTGGATCATACTGATTCATAGTCCCTAGCAATGATGTTCATACATCAAATAACATTCAAGATATAAGGCAAAATTACTGGACCATGAACTATAGGTCAAGGTGACCTACATTTGTTATGCTGTCAAACAGAACCAATATTCCAAGTATCACATTAATCCATGAAATAGTCTTCAAGATAGCGCCGCAGCAACGTTGATTCGTTGATGAGTCAACGCTGGATCGACGATGCGTGTGCCAACTGACACTATACTGAAAGCATGTCCAATAACCCTAATCTTAGACAAACTTAACAATCAGTACACATCTAGCTTGTGGTATTTCAATGTACACCCCAAGCTCCAGCTCCAAACTCACCCTATCGTGAAGTCCAAGAGCTGGACCTTACCCCGTCAGCATCTGTGTTCTGCAGATGATGACGCGGTGAGGCCTTGCTGTTGGTCCTTTACTACGATCAGTTTTTTCTCTGGTACGCTTTCAGATATATACATGTACAATGTGATATCATTATATTTACAATTCACAGTTCTTGTTGTGACCGTCAGTTTTTGTATGCTTCTACTGATTATTTTTTCTCATATGCTACTTGTATGTAGCCTGAGATTTACTGCATAATAAAGTTCTGTTCTGTTCTGTTCTTCTGTTCTATAAGGCAAAATCCCTGGAGCATGAAAATTAAGCCACCCTGACCTTGTCCTTATTACACTGACTGTTGATGTGATAAACATGTCTGATGCCCATCCTTCTTTAATAAGTTAGTAAGGTGAAGTTGTTTGTATAAAGAAACTGCAACATACTGTACAATGTACTACATTTTTTATTTTATTGAGGCATTAATCCATGAAATAGTCTTCAAAATATAAGGCAAAATCACTGAAGCATGAAAATAAGGTCACAATGACCTTGACCTTATTATACCGAATACTGATGTGATAAACATGTCTGATGCCCATCCTTCTTTGTTAAGCGGTTGTTTGTATAAACAAACTGCAATATACTACTTTATTGGGGTGTCCTAGCTTTTGACCTCTAGCTTCGCCCTGGGGCATGACCCAGTGGTTCATAGATATAGAATGGAAGAGAACCCTCCCAGGTACCTCCATACCAAATATGAAAATTTTTTGATCAGTGGCTACAGAGTTATAAGTAATCAAAAAACTTTGAAGTAAAATTTGGTTATAGAAAGGGTTAGCAGACGGAATCACGGTCGGACAGATGGATGGAAGGATGAAAGGACAGACAGCTGGAAGGACAGACAAACGGAACTGATGAGAAACTATATACCCCTTCCGCATACTTCGTATGCCGGGGGTAAAATAATAGTCCCTTAGTAAGTAGTGATGAGTCAAATGAAATAAAGAGTCCAACAATATTTACCTAAATATTCAGACATCTTGGTATATATAGAGGAATGGAAAACTTTCAAAGGAGGCAATTCTGTCTATTTGTTTTTGCCCACCACAAGTTCTGAAAAATGTCCAATTTATTAGGAGCAAATTCTTTCTTTTTAGTGTAGACTCTTTCAGAAGGGATTTGTTGTGCAGGAAAGCAAACAGGAAGTCACAGAAGTTGTCTCCCTTGTAACAAATGGCAGAAAATCTACCAAGTGTATCAAAACCCCTTAACTCTAACCATACTTATCCAAAAAATTTAACAAGTCTTATCCAAAGATTTTAACAAGTCCATCTGACTGTTTTCCTAATAATTACTGTCTTATCTGCAGCTCTGAATGGGTACATTTTCACCCATAACCAGCAATTTCCTGAAAACATTTAACCCTTAAAGCGCCAATCACAACTATTGTTGTCTGCTTTGTCATCTGCTTGTGATTTTAAAAGTCATTTTTGCAAACAGTGTGGACCCAGATCAGACTGTTCCTTTAGGAGCAGTCTGATCTGGGTCCACACTGTTTGCCTGTATGCAAAAATAGGTTTGAAAAGTTTGCAAGAATATTCAGCAGACGACATAAACAGACGACATTTTCAGATGCAGATTTTCTTGCTACTTTAAGGGTTAATGCAATGTAAAGGATTAGGGACATTTACTTGAGCCAATATGCATCAATCAACAGAATTATACTTAGCATCTTTGGCAATACAAAGTGAAATGGCATTTTCATGACTAAATAAACATTTATAAAAACAAGAGGCCCATAGGACACAATTCGCTCACCTTAGTTTAACAGCCATTGCATATCCGCAGATGCTATGCAACATTCTTCAAGTATTGCCACAGCAACTAGGACAGAAATTTGACTGTGCCGTAAAAAGATTAAAGATCATCCTAGGATCATCATTTGAACAAACTTGGTAGACCTTGGCTATATACCAAGATTCAGCCTCAAAGGGTTCTTTGTTCTGGGGAAGGCGGTTTTAGTGTTTTTACCATATAAGGGCATGGCAGCCATCTTGTTCAATTGTGCAAACCATTTGATCAAATTGTTAGTACCACTACAAAAGAAGGTCCCATGTGAAATCTGTTGAAAACTGGCATGCAGTTTCAGAGAAGACATTTAAAGATTTATGAGATTTTATACATGTACAAAGCCCAGGGGCAAGGGCAGATACCCCCAGGGGGATTAAAGATTTGATTGTAACTTTCAAGTTTTACAATGTACATGTATGTAAGTTTCAGCCATTAATCTTTAATACAGTTTCAGAAAATGATTTTTCAAAAGTTTGTATGGGATGCAAATTTGACCTTGTCATTAAAAAGTCAAAAGTCATCCTAGGATCATCATCTGAACAAATTTGGTAGACTCCGAGTCTGCAATGGTTTTTACCAAGATTCTGTCTCAAAATATTCTTGGTTCTGGAGAAGATCTTAAGTGTTTATTTTTTTTTTTTACCATATACATGTATGGGCATGGTTCAATGGTGTGGAACCATTTGAACAATATCCCTTTGACAGAAGCTCCATGTGAAATCTGGTGAAAATTGGTCAAGCAGTTTGAGAGAAAGATGTTCAAAGATGTTACATGATTTTAAATGTGTAATATTGCCAAGGACAGGGCCTATAACTCCCAGGGGACAAAATGTTGATTGTACATGTAACAAAAAAGTTTTACTACTTTAATCATACAATGCAAAGTTTCAGCCATTAGTCTTTAGTACATTTTCAGAAAATGATTTTTCAAACAAGAGGAGTATGGGGATGCAAATTTGACCTTCCCTTAGGATGATCAAAGATCATTCTAGGATCATCATTTGAACAAACTTGGTTGACCTTGAGTCTCCAATGCAATATACAAAGATTCAGCCTTGAAGATTCCTTGGTTCTGAAGAGAAGGTTTTTAAGTGTTTTTACCATAGATGGGCATGGCAGACATCTTGTTCAATAGTGCAGAACTGTTTGAACAAATTGATAATAACCCTTCAACAGAAGGCCCAATGTGAAATCTGGTGAAAATTGGTCAAACTGTTTCAGAGAAGAAGACATTTAAAGTTTACCAGATTGTATACATGTATATAGCCTAGGAGCAAGGCATATTGATAACCACAGGGGACAAAATTTTGTTGTAACTAAAAAATGTTTGCTTCTTTGATCACACATTTTAAGTTTCACCCAATGACCTTTAATACATTTTCAGAAACTGAATTTTCAATATTTTCTCCATATAAATGCATAGGGACGCAAATTTGACCTTGCCGTAAAAAGTCAAATGTCAACCTAAGGGTAATTATTTAAATAAACTTGGTAGCCTTTGAGTCCTCAATGCTACGGTATATAAAAAGATTAAGCCAAGAAGCTTTCTTAGTTCTGGAGGAGAAGACATTTTAAGTGTATTTTGCCATATATGGACATGGCGGCCACATTGTTTAATGATAGAGAACCGTTTGAGCAATTTGACTAGACAAAGTGCCCAGTGGGGCACATATACCCCCGACTAGCGCTACCGCCACCTTTTAAAGAGCACAAAGTATGTAGCTTTGACTCTGGAGATGGCAGTTGTATGCTATAACATTGAAAAAATTCAATCACACAGTAATATGAAGCCCTTGACCTAAAATGATTGATTGTGTTGGGGTTTAACGACACGTCAACCCTTGTGGGTCAAAGGTCAGGCACAGGTGCAGGGATTGAGCTAAATAAAACTTTAGCCCTATAACTATCACCATATACCAGTGAAATCAGTCTTTATAATATAAGCAAAAATGACATTTGTATGAAACGTCTGTGACCTTGACTTAAAAGCCATGCCCCAGCTTGTGAATGGTGCTGAGAAAAACTTCAGACCTATATATACCATCATGCTTAATATTAATGAAACCAACAAAAGGGTCTTCATAATATAGCTATATAAACTTAGATGCAATTTTTTTTTTTTTTTTACTTTTATATGAAATTTCTAAGTCTGTGACCTTGACCTCAAGGTCATACCCCAGGATAAGGATGATGCTGAGTAAAACTCTAGACCTATATCTACCAACATGTAAAATATAAATGAAATTCCTCAAAGGGTCTTGATGGTATAGCTATATAAACATAAACACAAAAAATTTGACTTATTTATGAAAATTCTAAGTCCGTGACCTTGACCCCAATGTTATTCCCCGGGATAGGGTTGGTGCTGATAAAAACTTAAGCCCTATATCTACCATCATGCCAAACATGAATTAAATCCATCAAAGGCTCTTCATAATATAAGGTCTTATAAACTTTAACATAAAAACTTTGACCCTAAGACAAAAATAAAGTATGAACAAATAATGCTTCAACGGATGGATGGACAGACAAACAGATTCCTTGCTGATAGCTATATCCGCTCAACCTTTCAATTAGGGTATAATAAAATTTAACAAAAGGTCTTGACGATATGGCTATATAAACTTAACAGCAAAAACTTTTACTTTTAAATGAAACTTCTAAGTTCGTGACCTTGACCTCGGTCACACCCGGGGTGGGGATCATGCGGAGTAAGACTCTAGGCCAATATATAGCAACACGTCAAATATAAATGAAATTCCACAAGGGTCTTGACGATACAGCTATATAAACTTAAACACAAAAATTTTGACATTTTTATGAAAATTGGAAGTCCGTGACCTTGACCCAAAATCACCCCCCCAGGGTGGGAATGGTGCCAATAAAAACTTTAGAGCTATATCTACCATCATGCCAAATATGAATGAAATCCATCAAAGGGTCTTCAAAATATGAGGTCTAATAAACTTTAACATACGAACTTTGACCCTAAGACAAAAATAAAGTATGAACGAATAATGCTTCAACGGATGGACGGACAGACCAACAGATTCCTTGCTGATAGCTATATCTGCTGGCCTTTCAATTAGGGAATACTGAAATTTAACAAAAGGTCTTGATGATATGGCTATATAAACTTAAATGCAAAATTTTTTTACTTTTATATGAAAATTCTAAGTTCGTGACCTTGACCTCGGTCACACCCTGAGTGGGGATCATGCGGAGTAAGACTCTAGGCCGATATCTAGCAACATGTCAAATATAAATGAAATTCCTAAAGGGTCTTGATGATATAGCTATATAAACTTAAACACAAAATACTTTGACTTTTTTATGAAAATTCTAAGTCTGTGACCTTGATCCAAAGGTCACCCCCGGGGTGGGGATGGTGCTGATAAAAACTTTAGACCGATATCTACCATCATGCTAAATATGAATGAAATCAATCAAAGGGTCTTCAAAATATGAGGTCTTATAAACTTTAACGCAAAAACTTTGACCCTGACTTTTTCATGAAACTTCCAAGTCGGAGACCTTGACCCCAAGGTCACCCCCGGGGTTGGGATGGTGCTGATAAAAACTTTAGACCTATATCTATCAACATGCAAAATATGAATGAAATCCATCAAAGGGTCTTCAAAATATGAGGTCTTATAAACTTTAACGTAAAAACTTTGACCCTGACTTTTTTTATGAAAATTCTAAGTCCGTGACCTTGACCCCAAGGTCACCCCCGGGGTGGGGATGGTGCTGATAAAAACTTTAGACCCATATCTACCATCATGCCAAATTAAATATGAATGAAATCCATCAAAGGGTCTTCAAAATATGAGGTCCTATAAACTTTAACGCAAAAACTTTGACCCTGTGACGGAAAGACGAACGAACGAACGAACGTACGAGCGAACGGATGAACGGAAAAGCGAAAACTATATACCCCCACATACTTCGTATGTCGGGGGTATAATAATAGGCTTTAACAAAAGGCCCAGTTTGAAATCTGGTGAAAATTTGTCAAGCAGTTTCAGAGAAGACGACGTTTAAAGATAATGAGAATTTACACATTTATAGCCAGCAGTAAGAGCAGATAACCCCGGGAGACAAAACTTGGATTGTAACTAAAAGCATTTGCTACTTTGATCATACATGTACATTGTAAGTTACAGCCATTAGTCTCAAATACATTTTGAGAAACTGAATTTTTAATATTTTCCCCATACAAATGCATAGGAACACAAATTTGACCTTGTCATAAAAAGGCTAAATGTCAACCTACATGTAGGGTCATCATGAACAAATTTGATAGACCTTGAGTCCCCACTGCTACATACCAAAATTTGGCCTTGATGCTTTCTTAGTTCTGGAGAAGAAGATTTTTAAGTTTTAAGAGTTTTTTTTTACAATATATGGTCATGGTGGCCATCTTATTTAATGATGCACAACAGTTTGAAAAAATTGATAATACCCCTTCAACTGAAGGCCCAACATGAAATCTGGTGAAAACTGGTCAAGCTGATTCAGAGAAGAAGATGTTTAAAGATTACAAGACTTTATACATGTACATGTATATAGCCCAGTGGCAAGGGCAAATAACCCTGAAGGACAAAACTTTGATTGTTATTAGAAAGATTTGCTACTTTGATCATACATTGTAAGTTTCAGCCAGTGGTCTTTGATACATTTTGAGAAACTGAATTTTCAATATTTTCCCCAATACAAATGCATAGGGATGCAAATTTGACCTTGCAGTAAAAAGGTCAAAGGTCAATCCTGTGCTCTAGCTAGCTCTATATGGAGGGGTGGGATGCCCCTCTTGCCCTCTTCTGCCACCTCTCTACCCTTCCTAAAGCTGCCCTCTGTCTTATTTCAACTCCAGACATAAAACCCTACATTTTGGGGAAAATTTCACGACAAAATTGGACTAAAATTAAAAAGCTATCAAAGTTTAAAGGTCAGTTTTATGTTTACTCTATTTCTGAGGTAAATGTATTTATTGTGGAATGGGATTATATTTTGTAACATGTCTTGATACTAAGCACATCACCCTCATTCTTGTATGGTCATGCAAAAAGTGCCTTATCTGGCACCCCTCTGCCCTCAAATCCTAGCTGGAGCACTGCAGTCATGGTCATCATTTGAACAAACTTGGTAGACCTTGAGTCCCGGATGCTATATACCAAAATTCAACCTCCAAGCTTTTTCGGTCCTGGAGAAGAAGATTTTTTTCACCATATATGGGCATGGAGGCCATCTTACTAAATGGACTGTGACCATTTGTACAAATTCCCCTTTGACAGAAGGTTCCACATGAAGTTTGGCCCTGGGATTTCAGAGGAGAAGTCGTTCAATGGTGTGGACGGACGACAGAGGGATGGAAAGACGGATGACGGACTGGGAATGATAAGAATAGCTCAGATGAGCTAAAACCTGTTAGGACAAAAAAGAAAAAAATTAAGCATAAGCCTTAGAACAAATCGAGGGTTGAGCGCAAGACTATAGTAACTCAAACATATTTTTGAAACCCTTGTTTAGGGGCAACTTGGACCCCTTTGTAAACAATGCAAATTTAGGTGCCATTGCTCATACGAGCAATGGTACCTAAATTTTCATTGTTTACAGAAAGAAATGTTGTAATCTTCATAACGCTTTCATGGTGAGGAGATTAGGTTTGGGGAAAAACAACCATCTGACTTATGCCAGTCTTGCGCTCAACCCTCGAAATAAGATCAAGATCAATGCTCCATTTTTAGTATTTTCAAGAAAATATTACTCAATTAAATTTTGAAAATTTAATCTGTTTAACTAATTCATTATTTTAAGGTTTTAGATTAAGCAATAATTATTACTTTTGATGGGTCCAAATACATGTACCATAAATCAGTAACTTATAGGCAAAAGTTGCTAATACCTCCACGGGAACCTTAGCTATTTCCTACTAGTTCTATAATTCATGTACATGTACCAACACTTCTGCCATTTTCTTGTTAACATTCCATAGAACTGCATCTCTGACACAATAAACAAAAGTACCGTAAATGTTGTAAATGTCCAAAAATTTTGTACATCAAAGTTTCTGACAAAATGGCATATGCAAACATTGTAGACCAAGATCAGACTACTTTGTAGGGGCAGTCTGATCAGGATCTACACTGTTTGCCATTCCACTAAGTATTACAACTAAAAAAAAGCAAAAATTTAGGCAAAAAAAAAAACGTATAGAATTGCATGTTCGAAATTTTAGGACATTCACCGTACTAAAAAAGTATTATTTTCAAGCTAAAGGTAAAGCTTACACCTGAACATAGAATATACACTTGTACAGGGCCCCTTGTACATGTGTAAGCTGTAGCTTGTTGAGACACTTCCAATGAGTACCCACAATGTATGTTTTGAGGAAGAGATAAAAAAAATATCAACAATTACTGGTTGAAAAAGCATCTTATCTGGTACTATGTTTCTTTGTTCTTTGGTATATGAAAATAACTAGGCTACAGCTGAAATGTAAGGGCTTCCAGGACCTGACAGATAAAAATTTCACCCACTTTCCTGTTAACCCTTGTCATGCTGAATAAATTAAGATGCCACGCCTACTTCTAACTTCCAGTCAATCAGATTACTTGATCCAGGCTTTTGATAGAAATTCACATATTTAATGACAAACAGTGCAGATCCAGATCAGTTGGCTTCTTCAGAAGCCAACAGATCTGGATCTACACTGTTTGCTAAGACAGGGCATGACATGTTTAACAAGCGAAGAGTTAAATTGTTTGTTGTATCAGTCTATCAAATAGGAACCTACCAAATATAAACCAAATCCCTCGTGTGTTTTGAAAATATAAGGTATTTTAAAAACTTTGTGTGAACGCTGACTCTGATGCCAACTGCGATTCCTGGGGTAGAGCAATAGCTCTTACTGGACTTTGTCAAGGTGAGCTAAAAATGTTTAGCTTCATATTTTTGCTTGAGGGACATAAAGAATTGAAATTAGACAAATTTTACCAGTTTTAGGGTAAAACAACAGAGCAGGTGACAATGTGTTGCATTATACATGTATGTTTAATGCATGGTTATATATAAAGTGACTTATGTTTATAGTAATCAATTATAGACCCAGTGCAGCTTGTGCTACTTTGTGGATATTTTTATTATCTCCCGATGAAAACATACATTGTGTGTACTCATTAGAAGCATCTTGCAGTACAGTGTTTATATACATAACATTTTACTGTCGTCACTATAGTAATATTATCTAATCTTATGTAATGCCATGTCCTTCAAACAGCTTTCAGTTTTAACCCTTGTCATGCTAAATAAATTAAGATACCACACCCATGTCTAATTTTCAGCCAATCAGATTACTTGATCAAGGTTGTTGATATAAATTCCCCTACTTAATGGCAAACAGTGCAGATCCAGATCAGTTGGCTTCTTCAGAAGCCAACTGAGCTGGATCTACATTGTTTGCAAAGGCAGAGTATATCTGGGTTCAGCAGGACAAGGGTTAATATTTTCTTTATACCTATATACATTATACCTTTATTGCTGGGCAAGCAAAATGAATTTCAAAATGCTCAACCTAATTGTATACCTATCCCAGAATATAGATGGAATTTCGGTGAAGTTCATGTCGCACCTGCTCCTCAAAAAAAAAAGAAATGTTTATTTCAGGTAGAAGAAATTAATATAGGAATTTCATTGAAAGCACATGCATATTCTCATATGATGCATGAGAAGTTGCACTCAAAAGGTACCTACAGTCTACATGTATTCACTTCATAAAATCTGAGGTACATTGTAACAAAATGAAAAAAAGTTGAAGTAGAAAAGGTGACAAAAAATAAATTTAAAAATTATATCCAAACCACATGCACTTCTGCAGACCCTGGAAACAACATGTGCAAAGTTTCAAAAAGATCAGTTTAAAATTGTATGAGGAGTTGCAATCACACTGTCTATACATCTGAGGTCAGAAGATGACTAAGTTCACAAAGTAGAAAAAAGTGACAAAAATTAATGCAAGGATTATACATGTATCAAAAGCACATCCACAACTTCAGACTATGGAGAAAACATGTGCAAAGTTTCAAAGTATTGGTACAAAATTGTATGAGGAGTTGTACTCACAAGATACCCATTGTGTATATATAGAGGGTGGAAAATGACAGGTTCACAATGTGGAAAAAAGTGACTAAAAATGATCTAACAATTATATCCAAACCACTTGCACATCCTCATACCATGAAGAAAACACATGCAAAGTTTCATAATAATCAGTAAGAAACTGTAAGAGGAGTTGTGCTCACAAGAGGTACCCACTGTCTATATATATTGAGGGTGAAAAATGATGAAGTGACAAAAAATGATCTAACAATAATACATCCAAACCACATGAACATCCTCATACCAGGTACCCACTGTCTATACATTGAGGATAAAATATGACTTAGTTCACAATGCGGAAAAAGAAACAAAAAATGATCTAACATTTATACCCAAACCACATCAGAGCAACAGATAATTTTGGGGGCATTTGGGTATTTAACCTTATCAAAATTTAATAAATTGGGTAAAATCATATTTTCATTTTTCGATTTGAGTAAAGATATCCCCAAAAATGAAAATAAATTGGGTAAAACTTATAAAAGTGAATGAAAGACAAAAAAAAAGCCTGATTTAGGTATTTTAAACATAGTATTTCATTATACCCTATTAATTTTATGATTAAATTTGTCATATGAAGAAAAAAAAACACATATTATGTGCAGTAATCGTAATATAAAAAATAGTAATCATGTACATTTCTGGCCTTGAAACTTTAATTTTCTCCCTTGAATTTGGAAATAATTGGGTACTCTGTCAAATCAATCGGGTATCAATACCCAAGGTTTTGAAAATAATTGAGTATTTGCTCAAAACAAATGGGTATTTTACTCAGATACTTCCCTTATCTCTTGCCCTGCCACATGCACATCCTCATACCATGAAGAAAACACATGCAAAGTTTCAAAACGATAGATACAAAACTGTAAGAGGAGTTGCACTCAAAAGACACCAAGGGTAAATTTGATTGATTGTGTTGAGGTTTAATGACAGGTCAACCCTTGTGGGTCATTTTGTGTTGTTTCCCAAAGAAAGGGAGAAGAGAGATAGAAGAGATAGTAGAGGAGCTGAAAGAGATGGGACGGGAGAAATGAAAATGAATGACAGTGAAGAAACAGAAGAAATACAAACATTCCCCCCTCCACCCTTACCTGCTGCAAGGACTGCTCAACTGTAAGCCAATATCAGTTGGACGCCCCAGTGACTCAAGATACATGACACCTTTACCTCACCCAACCACCACCCACCCAGGGTAAATGTTGAAGGATGGACGAATGGATGAATGGAAACTTGCATGTCTAAGCCGCCCTGCTAAAGCAGGTGTGACAGGATGAACTGAAAAATTAATCTGTCCATCCCTGGGTTCATATTTTAAATGCTAAAGACACTTACTGAAAATTACTCTTTCTATTACTGATATAGATGACAAAGTTTGACTGTTTGTTCCAAAGCCTAAGTAAGGATTTTTTGAGTGATGTGTGAATAAAGTTGTTCATTTTGTTTTTCAAATATATTTGCATATGCATAGCAATTATAGCATACATTCTTCTTAGTATTTCACCATAAAAACATACTTTGTGGATACTCATTGGAATTGCCTCTTTGAGACATATGATTGTGAGCAACATGTTTTCCTGAAGAAAAAAAAAGGAGAATTATCTGGATACTACTCTTACCTAGAGTTATACATACACATATATTTGTAGGTGTGTGTGTGTGTTTTTTTGTTTCTTTTTTACACATAAACATTCATGATTGTCTTGATTCTTGTTCTACATAGCGGACACACTCTTCTGCCAGGTATCCTTGATCTTGCAATATGGTCTGCACACTGAACACACAAACACAAATGTTTACATGGCATAATCAACACTGACTTTTTTCTGTCTTGACATACAACACATTTTCTTTTCTCCTTCTCTGTTTCTATTTCTCTTTCTAAGTCACCAACAGACACATTATTAAATCTAGCTCTTGCAGGAGTAGTTGATCTCCGTAAGTTGTAACGGGTTTCTGGAGGTGGTAACTGAATATTAATTTCACTCATCTCACTTTCACTAGCAGTATTGCTTTCATTACTTGAGTCAACTTCCAGTTCACCATCATCATCATCAGTTTCATCATCATCATCACTTATTTCTGTTCCAATATCACTACCATCATCATCAGAATCTCTATCATCCACATTTTCATCTTGGGTTAGATCGACAAAATCATCATCTGAAAACTCTCCATTTGCATAATCATCATATTCATTGGGAAAACCATCTGCTGGTGTTTGAAAGAAACTAAACACTGGAAAAGTTAATCCATGGGAATACAAATGATGCACTATTCCTAACAAAGTAATATATAAAATACAACAGCATGCAATTCCTAAATATGCCTCTTTTGGAATATTATATAAATAATCAGTCACAAAGTCAAAGCATGAGTGCAGAAACCCTTTAAAAAGGTTTCTTATAAGCATATCAGAATAGCTAATTAAATCTGAAAGAAAGTCAAAGCACCATATCAAGTTATCCCAGCAGAAAAGCAATGCAGTTTTCACTATCTGTCCAATCGTTATAAATCCTCCAAGTACTGAGTCTGTCAGTTCCTTCACTGACACAACAAAATACTTCCAAGTGCTTAGGCCATTCTCTGCCAGATTTGCAGCTGAAATCTGAATCGTCACAGCTGTCCATTTTCCACCACTCCATGCGAATGAAACTACACTTTCAACAGCATGAAAAAGAAGATCCAGGAAATTATAGACAAGAACCAAAATTTTCCACAGTAGAACTAGAAGTCCTCTACAGAAGTTAATCAGCTCAAAAACAAACTCTATTAGTGCAACAACAATATTGTATACTAGATAGGCAAGCAGTTGTACTGCAGAAAATATGACACATATAACACTTGAACACAGACTGAAAATACTAAACATAACCTTATTGTTTACCTCAACAGCTGCGAAAAATGTTTCTTTTACAAGTGTCAGTCCATGTGTCACTGTGACAAGAAAGTCTGTAAGTTTTTCAGTTGCCATCATTATATGCTTCAGTGGAAAGCCACTGGTGGCATTGACTAATACTGTCTGCCAAATCAAGTGTTGGACATCACCTTTCAATGGTTTTCTAGTTAGGTTTATTTACAGCTCCGTGGGAATTTACATTTTTGCTTTGATAAGTAGGTATAATAGATTGTTCATAGTGAATGACGGTGAATAAGTAATACTTTACGCTTCTTAAAACACTCGAAGTTCAACCTTTTATTGCCTGACCAAGCATGAAAACAGATTTTGCCAAATTTGTAGAATGATCATTTAATTGGTTCGAAAGACGCTTTGATTCTTGTATTCTTTTTTATAATCAAATTTTGCCAGCGTTTTGAAGACCATGATGCCTGTGGGTATAATATACAACATGCGACGGACCACTAATAAGCGACATGGTGTCATGAAGCGACATGAAGCGTCATGGAGCGTCATGAAAAGATAGGAAGATATTTAATCATTTGTATGGCATAAAATAACATTTATTCTGCTTAAAAATAGATTTATGACGAATAAAAAGCATTTTAAGAAATTTATTCCAAGAAACATCAGCTAGATCTGACAAGAACTTTTAACAGAAAATTCGCGGTAAAACCGCTAGCGCGTATAAAGTGACATGAAATTGTAAAAAGTGCATGAATTATTTCATTGCTTGAAAAAAGCGACAAGAAAATATCATAACGCCATGAAACTATTTCATTTGCTCGAAAAAGCGACATGAAACCATTTGAAGATCCAGAAGTATTTCATTACTTAAAATGCGACATGAAAATGTTGTCAGCCGAGAAAGTATTCATTGCTTGAAAAAAAGCGACAAGAAAATATAACGTCATGGAACTATTTCATTTGTTGAAAAAAAAAAAAAAAAGAAAAAAAAAAGCGACATCAAAATACTGGAAGAAGCGCCGTGAAAATACTGTAAAGCCGGGAAAGTATTTTAATGATTTATTTTTACAAAGCTAAATTAAATCTGAACAAATACTGCATTTATAAGGTTCCATGCACCTCTTTTCGTCAGTTTAATCGATGAAAAGCCCACAAGACAAACAACTGGATTCCGGAGAGAGCGCTCTCTTCAGTGTCGAGAAAACATGTAGAGCGACAAGTAAATATCTGACCACAGCATAAATTGATTCCACATCTTCAAATTGTTTCAGAAATTATGAACTAAAGGGCCTACATGTAAGGGTTGTTATATTTTTCCCTGTTGATCGCTGGACCGACAAGAAATGACTAAAAGCGACTGGAAAATTTGCTGACTCCAGATCGCGTAGGCTCTATATACTGTAGAACTTGAATTAATAAGACAAAAATAAACAATAATGTACAGGTCCTACTATTTTCTGTTAATTAGTGATAGAAAGGAAGCCGATCGCCGTACAGACAAGGAATGGAAAAAAATCAGAGCCCAAATCGCGTAATCCACACACACACACACACATGGTGTTATATATATAGTAGTACTGTTTACTATCTAATGATAATAGAGTTAAGAATGTCACTACTTTATTTAATCAGTCCGTACGTCAAGGAGAAGTTCCAATAAGTTTTAAAATAGCTCACGTGTGTACCTAAAGGCGGAGATGATGCTTCTAACGTCTGTAATTATCGACCTATATCTTTATTGAGTAATCTAGACAAAGTCTTTGAAAGACTTGTATTTAAACATCTGTTTAATCATCTCCGTGATAATAACATTCTTACATCTTTTCAATCTGGTTTCATGCCTGGAGACTCTACTACTAACCAACTCACTTTCTTGTATAATACATTTTGCCAGGCACTTGATGCTGGCAAAGAAGTTCGGGCTGTTTTTTGTGACATAAGTAAAGCCTTTGACCGTGTTTGGCATGCCGGTCTTCTTCATAAACTTAAATCAATAGGAATCTCTGGTGATCTATTAAAATGGTTTTCTAGTTATCTTGATGGTAGAAAACAACGTGTTGTCTTACAGGGAGTAGAATCAAAATGGAACTATATCAAGGCAGGCGTTCCTCAAGGATCAATCCTAGGACCACTTCTTTTCCTAATTTTCATAAATGACATAGTGACTGAAATTGGATCTAGCATACGTCTTTTTGCTGACGATACCAGTCTTTTCATAATTGTCGATAATCCAGATGTTGCGGCAGAAATTCTTAATGCAGATCTTGAAAAAATAGCTAAATGGGCTGAAGCTTGGTTGGTAAAATTCAATCCCTTAAAAACGGAAACACTTCTGATATCCAGGAAAATCAACAAACCTGTACACCCCTCCTTAATCATGTTAGGGCAGCAAATCAAAGAAGTTGAATTTCACAAACACTTAGGAATATATTTTTCAAATGATGGCTCTTGGCATAAACATATTGACTATATTAAAGAAAAAGCTTGGACAAGAATTAATATTATGCGTAGATTAAAATATGAACTAGACAGGAAATCTTTAGAAATAATTTATACAACATTTATACGACCTATTTTAGAATATGCGGACGTTATTTGGGATAACTGCTGCGATTATGAAAAACAGGAACTCGAAAAAATACAGATAGAAGCAGCTAGAATAGCTTCTGGTACTACTAAACTCATATCAATTCAAAATCTGTACAAAGAGATTGGTTGGGAAACTCTCGAAAAAAGAAGAATTAATCATAAGCTGATTCTGTTCTACAAGATGTATAACAACTTAACTCCTGATTATCTTTCATCACTTGTTCCTTCTTCAGTTAACGAAGGGTCACGTTACAATTTGAGAAACGCAAATGATGTCCAAATTATTAACGCGAGAACTGCTTTGTACTTCAATTCATTCCTACCGTCTGTCATACGAGAATGGAACATTTTGTCAGAAAATGATAAATATGTAGATTCAATTGATTCTTTTAAACGACAGATAAGCCAAAACAAAACTGCAGTTCCAAAATATTTTTATACTGGAAGCAGAAAAGTTACAAATTTTGCATACTAGGCTACGCACAGGTTGTAGCTCTTTAAATCATGACTTATTTGTAAAATCAATTTCAGACACTCCACTCTGTTCTTGTAGAAGTGGTGATGTTGAAAACGCGGAACATTTTTTCTTCTCTTGTAACTTCTATCGAGATAATCGAATCGAACTTTTTCGGATAGTGTCTCAATACTGTAATGCGTCTCTACATGTATTTCTACATGGTGACGAGTCACTTCCTAATGAAACAAATCAAGTCATTTTTGAAGCTGTTTACAAGTACATACAGAACAGCAAAAGATTTTAAGCACTTACCTGTAGGTGATACTAGTATCATCTATTCAGATTAAATCAGAGCTGGTGATATATGAGGTCAGTATATTTTTGCCTACGATATTATTGGAAATTATCAAGTGAAACCTTCCACCCCTTCTCGCTCCGGATTACCTTTTTATACTTTTTTCTATTGTCTTATTTTTCTTTTTCTTTGTTTCTTTTTTCATTGTCGCTCAAACCATCATTGTGGTATTATGTTATCTCCTGTTACTGCAAAGTTGTTTTAATTTCATTCTGCTATAATGATTGGTTGAGTTTCTGTTCATATATCGTATTGTCTACGTTAAATAAGTAATCCTTGTAATAATGATAAACTGCCATGATGTAATACAATTCATATATGTGTCTTAGGAGAAGAACTAAATAAGCTTATGCTTTCGTTCTAATCCTATCTTTTGTGTATATGTCATGTCTGTTTGTATAATCATTGTAACTTAGAAATAAATATGTTTAAACCAAGAATGTCACGGTGGGTGTGTGAGTGCGTGCGTGCCTCTGTGTGTGTGCTTGCGTGCATGCGTGCGTATGGTTGATTTAATAAGATTTGAAAGAAAAAAAGTAAATTGTATCGTAACAAAATCAGCAAAGCGAGAATGAAAGACATTTAAAAAGAAAAACTTTAATAAAAGCCTTGAAAAGCCCGTAAGTAACCAAATGCTGGTGTAAATTATTCTAATGGATGTATTATGTCTCTCATGGGGCACCTTTGGCGCGGCCCTAAAAAGCTCGTAAGTTAATTCCATGTGAGACTTTTAAGATTGATGGTAGACCTCTGGCGCGGCCCAAAAACCCGTAAGTAACCACCAATTTTAATTGCACCAAAAGCCCTGTTTTAAACTAGAAGAAATAAAATAAAAACCTATAGTGGGGACATCTGTCTTTGCAATATGGTAAGCAATTGCAAAGGCCACCACCTGATGAGACTCATGGAGGGATCGAAATAGGTTTTTCTTTCAACAAGAAGCATTGAAATAATTTCTTGACGTCCCAGCTTCTTGCACTTCAGGTACTTTTGTCCCATGACATTAAGATTTTTTTTTTCTTTTGTCTTATTCAAGCAATGAAATACTTTCTCGGGTTTACAGCATTTTTTTCAATCAATGATATAATCCATGAACTTCCAGAATTTTCATGTCGCTTTTTCAAGCAAAGAAATAGTTTCATGACATTACGATATTTTCTTGTCGCTTTTTTCAAACAATGAAAGATTTTCTCGGCTTTACAGCATTTTCATGTCAATTTTTAAATCAGTGAAATAATTTATGACCTTCCAGTATTTTCATGTCACTTTTTCAAACAATGAAATAGTTTCATGGAGATACGACATATTCTTGTCCTTTTTTTTTTCAAACAATGAAACACTTTATCAGCTTTTCAGCATTTTCATGTCGCTTTTTCAATCAATGAAATAATTCTTTCTCGGGTTTACAGCATTTTTTTTCAATCAATGATATAATTCATGAACTTCCAGAATTTTCATGTCGCTTTTTCAAGCAAAGGAATAGTTTCATGACATTACGATATTTTCTTGTCGCTTTTTTCAAACAATGAAAGATTTTCTCGGCTTTACAGCATTTTCATGTCAATTTTTAAATTAGTGAAATAATTTATGATCTTCCAGTATTTTCATGTCACTTTTTCAAACAATGAAATAGTTTCATGGAGATACGACATTTTCTTTTCCTTTTTTTTTTTTTTCAAACAATGAAACACTTTATCAGCTTTTCAGCATTTTCATGTCGCTTTTTCAATCAATGAAATAATTCATGACCATCCAGTATTTTCATGTCGATTTTCAAGCAATGAATATTTGGTTACTGAATACGGGCTTTTCAAGCAAACATTTTCATTGTCGCTTTTTTAATGAATAAAATGATTAATGAACTTCCAGTATTTTCATGTCGCCTTTTCTATCAATGAACTTGAGAATTCATGACCATCCAATATTTTCATGTCGATCTTCAAGCAATGATATACTTTCATGGCGTTACATTATTTGGTTACTGAATACGGGCTTTTCAAGCAAACATTTTCATTGTCGCTTTTTAATGAATAAAATGATTCTTGAACCTCCAGTATTTTCATGTCGCTTTTTCAAGCTATGAAATATTTTCATGACGCGATGAAATAGTTTCATGACGTCGCTTTTCTTTTTCTTTCTTTTATTTTTAAGCAATGAAATATTTTCTTGGCTTCATAGAATTTTTTCATGTCGCATTTGTAGCAATGAAATAATTCTTGACCTTCCACTGGTATTTTCATGTCGCTTTTTCAAGCAAATGAAAGTTTCATGACGTTACCACATTTTCTTGTCGCTATATTCAAGCAACAAAATACTGTCTCGGCTTGTCATGACGCTTTTTCAAGCAATGAAATAATTCATGGCCTTTTAATATTTTTCAAGCAACGAAATACTTTCTTGATGTTACTTAGTTATTTTTTTTACTTCATGTCACTTTTTACAATTTCATGTCACTTTATATGCGCTAGCGGTTTTACCGCGAATTTTCTGTTAAAAGTTCTCGTCAGATCTGGCTGATGTTTCTTGGAATAAATTTCTTAAAATGCTTTTTGTTCGTCATAAATCTATTTTTAAGAAGAATAAATGTTATTTTATGCCATACAAATGATTAAATATCTTCCTGTCTTTTCATGACTCTCCATGACGCTTAATGTCGCTTCATGACACTTCATGACGCTTATTAGTGAGACCCGACGGAAGTAACCACGTCTGACGGGAATAACCGGAAATAGAATGCTGTACGATCAGTTGCTCAGATATTTTTTCATTAGGTTATTAATACATGTATGTGTTAACCTTCATGGAAACTTTGCAAGTTCCACAGTCTAGAATAACTCCAGGGACCGCTAAATGTTGACCATCAGCCACCTCAGATTCCGAAAAGGAAAAGAACTTGCACGTATCCACACTGCAGTAATGAGTATACGTTACGAAAACATGCCTATTCAAATATACTGAAAGTTTTACCACCAGAAAATGAAAATTTTCAGATAAAAATTCTGATATTTTTCAGATAAAAGTTTTCATATTTCTGCCCAAAACATAGATTGTGGGTACTCGTTAGAACCGCCTCGACGAGGCGATTCTAACGAGTACACTATGTTTTTGAGCAGAAACAAGTAAAATAATATATACCCCTGTAAACCCAAGTTTTACTTTATAAAGTGGTGGTTTAAGGAGGTCAAAATTATATAGGCATGTTTTCGTGATGACATACTAAATACAGCTGTAATCGCGTCATTAGTTAATTCTAAAGGTAAACAGAACTATGAAAAAATGAAAAGTAAATTGGCAAGATTTTAAATCAGTCATTAAAAAGAAATACGAAAATCATACTGGAATTATCTGTTCAAATTATCAGAACTTCATAGAGCGTGGGAAAGTGCTCACTACAAAGTTGTTGAGCCAGAGGTATCAAAAAAATAAGAGAAAACTCCAGGGAGTGCCACAGTCACAAACCGCAGCCCTTCCCAGACCCCAAGAGGAAGAGGAAACCGACAAATCTTAACAAGCACAAACCGAACAAACGTACGACAAGCACTAAGATTAGCTCTCTCTTCCCCAAGCGAGGTAATCGCAATACTAAAAGGACTGAAAAACACAAGAACAAAATGACACACGGAAATACAACAAATCGCCTCGTAGAATAAACCACAAAGCAACAAGGAGTAAGACTAACACCGGGACCACCACCTTAGAACGGTCGGTAGAGCAAACCACCGGGGGGTGGGGGGGGGGGGGTGGGGGTGTTAAAGCACTTTTACAGCTAGCCAATTTCACCCTGGGTCCCGATGCCACTCTTAATCGCAGAAAGCAAAATGGGCAGCTGTTGAAGGTGACCAAAATGCTTGCATCACAACACAACTAGTAAAACAGAAAGCAAAGTGGGCAGCTATTGAAGACGGTGACCACAATGCTAGCATCACAACATATAAAAACAGTACAAAGAGTAAGAACAACACCTGGACCACCGCCTTAGAACGGTCAGTAGAATAAACTACCGGAGGGGGGGGGGGGGGTGCTGGTGTTTAAAGCACTTTTACAGCTAGCTAACTTCACCTTAGGTCCCGATGCTACTCTTAATACAGAAATACATAAAAATTCGGTTCGCATAAAGGCTCCCAACTCAGTCAATGCATCAAAGCAAAAACATAAAAATCAAATTAATCACTATAATAAACAAAGACGAGTACTCATGGCTAATTCTACTGTATGCCAGAGTAAATGAAAACCAATAGTTGAACCACGGCGGGCCAAGCCAAAGACATATCGTCAAGCCCCAACCCACTGGTTTAAGTTTTACGAAGAGGCCGTCATTGAGTCTGAGGCCCGAACCGCCGTCGTGCAATTAAAGAGCGAAGCACAGCCACCAACAACGACCGGGCCGACAACCAGGCACGCAGTCTGCCGCATAATATCCAGGCCACAGCCAACTCCCCCACAACGGCCAACAAGCCCTCCGTATTGCTCCGAAAAGTTAGACCTACCCACAATCTGTTAGTTAGACCTACCCACAACCCAAACTGGTAGCAACACTTAAGAAGTTCTATGGGAGACATCATGATCTGGTCAATCCCTATAATGTGGCAGTTTCCAGAATTGTTTCTGATGTTTTTGCCAATGACGAGTCATAAGTAGACTTCCAAAATCCCGGACATACGCTTCTACCTACATTCCTTCGTTCAGGCCTATGGGCATGGTGGGCGAAGCTTGCTTACCAAGTAATGTTTAATTACTTTCCGCGGACGCCTGATTACACCCTTTATTCTGGGGTCCACGTCTGTTGGTCTGACAATTCTGATTCGTTTATGGATTTATGAGTTTGGATTATGGCTTGGGTACCATGACCACAACTACTTAAATCTGTCATTTTCAACAATGATTCTGAAAAATACAAAAACAAAAAGACTGTGCACTACATCACGAAAACACGCCTATTCAACTATGTAGAAAATTTCACCTCCAAAAACTGATTTTTTTTTTCTGATAAAACCCCCAAAAAACTCTGATATTTTTCATAATTCTGTTCAAAACATAGATTGTGGGTGCTCGTCAGAACCGCCTATATGTTTTCGAGCAAAAATAAGAAAAATAATGTATACCCCTGCAAAACCAAGTTTTACTATATAAATGTGGGGTTTAAGGGGGTCAAAATTATATAGGCATGTTTTCATAATGATCATCAAACATAGACGTATTGAAAACTACGGAATAGCTCCGCTCAAATCAGATGGTACAACACACACTGACCCCACAGAGCAAGCTACAGTATTAAATAAACAGTTCGAATCCGTGTTTTCAAAACCAAAAGCTTTGTCTTAAAGTCATTGCTGAACTAAGACTCTGGTTTCAACGTCAAATCTTCTACAATTTTTACTACATTTTATTGCTTTTTTCTTGCTTGCAAACTAACAAGAGTTTCAAGAGAGCATCTTTTAATCCTAGTCCTGCTGAACCCGGATATGCCCTGCCTTTGCAAACAGTGTAGATCCAGATCAATTGGCTTCTGAAGAATGATTTTATCCTTTTAACTTATGTCACTGTATTTGTTTTTAACAAATCATCATCTGATCGTTCATCGTCGTCTTACGTATACCATTTCCATGTCTTTTTCTAGCTGTTTCCCGATAGCGCACTCCCAGTAATGATCAGTGATTGATCGTTGGGAGCAACAAGTAGAAGTAGAATCTCGACCTGTGACCATAACTATAGAATCATCTGGTCCGTTATCAGGTAGGCCCTTAGCATAAGACAAACCAGCGTATCCCATAACATTCTTACCTAATCTCACCGGCGTTCTCAGGAATATTTTACACCCTTGTTCTATTTCTGCAGAAACAACAGAGTATAATAATTATACCCCTCGGCATACGAAGTATGTCGAGGGTATACAGTTTTCGTCTTTCCGTTCGTTTTTTGTTCGATCGTACGTATACGTTCGTCCGTTCGTTAGTTAACCTCTACGGCAAAGTTTTATTTTATTTTTTACAATTAAGAAATGGCACCGGCTGGGGATATTCGTGCCCCTCTGGGCACTTGCTCTAGTTTATTCGGAGATAGATTGAGCAACACCAATCTTTTCCCCAGAAAACAGGTTTGACAATACTCCAATGGAGACAATTTGCATAAAATGTCAAGTCCTGTTTTCTAGAGAAAATAAGAAAAAAATATTAATTTGTCGTCTGCTGAATTAGCCCAGAAAGTGGTAAAGGTTAAAATAGATTACATAATGTTATGTTATCAAACAGCACATATTTGTTTACAGTAGCCATATCAGTCAGCATCATAAGATAAGACAAGCTCATACTTTTAAAGTCGACAAGTTTTATGCTTAATAGAGTAACATAAGCTCTAATGAACTTTAGAATCTACTACTGAACAACATGTGCGCACGTCACGTCATTTGGTCGAAAACCACTTGGTCGAATGTAGCTTTCGGTCGAATACAACGTTCGGTCGAAAAAAATATTGAAATGGGACAATTGGTCGAATTTGTTTAAAAAAAAAACAAAAAAAAAAAACGCAACATTTGTTCGATTTTTCTTTTACCGTGATCTGTCCAATATGGTGGCATATTTCTGCCACGAGATAGCTAGGTAGCTATCACGATACTTTCAATAATTATCTTGATATTTCGAAATTTCCTGAAAAGATTATCTTAATAGTTTAAAGTTTCCTGGAAATATTATCGCGAAAGTTTACAGTATTATCGCGATATTTTTTGCGTTAGTGCCCAGAGCTGCCATTTATTTTCTGTTATCTATAGATAGAACCGAAATCGGAATACTTTGTTTATACTGTTGAAATTCACCGAGGGTATTTACCAGCGACTTTTAAGGTAAGAGTTTGTACTAGGTAATCGCCATTCGGTGCGTAGAAATCCGAATATGTCATATCCGCTTGTGTTCTATTTATAGCTACCTCGCTACTATGAAAAAATTATCGCGATAATTTTATCTAGATACTAATGTCAGTTGCGAGCAGTATCACGAACTTTTGCGTTAAAATCTTTTCTGGAAATTAAAAAAACATATCTAGATAATTCAAGTTATTGCGATAATGTTTTCAGGAAAACTTTTTATTTCCTGGAAAATTCAGAATATTATCGCGATAGCTATCTAGCTACCTCGTGGCAGAAATATGCCACCATAGTCCAATAATCCGAGCTCATCATAACTAAATGTTATCGGCTTGCTCGATTATTTTTCATATCAATAGATCGGTCATAATATAATGAGCCCTGAACTTGTTATGTTTTGAGCATGGCAGCTGAACATAATTCAACAAGCGGTAGATAAATTTATTCATCCATTTTGATTGTTTTAGCTCACATGCAAGCGTATTTTAGCTCACATGCAAGCGTATTTAAACATTTTGTTGGTAAAATAGGAAATTACACGAAGTTTTTTGGAGTGGATTCATAATTTTGAAATTGGATTTTTGAAATCGGGATATGGCAGAAAGTCCGCCAGTTCCTGAATTTTATTTGAGCAATCGTGGTGGCAAAAAAATAGCATACAAAGGATTCCAGTATGGGAAGGACAAAGAAATTGAGAACAAAATTTACTGGAAATGTCAGGACAGATCTTGCACGGGGAGGCTGATTCAGTTACTTTCGTTTTAGCTCCTTTCAGTTTCTTGACGAATTTTCGACAAAATGTTAATTCAACGATTTTTTTTCGACGAAAATTCGACCAAACATCGGGTTAGACCAAAAGATAAAATTTGACGGAAAGATACATTCGACCAAGTGGTTTTTGATCAAATGTCATGGAAACTTTAAAAGGGAGGAATTTGCTCCTCTGTGGTAGACCCCTTTTTAGTAGGGTATTCGTGTGCAGGAGAGCAAATAGGACGTCACAAATGTTGTTTCTCTTGTACAAATGGAAAAAGCTCTCGATTGTCTCCAGTTCTTAACATATAAAATAGCAGCTAAATACACACACAATATAATAACTAAGCACATTTAAAGATGAAATAGGTTAACTGGTAGATTAAAACAAAATTAAGTGAGCAATAAAACTGACAAAAACAAATAAATAAGACAAGACTTGAGACATGAGATTAAGACTAAATGGCAGGTATATAATGAGATGCAGAGGCCATCTATTTCACATGCAATCGACAGTCCTCCCAGTTACTGTAACTATAATAATTAAAATAAGTAAACGGTAGGTATATGAAGGCAGCTCAGTCGCTGAAACGAGCACACATATCTTTTGGGGGGAACTGTGTACATTTTTCTTGATTTGATATTATTAAGCATATCCGGACAGATAAATACAATAAAACAATTCCTGGAAGTCACAAAGAAGTTGAAAAGCTGGTTTAAAAACTGCGAAATTTTGAAAATCCCACTTACAATGAAAATCCCCCGACTTCCTTATAATATAGACCCCTAAATATCCCTGTTTTCACTACAATTAATGGAGGAACACGTGGGGAGGTATATGTTACACAGACTTGTTAAACGTTATGACTGAAATACTGAAACCCAAAATTTGTCACGACGGACCGTCTGATAGTTTCATGTGTGTTTTATTGCGTAGATCTTTATATATACGCCTGTTTTCAATAGATATATTATTATGGTGGGAACACGAGATATACATTACATAGACTTGTAAACATAATGGTGGAAATACTGAAACCCAACGCCGTCAGATGACGTCACGATGGGCCATCTGATAGTTTCATGTGTGTCTACCAGCATACAGGGACAGCAAGAACAATGTGACCTGTAACTGGAGAAAATGTACATTCAAACATATGCGCCCAGGGAACACTCATATCAGCCTACACAGTCTGATCAGAGTCTTCGCAATCCGTCCGAGGGAGCATCGGATTATTTGCTATCCAGATAGTGCAAACAAAGGCTTACCAGACTACACACATGCGCAGACTGATCCGTGTCTTCGCTGTGTGCACACGTCGTAAGGTACGTACGTTATCTGACGTTGTGCTAGTATGGGTTTATTTAAAAACTGAATATTGCTCAACCATGGGATAGGAGGCATGAGCAGTTTTGTATGTTACTTTACTATTCATGAGCAGACAGTAAAAAAAAGGGGGTAAGAGAAAAGTCCAGGGAGTGCCACATTCACAAACCACAGCCCTTCCCAGTAAACCACCGCTGACGCCAACACGAATGACTACGTTGTAGGTATTGCACTAGCTTTTCTGGTACTTTCATACAGGCGTGGTAATAATTTCTAGTCATTCTGAACATCGTAAATAGACAAGGAATTGAAGCACGTTAAACACCGTTGTATAGTCCATTAGTGCATCCCTCCCGGCTTACGTACCCCGCCGGGGATACACTAACATGATTTTGTCACCCTTATCACCTAGTATGATCAGATTCACTAGCTCGGGATAAATCCCAATCAGTTTACCAGGATCCAATCCAAGAGATTTATTCTCTGATCCCAGTAAAATTAACATATACTAAGCGTTCACTGATCCCAGCAAAAGTTCTTGAGCTTGAGATCTTAACGCTTAGCACTCTGAGTAAACATTTCAGCAGACGAAAGTTAAAATGTTTTTTTTTTAAATTTTTCCCAGAAAACAGGTATGATATATATGTCCAGTGGAAAAAATACAGAGAAAAAATATTACCAATTTGTCGTCTGCTGAATTAGCCAAGAAAGTGGTAAAGGTTAAAAGTCTGCTAGGAAACAAAAAACAAAACAAAACAAAAACAAACACTTAAGTATGGAGATACGCAAGGAAGGGAACAGCCACAGAACATAGTCCTCTCAAAACCACGGAAAATGATATGTGTGTAATTATATGAAATGATAATACAAAACTACAGTCGACTCTCGTTGTCTCGAAGTCCAAGGGACTCTCTGAAATACTTCGAAATATCCGTACCTCGACATGTCAGATTTGCAAAATTTAGGGAAAAAATATAAATCGAACAGCCGCACTTCACAAATGAATATGTAATTTGACTCCTGTAGTTAGAGATTTATTGAAAAATATTGTGGAAAAGATGAGAAATTGCTCCTCTTTTCCACAATAGTTTGTTACAATATTGAATTTCCATTATTAAAACAGGGACTAGATTTTCACTTCGAGATAGGCGGTTATTCGAGATAAGCGAAGTCGAGATAAGGAGAGTCGACTGTATAAGTGAAGATGCTCGGGAAATGCTATAATCACGAAGCACAGCCTTTTCGGGAGAAAAAAGGAGAGATAATTAAGGAACATACTATGACAAAACAAATGCCACATATGAAGCCAGAGATGCGCGAGCAAAGAAGAACTGCAACAGAGAAACGCATTTTATCGAAACAGAACGAACGTAAGAATGGGACATACCAAAAAATACATTCTTGGAGCGGTCAACAGCAAATCTGTTGTGGAAAGGATGTGGCGGGGTTCAAATCTGGGTTATTGGAGTAAAGTAAGAAAAACACTGTTTGTTAGTATTTTACAAGTCTTCCTATTGCAATATCCTTCTCCGAATTCGAATAAAATCTGTAAAAGTTACCCTTAGAAACAAAGAACACATAAAAGGACGAAACTCGAAGTCCTGGTTTAACTGAGAAGCTTCACATGACCAACACTGTAATTTGCAGGGCCTTGAACTCCATTTTTCAAGATACCAGAATAATTTTCTAAGACACCAGAATGGGCGCGATAAAAACTAGTTGAAGCTTTCTCCCACACTAACCCCCAAAATAATTTTCCTACTACCATTTGTTTGTGCGTCGGTGGTTTCATGTGTTGCGTTTTTTTTTTTTTTTTTTTTTTTTTTTTTTCTTTTTTCTGTCATTTTTTGTTCCTCATCTCCCCTTCTTTTGGTACCTCGGGAAGGCAGTGCTGGTTCCGAGACGTTTCGCCCTCAAACCACTTCCTCCCCTAGACGTTTCGCTCCCTAGACGTTTCGCCACTGGTCCTTTCGCACCCCCACCCTCAGGTCGTTTCGCTCCCCGCCCCCCCCCCCCCCCCCCCCCAACACTTCCCCGCCCACACACACTCCAGTCGTTTCGCCCCATAAACATTAACTAGATAAAATTTACTAGTTATTTATGTAGTATAACGTCTCCGATTTTTTTTTTATTAAATCATCTTCAAAAGACAGTAGGGTGATGAGGCCCATTTATAAGGAACATAAAGGGGTAGGTGGGGGAGGGGGAGGGGTGTATTGGCCATTTGCAGGTCTTTTTTTTTTTGGGGGGGGGGGAGTGAAGTGGGGTGGGGAAGGTGGGAGGGGTCACTTTGAAAACTAACAAATTTTATGGGCCTATAAAAGTTCTCTGTATTTTGGGGGTTACACTCTTCTGTGAACTGATAGTTTTTTTTGTTTTTTTTTTGTTTTGTTTTTTTTTTAGTTTTAACAGCTCTATTTCTGCTGTGCATCAGTTCAGTGCCATTTAAGTAAAAACGGAGCTACTGCTGGAAACTGTTAAAATCACTTATATTACAAATACAAACATTATACAGTAAAAATAGAAAAAAAGAAATGAAACCCACACTTTTGCAAAAAGCAACGTTTTTTGTGGGTGTGTGGGTGTGGGTGTGTGTCGGGGGGGGGGGGGGGTGGGGGGAGGTGGGGAGGGGGAGTATGCTAATATCTACAGATTTTTTTTTTTTTAGGTATGGCTAATATAGCGGATAATGTTTTGGGTATGGCTGATATACCGTATAGTTTTTGGTGGAAAACACTAGATGCTGGAGTCCAGCCTATGTATGTAGCAGACCAAAGTCAGAGTACCCCCACCCCTGGTGGGTGTTCCAAAAACGGGACATTGGCAAACAGAGTAGACCCAGAACAGACACCGCAGCATGTGGCATCTTATCAAGGTCTACACGGTTTCCATTAAATACAGGAATTTCTCTATAAAACATGGTAATAAGGTCTTATATAGCCCTGTCGTCGGCATATGAAAGATGTTCTTGATACAAAAGATATGCCCATTATGACAATTTGGAATTCTATTTTACCTTTTACCGCCATTGTTCAATGTCAAAGGATCAACCGACCAATTTAATACACTATTTAAAACAGGTAAATGTATTAACGAGATAATTAAAACCGTTGCTAAGAGCACATGTTTTTACACCTCACTATTAATCGCCTAAACAAAGCAATTATCGGCATGATCCACAGCAGTTACAACTTTATTAAATTTGATTAAAAAATAACAATGAAAGCCGACATCGATTCACAAAACAAATATTTTCTTTCTTTCCCTTCTGTCTTCATTTTACCACATATCAAACAGAATTTAAAAATTGTTTAAAACAGCGATAAGAGTTAGGGTACCGGAATTTATTTTTTCCGAAACTTCACGAATGATTACGTGTCACTTTGTATTTTGAAATTTTACACCTGTTTATTCTAAAATTCAGTAATATTTTTCAACGAATTCTTTCAGTCTGTTTTTTTTTTTTTTTTTTTTTTTGCAGGGACTTCGTTTGCTTATTTCAGATGTTAAAAAAACAACAACAACAAACAGAAAAACGATGTAAAATATTTTACCACTATTATTATTATTCATAATATATTTTTATTTGTTTTATCAAACTGCAATAGTCTCACTTATTGTTCGTTAAGTATTTCGGAATTTTTGTTCACCATGTAAACAGAACGTTTTTGCATGTGAGTCAGAAAAACAAAAACAAAAAAAAACAAAAAATCGTGTTATATTTTCCCATTAGTTCTTACTTTGGAAAGAAAAGACAGTTACCACATATATGCAGTATGAGGCAAGATCATAATGTTTATCAACAAGATGCTGAAATAATACTGAAGAAAAGGTTTCTCACTAATATGTTGTACTTAAAAGCATTAGTTTGAATCTACTTTCGATTTGCATAGTTCATACTGCACAATGATTTTGTTGTGCTGCGCAGGCTTTCTTTTGACAGTTTTGATGACAATGTCCGTAATGATGTTGGCAGTGTTTCCTAGCCTGTGTTACACCATCTACCATGTTGCTGTTATTTTATTCGACATTGTAAGAGCTGCTGTTGTGTTTTACTGGCACATTATGATGTTTATATTTGAAATTATGAATGAGCTAATTAGGATTGTAAGACCAATTTTCACTCATGTCATGCCAGTTGTATGCTTTTATATGAGAGATGTGTTTGAAAATGTCAGGGAAAATGTTAATGGTGTTTGGAGAAACTTAAATGATATTATTATACAAAGAGAGCATGGATTGATGGTCATGTGGGGAGCTATTGTTGCTGGCATTTACTTCTATTGGAACCAAGTCATTGAAGCCTTTCGAGTTGATAATGAAGAACAGGGCCAAAATGTTTATAATGAAAGGAATCACTATGAGAGACCTGCAAATCCAATTAATCCGACAGGTGCCGGCAATAGGTTGTATCCTGATCTAAGTAATATTAACTTATTTGACAATACTAATTCTAATCAAAATGAACAGCAAGACATTGATAGAGATCTGAATCTACAGAACAATTTAGACAGTGAAAACATTGGAACAAGGAGGAGAAACTTATATTCTCAGCCAGCTGGACAGCTTCAGGATGATGTCGAAAGCAGGATGTGTGTAGTATGTTTTGAAAGAGAACGTGACACAGCAGTATTTCCTTGTGGACACACTCATACTTGTATGCAGTGTACTCTGGCAATTAAGAGAAGAAATAATTTGTGTCCAATTTGTCAACAGCATATAAGAGAGCACAAACGTGTATTTGTGTGACTGGTTGAAGAAACACAGAGTACAGAACTGTTCGGGATGTGGATGTACTAAATATTCTTTCTATGCCCCTGTCTGCCAAAAGCAGGAGTGGGACATGTACATCCATAAGTGTGTATGTTACTTCCCTAACCAGTCTCAGAGTCTAACAAATGTTTAAGTTTACATTCAAATTTACATTCACATTTAAATCCTCATTTCTCATGGAGGTCATCACTTGGGTACATTTTTTACTAAGCAGTTGAAATTTGGTATGCTACATACCCAGACCTCAACCTTCGACTCTGCACTAGAGTTGCCCCTGGGGTGGGCCTAGGGGTCAAAATGAATAACAGATCAAATTGAGCATTTGGAAACTAGTTGTTGAAATTTATGCATCCAGATGTGTTGCCATATGGGCAAAGAGCAAGGGGCAGGGGCCATTTTTGTACTTTGGACATGCTTTCTTTGCTATTGTGAACAATTATCTTACTAACAATGTGATGATTCGGATGAAATCCTTTTTATATTTTTAACGAAAATCGGTGCTATTTTTATCATCAGAATAGCCATTTGTTTGTGATAGGTTGCTGCAGCTGGAGTTTTCACTAATTGCAGTTTTCACTATTTTGAGCCTGTTTTTAGTTTTACAGAGACTTTTAGTTTTTGTTGATGTTTCTGTATTATTGTTAGCTACCATACCTGATTGAATGTGCAGTAGCACTAATTAGAAGACTTTGAATGTATTGAAATGTATATAAATATGTTTTTCTCCAAATCTCAGACAGACATGTAATCTTTTTGCTTTATTAAAAGATATAACTGTGCAGTTGTGTGAAATAACTGGGAAATTTGTGAAGTAAGTGTGCCATCTTTTTGTTCCTGTCTGTAAGGTAAACTTGGAAGACTAAAGAGCCACAAGAATGCTAATTTAGATGGTTATATATGATGGGCAACATGGAAAAAAGACCCTTATGCCATATGCAAACAGCTAAGGTCCAGATTAGCATGTGCAGCCATGCAGTCCGATCTGAACAGTCTCTGTTTGTTGACATATACCGGTACTTTGATATCCATTGATTCTGTAAGCCGACAATGAATGCTTAGATCAGCTTGTGCAAATGCACAGGCTAATCACAGCCTGCATTGTCTGCAAAAGGCCCTTTTCATGAGTTATACATCAGTTATGATAATGAAAGAGAACTGCTTGCTAAAAGCATTTTAAAATTAAAAAAAAATATTTGAAAATTATTTAATACTTGTCATGCTGAATAAATTAAGATACCATGCCCATTTGTAATTGTCAGCCAGTCGGATTACTTAAATCTAAATTGTTGATGAAATTCAATACTGAATGACAAACAGTGCAGATCCAGATCTGTTCTGAATGACAAACTGTGCAGATCCATATCTTTTGGCTTCTTCAGAAGCCAGCTGATCTGGATCTATACTGTTTGCAAAGGTAGGGCATCTCCTGGTTCAGCGGGACAAAAGTTAAATCAACAAAAGTTTAATTTGCTGTTCAAACTTTTTCATTTCTTTTGTTTATTGACCATCTCTGGGGTGTCTGATAGAGAATCAGTTTAAAGAAATGTGACTGAATGCCTGGGAATTTATATTGATTTTTTTTAAATCTACAATTTGAATGATTGTAAAGATGGCATTTCAACAGAAAAAAAGAAAAAAAAAAAGGTTGAAGATTTTTCTCATCCTTTATAGGAGCAGTAATTATTGAACAGTACTTAAAATGCTTTCATGTATTTTTATCCTCAAAACAAGTAGGTTAAGGGGATATAGCGATCAGCCTGGTGTTCGTCCATCCGTAGACACATCCTTGTGTGTTCCATAACTTTGATACCCTTAGAGAGATTTTGATCATACTGTACATATATTTGGTAGGGATGAAGAGGAGGACCAGTAGTTGTGCCATGTGCAAGAGAAATAACTCTCACTTTTTCTTTATGTACTTATCTCCCCTGAAGCTGAAAATTTATGTAGGCAATTACTCCCTACTGTTTGTGATAATTTGATAACACAATCAAACTGGTGTTAAACAAGCACCTTGGAGAAAGTGAAAAAATGGTTGCTTAATATAGGTAAATTTACACTTATTTTCCTTTTATGGGACCTGAAAAGTGGCCTTCAAAGACAGGTGATTGCTTAATACAGGTGACATTAAGACAGGTTTGACATTTGGTTGGGAAATTCATCAGGTCAAATAGGAGTGTTGCATGAAAGATGGGCAACTCTTGCTTTGTACTTTTTCTAATTATCTCCTCTGAACGAATTTCTAAGCCAGATTCTTGTGCACTCCATAACTTCTTAATGGTTAGAAACATTTTGATAATATTTGGTAGAGGCATAGACATTTAGACAAGGACCAGTAGGCAAGTGGCCTGCAAGTGAGACAACTCTCATTTTGTTCTGTATGTACTTATCTCTCCTGGAGCCGAAATTTTATGCAGGCTATAACTCTCATATTGTTTGAGATAATTTGATAATATGTGATAGGGGCATATATCAGGTCAAGCAGGAGTGTCACTTGCAAGAAGGACAACTCTTGCTTTGTTCTTTTTCTAGTTATTTCCCCTGAATGAATTTCTTAGCCAAATTCTTGTGCACTCCATAACTTCCTAATGGTTTGAAATATTTGGTAGAGGCATAGATAAAGACTAGTATTGTGTTGGGATTAAATGATGTGTCAACCCTTGTGGGTCATCTTCCAGAGAAAGGGAGAAGAGAGATAGAAGATATAGTGAAAGAGATGAAAGAGAGGGACAGGAGAGAAAGGAAAATGAATGAAAGTGAAGAAACAGAAGAAATAAAAACATTCCTCCTCTACCCTTACCTGCTGCAAGGATAGCAGACCTTGCCCAACTGTAAACGAATATCAGTTGGACGCCTGCATGACGAAAGGTACACAACACTTCGCCTCACCCAAACACCCCTGATAAAGACTAGTAGGTGTGTCACATGCAGGAGGGACAACTCTCACTATCTTCATTATTAACTTATGTTCCCTGAAACAGAAGGCTTGTGCAGGCCATTGGAGCGCTCCCATAATGTGTGAGATAATTTGATAATATATGGCAGGAACATATTTCAGGTCAAGTAGGAGGATTGCTTGCAGGAAGGACAACTTTTGCTTTGGTCTTCTACCAGTTATCTCCCCTGAATAAATTTCTAAGCCAAATTCTTTTACATGCCATAACTTCTTAATGGTTTGAAATATTTTGATAATATTTGGAAGAGGCATAGATAAGGACCTGTAGGCATGTCACATGCAAGAGAGATAACTCTCACTATTTTGTTAGTTACTTATATCCCCTGAAGCCAAAATCTTGTGCAGGCCATAACTCTCGTACTGTATGAGATAATTTGAAAATATTGGGTAGGGACATATAGCAGGTCATGTAGAAGTATCACATGCAAGAAGGACAACTCTTTTTCTAGTTAACTCCCCTGAACAAATTTTTAAGCCAAATTCTTGTGCACTCCATAACCTCGATGGTTTGAAATATTCTGATAAATTAGGTAGAGGCATAGATAAGGACCAGAAGGTGGTGTGTAAGAGGTGGTGTGCAAGAGTACTCTCACTTTCCCCATTATGTACATGTACTTATCTCCCCTGAATCTGAAATCTTGTGCAGGCTCTGATATTGTTTTAGGTAACTTGATAATTTTTGGTAGGGACATATATCAATCAAATAGGAGTGTCACAAGCGAGAAGGACAACTTTTGCTCTGTTGATTTTCTGGCTATCTCCCCAGAAGTCGAAATCGTGTGCAGGCCATAACTCCATAGTGTTTGAGATAAGGTTGGCATGATTAATCGTATAATCAATTGATCGATAAATTCCACAAAAATTATTATCGTTACTGATTTGCTATTAATCGATTATTTATATCTTCCCCCCACCTCTCCACAAAAGTGGGGGTTGACATATTGTTTTTGGGACGGATCCCGTCAGCGTAAAACTTCTTGTCCGCTCTGTAACTTGAATACCCTTTGGAATATTTTGATGATACTTAGTAGAAATATATAACAGAACCAGACGACGTGTTTTGTACAAGAATGACAACTCTGCCTTTTTTACTTTTGGAGTTATCACCCTTTGTTTTATTTGAAAAAACATTTTGTGTCTGCTCTGTAACTCGAATACCCTTTTGGATATTTCAATGGTACTTGGCAGAAATGTAGAACAGGACCAGACGACAGTGTACAAGAATGACAACTCTGCCTTTCTTACTTTTGGTGTTATCTACCTTTGTTATATTTGACAGTGATAATCCATTGATTTTGTGTCCGCTCTGTAAGTCAAAGACCCTTTGGAATATTTTTATGATACTTGGTAGAAATGTAGAACAGGACCAGACGACGTGTCACATACAAGCATGACAACTCTGCCTTTCTTACTTTTGGCTTTATCTCCCTTTGTTATGTCTCACAGTGATTATCCATTGATTTCGTGTCTGCTTTGTAAGTCAAAGACCCTTTGGAATATTATTTATGATACTTGGTAGAAATGTAGAACAGGACAAGATGACATGTCACGTACAAGAATGACAGCTCTGCCTTTCTTGCTTTTTTTGGCATTATTATCTCCCTTTGTTATATTTGACAGTGATAATCCATTGATTTCGCGTCTGCTCTGTAAGTCAAAGACCCTTTGGAATAGCTTTATGATACTTGGTAGAAATGTAGAACAGAACCAGACGACGTCAGGTACAAGAATGACAACTCTGCCTTTCTTACTTTTTGTGTTATCTCCATTAGTTATGTCTGAAAGTGATTATCCATTGATTTCGATGGTACTTGGCAGAAATGTAGAACAGGACCAGACGACATGTCGCGTACAAGAATGACAACTCTGCCTTTCTTACTTTTGGTATTATCTCCCTTTGTTATATTTGACAGTGATAATCCATTGATTTTGTGTCCACTCTGTAAGTCAAAGACCGTTTGGAATATTGTTATGATACTTGGTAGAAATGTAGAACAGGACCAGACGATGTGTCACGTACAAGAATGACAACTCTGCCTTTCTTACTTTTGGGGTTATCTCCCTTTGTTATAGTTGACAGAGAAATCCATTGATATTGTGTCTACTTGGTAGAAAAGTAGAACAGGACCAGATGACGTGTCATGTACAAGAATGACAACTCCGGCTTTCTTACTTTTGGAGTTATCTCACATTGTTTTGTTTGAAATAGATTTCTCATCTGCTCTGTAACTGGAATACTCTTTGGAATATTTCGATGGTTCTTGGCAGAAATATTGAAAAGGGCCAGATGACATGTCGCGTACAAGAATGACAACTCTGCCTTTCTTACTTTTGGGGTTATCTCCCTTTGTTATATTTGACAGTGATAATCCATTGATTTTGTGTCCGCTCTGTAAGTCAAAGACCCTTTGGAATATTTTTATGATACTATGTAGAAATGTAGAACAGGACCAGACGACTTGGTGAGTACATTTGTTTTTTGTTTTTTCAAAAAAAACTTTTCTAGTTGATTTCTGTGTCTGTTACCATATTTATCATAAGGATTTGGACACCTCAACTGTTTACCATTCATGTTCTAAAATTTGAACAAGTATGATTTACTATCCAATATTGTGTCTAAAAATAGGTGGGTGAGTGGCAAACAGTGTAGACCTTTATGAGACACCATGTTCTGCAGTGTCTCATCTGGGTCTACACTGTTTGCTCAGGCCTGTCAGTCCAAATACATACGGTAAAGTATAACATGGTATGAGTCATGCTCTAACAATAAGCCAGAAAGGTAAGATTATGACCAAATCTTTTCTGATTACTAATCAATTATCGATCAAAATGGCAGGACTGATAATTGATTATTCTTTTAGCCCTGAATAGCCAGCCCTAATTTGAGATCATTTGATAAATGTTGGTTGGAACATGTATCAGTGAAGCTGGAGTGTTATATGCAAGAGAGACAACTCTTTCTGTAATCATTTTCTAGTTATAGTCTCAGTCAAAGTCTTTTTTTGGGCACCATATCTTCTTTATGATTTGAAATATTTTGATAATATGTAATACACACATACATGAGGATCTGTAGGTGTGTCAAGAGCAAGAATGACATCTATCTTTTCTTTTTAGCTCACCTGAGCATAAGCTCAGGATGAGCTATTGTCATCACCCTATGTCCGTCGTTCGTCGTTCGTTGTCAACAATTAGTTTGTTAACACTCTAGAAGTCACAGTTTTGACCCAATCTTGATGAAACTTGGTCAGAATGTTTGCCTCTATGAAATCTAGGTCAAGTTCGATACTGGGTTACTTGGGGTCAAAAACTAGGTCACCAGGTCAAATCAAAGGAAAAACTTGTTAACACTCTAGAGGTCATAGTTTTGACCCAATCTTGATGAAACTTGCTCAAAATGTTTGCCTCTATTAAATCTAGGTCAGGTTTGAAACTGGGTCACTTGGGGTCAAAAACTAGGTCACCGGGTCAGATCAGCAGAAAACCTTGTTAACACTTTAGCTGTCACATTTTTGAAGCAATCATCATGAATATTGCTCAATATGTTTGTCTTGATGATTTCTAGGTCAAGTTCGAAACTGGGTCACTTAGGGTCAAAAACTAGGTCACCGGGTCAAATCAGCAGAAAACCTTATTAACACTCTAGCAGTCACATTTTTAAAGCAATCATCATGAATCTTGCTCAAAATGTTTGTCTTGATGATTTCTAGGTCAAGTTCGAAACTGGGTCACTTAGAGTCAAAAACTAGGTCACCTGGCCAAATCAGCAGAAAACCTTGTTAACACTCTAGCGGTCACATTTTTCAAGCAATCCTCATGAATCTTGCTCAAAATGTTTGTCTTGATGATTTCTAGGTCAAGTTCGAAACTGGGTCACTTGGAGTCAAAAACTAGGTGACCTGGCCAAATCAGCAGAAAACCTTGTTAACACTCTAGTGGTCACATTTTTCAAGCAATCAACATGAATCTTGTTCAAAATGTTTGTCTTGATGATTTCTAGGTCAAGTTTGAAACTGGGTCACGTGGGGTCAAAAACTAGGTCACCAGGCCAAACCAGCAGAAAACCTTGTTAACACTCTAGCGGTCACATTTTTGAAGCAATAATCATGAATCTTGCTCAAAATGTTTGTCTTGATGAGTTCTAGGATATATTTGAAACTGGGTCACATGAGGTCAAAAACTAGGTCACCTGGCCAGATCAGCAGAAAACCTTGTTAACACTCTAGCGGTCACATTTTTGAAGCAATTATCATGAATCTGGCTCAAAATGTTTGTCTTGATGATTTCTAGGTCAAGTTCGAAACTGGAACACCTGGGATCAAAAACTAGGTCACCTGACCAAATCAGCGTAAAATCTTATTATCACTCTAGCGGTCACATTTTTCAAGCAATCATCATGAATCTTGCTCAAAATGTTTGTCTTGATGAGATCTAGATCAGTTTTGAAACTGGGTCTCTTTGAGTCAAAAACTAGGTCACCGGGCCAAATCAGCAGAAAACTTTGTTAACACTCTAGCGGTCACATTTTTTAAGGAATCATCATGAATCCTGCTCACAATGTTTGTCTTGATGATTTTTAGGTCAGGTTTGAAACTGGGTCACCTGGGGTAAAAAACTAGGTCACCTGGCCAGATCAGCAGAAAACCTTGTTAACACTCTAGTGGTCACATTTTTCAAGTAATCATCATGAATCTTGCTCAACATGTTTGTCTTGATGATTTCTAGGTCAAGTTTGAAACTGGGTCCCTTGGGGTCAAAAACTAGGTGACCTGGCCAAATCAGCAGAAAACCTTAACACTCTACCGGTCACATTTTTGAAGCAATTCTCATTAATCTTGCTCAAAATGTTTGTCTTAATAATTTCTAGGTCAAGTTTGAAACTGGGTCACATGGGGTCAAAAACTAGGTGACCTGGCCAAATCAGCAGAAAACTGTTAACACTCCAGAGGTCACATTTTTGAAATAATCATCATAAATATTGCTCAAAATGTTTGTCTTGATGATTTCTAGGTCTAGTTTAAAACTGGGTCACTTGATATCAAAAACTTGTTCACCTGGCCAAATCAAAGGAAAACCTTGTTGATGCTCTAGAGGCCACATTTTTGAAGTGATCATCAGGAATCTTGCTCAAAATGTTTGTCTTGATGATTTCAAGGTGATGTATAGTTTTCTGTCTTGTGACTCTCTTAAGTTTTTCCATTTAGGTCAGTTTTTCAGTAATTATTGGTCCTACAGAGTGATATTTGGTACTTGTGAAGTGTTAGTGTTTAAGGTCAGTTTCTCAGTAACTATTGCTCCTACAGCCAGTGATACTTAGTACATGCATACATCTTAGCATGGCCTCTTGAGTGCAGTCATCCATATTTGACCTTGACCTTTATTTCACAGTCCATTAGACATGCTACGTTGTCTTACTTGTTAATATAATCATTTTGACCTTTGATCAGAATGTTTGCCTTGATCAGTTCTAGATCAGGCTCTCAAAGTGCTATGTTGCTCAGGTGAGCGTTACAGGGCCATCATGGCCCTCTTGTTATAGTTACTCTCCACTTGTTGAAATCCTGTGGAATCATAACTCCCATATAGTTTTAGATATTTTGGCCACATAATAAAGTAAAAAGATGCAAAGATAGTATGAAATCAATGTCATATTAATTTCAGTTTATCTTTGCATCTTTTTACTTAGCACTGTCTCAATATTTCCATAATATTTTATTGAAATATTCTCCTTTAATTTAGAAGTGGCAATTCAGTTGCAGGATTTGCCATCTCTTCTGATGACTATTTTTATTTAAAACAATTTAAAATTCTTTGAAAATTCCAGTTCCCTTTATGACATCATACAATTTTCATGAATATTAATGAGGTACATTGAACTAATTTTAGGACACAGTTTAAATAGTTATATCCTGAGAAGATTTAGTTTTGTCAATCAAAGTTAAGTTTACTACTCACAGACTCTGGGCTAATTCAGCAGATGACAAATGGATGATAATTTTAGTGTTTTTTTTTTCCCTCATCAAATACACTTTGTCAATCCATGCAAATTGTCTGATTTGCATGAAATGTCAAAGCCTGTTTTCTGGAAAAAGTAAGAAAAAAATTCAAAATGTCATCTGGTGAAATTTTTTCCCCACACGCTATGCATTCATCACGAAAAACATATCTATATAATTTTGACCTCCTTAAACCCCACTTTTATGTAGTAAAACTGGGGTTTACAGGGGTATACATTATTTTCCTTATTTCTGCTCAAAACATAGATTGTTGGTACTCCTTAGAACCACCTCACCAAGGCAGTTCTAATAAGTACCCACAATCTATGTTTTGAGCATAAATATGAAAAATATCAGGTTTTTTTTTTATCTGAAATTTTCAGTTTTTGGAGGTAAAATTTTCTGTATATTTGAATAGCATAATGAGATATGTAGGAAAGGTCACAATCAAGGTAGCACGGATTAATAAATAGTCTTACATAAATAAATGCACCTGGTTGAAAACAGAATGAACAAAGAAAGAAGAAACAAAGGAAAAAGGAACAAAGAGGATACAGATTCAAAGAAGTCAGTTGGACCCCTTTTGTATAGATAAATCATGAATTAACTTAGCAGTACTATTACTCAAAGCACCAACCCTGACAAAATAAATGTACACTACATGGAGCCGACCCCTACCCCCACATTTTTCCATTGTAAGTGATGGGGCAAAGTATGCTGATAATGGAACAGGACTGTGCATTAAAGAAAAAAGGTGCCAAAGCAGTCATTTTTTGGTGAAAATTCAATTTTGAATAAAATCTCAAATTCTGTATTTGTTTTTTAAATTAATACACTTTGTGAGATTTTATAGGGAGTTTTGGTGTAAAAAATGACAAATTTGAATAAAAACTGCTGATTTCTGTATTATTATTATTATGCCTCCAACTCTGAAAAAAGTTGGGGGAGTTTATTGCTTCTGGCTTGTCTGTTCATTCATTCGTCACGTTTCCTAGTGCATAGCATAACTTTAGAACCATGTATGCTAATGTTTTGAAATTTCATATATGGATTCCTCATGCCAAAAATAGGTGACCCATATTTTTTTCCTTATCCGAATTATCTCCCATTTTAGAGTTATTGCCCTTTAAATAAAATAACATTGAAATCTGGTTAGCAAGATATCTCAAAAAGTATTTGAGCTAGAGTTTGATATTTGATATACTGATTGGGACTGAGGAGGAGATAACCTGATTAAATTTTCAACCAATTAAATGAAATTTTATTGGAGTTATGGCCCTTTGCAATTTCTGGCTATTTAATCTTGTTACTTTCATGTGCATAGCATAATTTTAGAACCATGTATGCTAATGTTTGAAATTTCATACATGGATTCCTCATTAAAAAAAAAACAAAAAAAAAACAGCTGACACATATTTTTTTCTTATCCGAATTATCTCCCATTTTAGAGTTATTGCCATTTTAATAAAATAACACTGAAATCTGGTATATTTGTACTGTTATTACCGTCATGGGCAAGTAGTGTTGGAGTCAAGCAGTATTAGAGTCAGGCAGTGTTGGGGGCATAGTGTTTTACAAACACCAGCTCTACTTATTATTATTATATTATTATTATCATTATTATTATTATTATTATTGTTATCATGACTATTATTATTTTTATTATTATTTAAAAAAATTGATCTATAAATTGTAGCATTTTTTTTTCAATGGTATTATATATTTACAATACAAACGTATGCTGATAAACTCCTTTTACATGATAAGCTAAAGTCGCTATTAAAAAGATGCTCTGTCAAAACCAATAATTTGAGATTATATATATATATATATATATATATATATCCCCTGTGATGCAGCATGTGTTTATAACATCTTTACAGCTTCCTTTTTACATGTAGTTCTAGTTTCTTTATCTGTTATTGCAGAAGGAAATACTTTGTTGGAATTGCTTCTATTAATTATAATGTAAAGTTAATATAGAGTCAATAATTTTATTTTGACAGAATAAATATGAGCCAACGCATGCCAAAACATACAATAAGACTCAGATCAGCCTGCACATCCGCGCAGTCTGATCAGAGTCTTCACTGATCGCATGTGCCTTCTACAGCCTCCGGACCATCACAAAGAAGGATAAACCAGAACCCTTGCATACTGGGTGGATGTACAGTCTGATCTGAGTCTGCTGGTCATAGATGTCTTATTGTAGGTTTTGTCGTGCGCTGGCTCATATAATCTTAACATTTGTCCTGCTGAACCTGGATATACTCTGTTTTGCAAACAGTGTTGATCCAGATCTGTTGGCTTCCGAAGAAGCCAGCTGATCTGGATCTGCACTGTTTGCCATTAAAAACTGCTGATTTTTGTATTATTATTATTTTGCCTCCATTAAGTATGTGAATTTATATCAACAATCTGGATCAAGTAATCTGATTGGCTGAAAATTAGAAATGGGCGTGGCATCTTAATTTATTCAGCAGGACAAGGGTTAAAGCATATACTGTTATCTATGATTATAATTTCAGCAAAAGCTTACATATAATATGATACTCATAGCTCTACGTAAGGCTTTTTTTCCAACTGAAAGTACTGATTTTTTTCTTATTTCTCCACGAAAACATACGAGCCAGCGCACGACAAAACTATAAAATGGCATGTGCGCCTAGCGAAGACTCAGATCAGACCCAGTCTGATCAGAGTCTTCGCTGTCCGCATGAAGAAAGCTTGGGTCCTTAGCTACCTACTGAGCGCACAGCGAAGACTCTGATCAGGCTGGGCGGATGCCCAGGCTGATCTGAGTCATCGCTGGGCGCACATGCAATTTTATTGGTTTTGTCATGCACTAGCTCATATATTGTAGTTCTCATTAGAAAAGCCTCGCTGAGGCGCTTCTAAAGAGTACCCACATCGATGGTATGTTTTCATGGAGAAATAAGAAAACTTGGATGTGGATATTCCCTCCTATGTGGAGCTATGATACTGATTTGCTCATGTGATGTCTGTATGCTTTGAGAGAATCAAGTTTCTTTGATCCGGGCTTTCCTGTTTCTGTTACTTGGCTTATTTAAAGGGACTGAATAAATTTTTGTGACTTCCTATTTGCTTTCCTGCTCGTATACACCATGGACCAGTCCCTTCTGAAAAGGGCTGTACTCCCATTTGGAGCAAATACTTTACTTTGAGAGTAGACCCCTTTTCAGAATGGAAGCAAAACAGTTTTGACTGACTTGTCTCTCATGAAAGAGTATCCATTCCCCATAACTTAAACACTGAGCACTCTGAGTAAAATTTTCAGCAGACGAATTTTGAAATATTTTTTCTTATTTTTCCCATGAGACAGGTTTTGACATTTCATGCTGATTGTATCCAGTGGTGACAATTTGCATGAAATATCAACCTGTTTGCTGGGGAAAATAAGCATAATAACATGAATTTGTCGTCTGCTGAATAAGCACAGAGAGTGGTAAAGTTTAAGCACTTTCAGGGCAAAGTCAGCAGACGACAAATTTGTAGCTTTCCTTATTTTTTCCCAAAAATATCTATGAAAGCTATTCCCTTGAAATATTCAAGCCTTTGTCTGAAAATAAATAAATAAATAAATAAAATAAAAATATTTCAAAATGTCGAATAAATTATACAGTGTATCAGACTCTCATATTGGTTGCAACAAACAAGCATGCACATAGGCCACCTGTTTGTTCGCGCCGCAAGAGACTGCTCAATGTTCGATTTGAGTTGGAGTTTTACGGCCCAGTCGACACTGTGAAGGTCATGTCGAGCCGACACATCACGAAAACACACCTATATAATTTTGACCCCCTTAAACCCCACTTTTATATAGTAAAACTGGGGTTTACGGGGGTATACTTTATTTTTCTTATTTCTGCTCAAAACATATATTGTGGGTACTCGTTAGAACCGCCTCACCGAGGCGGTTCTAACGAGTACCCACAATCGATGTTTTGAGCAGAAATATGAAAAATATCGGAGTTTTTTTTATCTGAAAATTTTCAGTTTTTGGAGGTGAAATTTTCTATATATTTGAACAGGTGGGTTTTCATAATGAAGATATTGTACTTACACTTTTCCAGGACAGACTTAGTCCTTTAAGGGGTCAACCAGTACTTGAGCACATACTTTAGACAGTAACTGACAACTGCCCTTTTTGAATCAATAGAAGAAGTGGAATGACCGTAGAAATGATTTCATGAATAATCTCCACGAAAGTTCTGTGGCCCAGCTCGAATTCGCGACCCCTGGATCAACAATCAGACGCGCTACCGAGTGCGCAATGTAGCCCGGCAAACAGAAAGCTCATACACATATAGTTCGCAGTCACTCGCTACGCCTGCTGAACGATAAAGCTTGCAAAAGTTCGCACTTGGCTTGAGCTTACCAATATTTGAACAAATCCTTTGAACCACCGTAATACAAGAAAATGGGTAGCTTCAAGGTGTGCATTCTCATCAGGAACTTGGCTGTTACCTTACAGGATTATAACCTGTCATTGAATAAAGAAGATCTGATCAAGTTGGATGCAGAGACCGAAGCTGATTGTCGCTGTTCGCCCCTAAGACACATTTTCGTAAGGCACAGCTGATATGAATCGTAAGGTTAGAAAACATACCTCCTGATATGTGCGCCCAACGGAGACTCAATTCAGCCTGCGCGGATGCGCCGGCTGAATTGAGTCTCCGTTGGGCGCATGAAATAATATTGCATCCTTGGTTCTTCAAAATGTGCCCAGTACAGATTCTGGTTGCCAGCCCCGGTGGCTCAGTTGGATGCGCGTCTGACTGGAGACCAGGAGGTCGCGGGTTCGGCCCCCACTGAGACCGGCATCATTCTTTCGTTGAGATTGATCTTGAAATACTTTCTACAGTCATTCTCTCCCTTCCGCTGATTCAAGAAGGGCACTTGTCAGTTTCTGGCGAAAGAAGGTGTACAATACTGGTTAACCGCTTGGAGGACTAAGCCTGCCAAGTAAACGTGTGGTTAGGTAAACTGACCGCGCTCGACACGACCCCATTGGGTTAACTGGGCCGTAAACATTAACACAAACACAAACAAACATATTCTGGTTAGAGTGCGTTAATACACAGGCTGATCTGAACCTTCACTGGGTGCACCGGTCCGAAGGTACGTTTTCTGACGTTGCGGCTCATTCATGTAAGTATATGTGAGTAACTGCTAGATGACTCTAAAGTTATTGAGCAAAGAACAATCTGTGCCAAAAATTGTAATGGCATTCGCTTTTGGCTGATTCTCTTGCTGGTGATTCCCATTTATGTGTATGAAATGCAAGTTACTCGCGATTGTTTTGCCCAGGATCCCTGCTCCTGTTGACGCTCGTCATTAGGTACAGGGATCCAGAGCAAAACATTCGCTATCACTTTGCACTTCTGAAAACAACCCTGAGCTGCGTTCAGAAGTGCTAAGTGATCGTGTACGTTTAGCTTGGGTCACTCATTCTCAAAACAAACTATTTCCCTTTTGATACCCCGCTACACGAAAGTGGCGGGGTATTATGGATTCACGTTGGACATCCGTGTCTTGTGCGACCGTCTGCCCATCAGTCTTACGTCCGTACGTATGTCCGGAGGATAGCTTGAAAAATCATCAATGGATTTTCACCAAACTTGGTATGTGCATTGATATTGCGGAGATTGTTTTTTTTTTTTTTTTGACAGGGTTATCTGCCCGAGACGCCCATATTTTCGTTTCCGGACGATAACTGGAGTAAATATTAAGAGATTTTAATCGAACTTGGTACATGTATTGATATTTCGGAGATCTGGTTTGGGATTGCTAATGGGCAAATTTCGTCAGTCTTTGACAGTATATGCCCATGACACGATAATGGCGGGGTGTTTTCGGTTTACTTTTTTATCAGCTCAGCTGAGCAAAGCTCAAGATGAGCTATTGTGATCACTTGCCGTCCGTCCGTCCACACCTTCGAACGACTTCTCCTCTGAAACCTCCGGGCCAATTTTCTTCAAACTTCATGTGGAGCCTTCTGTTAAAGGGGGATTGAAAATTTGAACAAATGGTCACGGTCCGTTAATCAAAGTGGTCGCCATGCCCATATATGTAAAAAAAGAAAAACAAAAAAAATCTTCTCCAGAACCAAGAAAGCTTTGGCGCTGAATCTTGATACATAGCATCATGGACTCAAGGTCTACCAAATTTATTCAGATGATGACCCTGGGTTAACCTGTGACTTTTTAACGGCAAGGTTAAATTTGCGTCCCCATGCATTTGTATGGGGAAAATGCTGAAAAGTCATTTTCTCAAAATGTGTGAAAGACTAATGGCTGAAACTTACAATTAGCGATTAAAGTAGAAAGACATCTTAGTTATAATCAAAATTTTGTCCCCTTGGGTTATCTGTCCTTGCCCCTGGCTATATACATCTATAAAATCGATGTGTAATTTTTAATGTCTTCTTTATTTAAATCGCTTGAGCAATTTTCACCAGATTTCACACTGGGCCTTCTATCAAAAGGATATTGCCAATTTGTTCAAAAGGTTCGTTCCGAGCTTTCAAACAAGATGGCCGTCATGCCCATATATGGTAAAAACACTTAAAAATCTTTTTCTCCAGAACCAGGAAGGCTTTGAGGCTGAATCTTGGTATATATCATCGAGGACTCGAGGTCTATCAAGTTTATTCAAATGATGACCCTAGGTTGACGTTTGACCTTTTTACGACTAGGTCAAATTTGCGTCCAGACTAATGGCTGAAACTTACAATGAGTGACTAAAGTAGTAAGACATTTTAGGTATATTCAAAATTTTGTCCCCTTGGGGTTATCTACCCTTGCCCCTGGGCTATATACATCTATAAAATCGATGTGTAATATTTAGATGTTTTCTTCATTTAAACCGCTTGAGCATTTTTCACCAGATTTCACATGGGGCCTTCTGTCAAAAGGATATTGCCGATTTGTTCAATGGTTCCGCGCCATCGAACAAGATGGCCACCAATACCCACATATGGTAAAATTTCTTATAATCTTCTTCTCCAGAGCCAAGAAAGCTTTGGGGCTGAATCTTGGTATATAGCATCACGAACTCAAGGTCTACCAAGTTTGTTCAAATGGTGACCCTAGGTTGACCTTTGACTTTTTTACGGTAAGGTCAAATTTGCGTCCCCATGCATTTGTATGGGGAAAATGCTGAAAAGACATTTTCTCAAACTGTATGAAAGAGTAATGGCTGAAACTTACAATGAGTAAAGTAGTAAGACAATTTTTTGTCCCCTGTGGGGTTATCTGCTCTTGCTCCTGGGCTATATACAGCTATAAAAGGGACGTGTAATTTTTAAATGTCTTCTTTATTTAAACTGCTTGAGCAATTTTCACCAGATTTCACATGGGGCCTTCTGTCGAAAAGATATTGCCAATTTGTTCAAATGGTTCCGCGCCATCAAACAAGATGGCCGTTATGCCCATATATGGTAAAAACACTTAAAATCTTCTTCTCCAGAGCCAAGAAAGCTTTGGGGCTGAATCTTGGTATATAGCATCACAGACTCAAGGTCTACCAAGTTTGTTCAAATGATGACTCTAGGTTGACCTTTGACATTTTTTTTTTTTTTTTTTTTTTTTGCGACAAGGTCAAATTTGCGTCCCCCATGCATTTATATGGGGAAAATGCTAAAAAGTCATTTTCTCAAAATGTATGAAAGTTTAATGGCTGAAACTTACAATAAGTAAAGTAGAAAGACATTTTAGTTATAATCAAAATTTTGTCCCCTGGGGGTTATCTGCCCATGTTCCTGGGCTATATACATCTATAAAATCGACGTGTAATTTTTAAACGTCTTCTTCATTTAAACCACTCGAGGAATTTTCACCAGATTTTACATGGGGCTTTCTGTCAAAAGGATATTGCCAATTTGTTCAAATTGTTCCATGACATCGAGCAAGATGGCCGTCATGCCCATGTATGGTAAAAACACTTAAAAATCTTCTTCTCCAGAACCAAGAAAGCTTTGGGGCTGATATTTGGTATATATCATCGAGGACTCAAGGTCTACCAAATTTGTTCAAATGATGAATCTAGGTTGACCTTTGACTTTTTTACGGCAAGGTCAAATTTGCGCCCCCATATATTTGTATGGGAAAATGCTGAAAAGTCATTTTCTCAAAATGTATGAAAGAGTTACGGCTGAAACTTACAATGAGTAAAGTAGAAAGACATTTTAGTTATAATCAAAATTTTGTCCCCTGGTGGTTATCTGCCCGTGTCCCTGGGCTATATACAACTATAAAATCGACGTGTGATTTTTAAATGTCTTCTTCATTTAAGCCACTTGAGGAATTTTCACCAGATTTTACATGGGGCCTTTTGTCAAAAGGATATTGCCAATTTGTTCAAATGGTTCCACGCCATCGAACAAGATGGCCGTAATGCCTATATATGGTAAAACACTTAAAACTCTTCTTCTCCAGAACCAAGAAAGCTTTGAGGCTGAATCTTGGTAAAAAACATCGAGGACTCAAGGTCTACCAAATTTGTTCAAATGATGACCCTAGATTGACGTTTGACCTTTTTAACGGATAGGTCAAATTTGCGTCCCCATGCATTTGTATGGGAAAAATGTTGAAAAGTCATTTTCTCAGAATGTATTAAAGACTAACGCCTGAAACTTACAACGAGTGATTAAAGTAGTAAGACATTTTAGGTATATTCAAAATTTTGTCCCCTATGGGTTATCTGCTCTTGCCCCTGGGCTATATACATCTATAAAATTGACGTCTATTTTTTAAATCACTTCTTCATTTAAACCGCTTGAGCATTTTTCACCAGATCACATGGGGCCTTCTGTCAAAAGGATATTGCCAATTTGGTCAAATAGTTCCACACCATCAAACAAGATGGCCGCCATGCCCATATATATATATATATATATATATATATATATATATATATATATATATATATATATATATATATATATATATATATATATATATATAACGGCTAAATTAGTCCCTGTCACTATTTGCATTTCAAAAAAAAAAAAAAAAAAAAAAAAAAAAATATACTATTATATACTAAAACAACACACAGCTGTAAAAGTGCGTTAACCCGCACCCCCACCCCCTGTGGTTTACTCTACTGACCGTTCTAAGGCGAGGGTCCCGGTGTTTTGTGGTTTATTCTACGAGGCGATTTGTTTTGTGTCTTACCTTGTGTCACTTTGTCCTTGTGTTTTTCAGTCCTTTTAGCATTGCGATTACCTCGCTTGGGGAAGAGAGAGCTTATCTTAGTGCTTTTCGTACGCTTGATTGATTTGTGCTTGTTCGGATTTGTCGGTTTCTATTCCTCTTAGTGTCTGGGAAGGGCTGCGGTTTGTGATTGTGGCACTCCCTGGACTTTTCTCTTACCTTATTTTTGGATAAATTTGTAAATCTGTGGTCCAACTACAAAGAATTGATAGATTCAATACATTGAGCCAGCTACCCCTGATATTCATATATATACATACTCTATACAGATAATCAGAATTCTGTTTCATTCTTATTATTGCAGAAACAATATAACTGCTGCCATGCTGCGTGAAACGGGATATTATGAGACTTTTTGTTTCTTTTTCTCACCTTTTTGTTTTTACTTTTTTTTTCACCCTACATATGCCTTTTTTCACCCAACATATGCCAGAAGACATTCCTACTCGTGATTTTATGAAACTTGACTTTAGAAACAAAATGTTCAATTACAAAACGTGCTGCAAGGGCTAAATACCGAGAACATTACTCGAAACCCCTCAGCGTGTTCCTGTAAGCCTCGGAGTTCTGCTATAATCCAGCCGGTCACATCATAACAGGAGACCTCAATATAGTCAGGATTAGCAAACTCAGGGACATTCTTTCCAAAGGTCCTAAATACAGGGAACCCAGTCTTTTACTTGGAAACAGAATTCTAAATTAATCTTGGATTCTGTTGAAGAGTATGCACGACGCTGGGCCAAGAAAGAGGACGTGGAGGTTGATACCTGTCTGAATGGGTTAAATCGGTAATGTCCTTGGTAAGCAGACGTGTCTCAGTACTCAGCAGAACCATGTCTTGCCGACATGAATCGGTGTTTGATGATCCAGATGTTGCTACTGAAGTAGCTGAAATCCATGAAAAGTTTGTCGTTGTTTCAGCTGACAAGGCATCTAACAACACTTTGTTTGTTTGCTAAACACACTATATAAACTATAATGGAAGAGCTTGGTATGAGTACCATGACTGGAAACCCTACATATAATCTTACTGCTATGTCCAAGGACAAAATTCTACAAAACTACCATTCGGTGATGCTAACATTCGGAATTTCCCTCCCAGAGGAAGATATTGACCTTCCCAAATTGTACTGGATTCCTAAACTTCACAAGAATCCGTACAAGCAGAGGTATATTGCGGGTTCGGCTTAGTGCTCAACCAAACCTCTTTCTCAGATTCTAACACGGATCCTAATCGCAGTTAAAGAAGGCCTTCAGAAGTATTGTGACACTGCATATGCCAGGAGTGGTGTTAATCAGATGTGGCTCCTGAAAAACTCCAAGGAGCTTTTAGAAAACCTAAAGGCACAATCTCGTCATTCCGTCAACGTATAAAATCTTTCGATTTCTCTACTCTTTACACAACTATTCCTCATGACAAATTGAAGTCTAAATTATAGGAAATTATCAACTAGTGTTTCTTCCATTAGAATGGTAACCGTCGCTTTCAGTATGTTGTCATTGGCTACAAAGAAACATACTTCGTTCGGGATCACTCTGATGCACCACAAAAATACTCAGCTGCAGATGTCATAAAAATGCTGGAATATCTAATCGATAATAATTTTGTGGAGTTCGGCGGTCGGATATTTCAGCAAACAATCGGTATACCGATAGGTACTAACTGTGCATTGTTGCTTGCCGACTTGTTTTTATGCTCGTATGAGGCGGAGTTTGTACAAAGTCTCCTCAAAGTAGGCAAGAAACACCTTGCACAGCATTTTAATTTCACCTACAGATATATAGATGATGTATTGTCTCTAAAAAACACACACAATTTGCAGAGTATTTGGAATTCATCTATCCACGTGAACTTGAAATAAAGGAAACAACGGAGACTGCAGCCTCCTCCTCATACTTGGATTGTTATCACTACATTGACAATGAAAAGCTTACTACAAGGCATTACGACAAACGGGATGACTCCAATTTTCCCATTGCTAACTTTCCATTCCTGAGCAGTAATATCCCTTCTGCACCAGCATACGGCGTTTACGTATCACAGTTAATCCGTTATGCCAGAGCCTGTTCAAATTATCAGGACTTCATGGAGCGTGGAAAAGTGCTTACTAGAAAGTTGTTGAGCCAGGGGTATCAAAAAACCAAACTGGTAGCAACACTTAAGAAGTTCTATGGGAGACATCATGATCTGGTCAATCCCTACAGTATGGCAGTTTCCAGAATTGTTTCTGATGTTTTGCCGTTGACGAGCCATAAGTAGACTTTCGAAATCCCGGACATACGCTTCTACCTACATTTCCTTCGTTCAGGTCTACGGACATGGTGGGCGAAGCTTGCTTACCAAGTAATGCTTACTATCCGCGGACGCCTGATTACACTCTTTATTCTTGGGTCCATGTCTGTTGGTCTGAACATTCGGATTCGTCATTCGTTTACGGATATATGAGTTTGGATTATGGCTTGGGTACAATAACCACAACTACCTTTTTCTGTTATCTGATGGTGGATTGTTTGTTCTGTCTGATATGTACTGTATGCATATTACTTTATGTAGACTCACAACCAGGTCAGCATTGATGTAGCGGTTACTCTCTTATTTAAGTACTGTTAACTCCGTACATTTCAAAACAGAATTAAATATGTATACTTATAACAACATTTCGGAGTACCAAAAGATACCATAAAAATCGCTCCATGATATCTCTTATGTTGTGGGTCTACACTGTAATAATACATCTTCGTGCTGCATGTATATAAACTATGTAGTTTGTATGCAGAGGGCTGGCCATCCCCGACCCTCTGTATATCAATTGACAGGGAGAATAAATGGGTTACCATCTGGTGTGAAAAAAGTGTCTTCATTGGAGGCAATTTGCATGAAAACTTTTTTCTGGAAAAAATAAGAAACAAATATCAATTTGTCGTCTGCTTAGTCAGCCCATAGAGTTGTAAAAGTTAACAACAACAACCACTAATGTTGTTTATATAACAACACATTTCTTATGCTGTTTTTATAGAAGAGGTTGTATTGTTAGCTCACCTTAGCCTTTAGGCTCATAGGTGAGTTTCAAGTATTGCCAGGCTCTGTCGTCCGTCGGTCGTCGACACTCTTCAAACGGTCCTCCTAAGCAATCAGTGGGCCAGTGAAAGCCGAATTTCATTTGGCACCTCAATAGGTAGAGGGAACGAAAGTTTGTTCGCCGCATCTGGGTCACATGACAAAAATGGCCGCCAAGCCCATATACGAGGGGCATTTTTTAATTAGTGGCAACAACCCGATAAAATCCTGGTTAGCTCGTGTATATACATGTGTTATATATCATTAGAAAGGGTAAAGCTTTACCGTCACGGTTGTATGATTTTTGCACGATTATTGAATTCCAAAATGAAAATACACGTATTTGAAAACTACATGGTAATTTATACTAGTAGAAAAATGGACGAAAATCAGGGTGACTTTAGAGAAGAGCAAAGAGCGTATTGCAAAATTCGCGGATTGCTGGGTAAAAGCACATCAGAAATTAAGTCTGAATTGGATACAGTGTACGGAGAGAATATTCTTCCATATAGAACACTTGCCAGATGGGTATCTTATTTTAAAGAGGGTAGATCTAGTGTTAAAGACGAGGCCCGTCCTGGTAGACCAGTTTCGGCCACGTCTTTACTATCCTGAAAGAAAAATTAAAGCTAAAGAAAATACCCCATCTGCTGACCCCCGAGCAAAAGAAGGATCGTGTGGAAAAGGCCTCTGTTTTGCTATCTAGATTCAAAACCCGGGACTCCCGCCGCTTGAGAGAAGTTGTGACTGGTGATGAAACCTGGCTCTGTTCTTTTTGAGCCTGACAATAAGTTGAACAACAAGATATGGGTAGGTGAAAACAATAAACGCCGCGTGGTAGCTCGTCGAAGTAGGAGTGTCAGAAGGGTAATATATACCCTGTTCTTTGACAGTGATGGAATTGTGGCTCGTGTTTCTGTGCCAGAAAACTGTAGTGTAACAGGGACATTTTACCGTGACTTTGTTCTTTCTGCCGTTGTTCACCACTATCAGACAAAGCGCCCGAGGGCCGGGGTCCGAGGGATCAAATTACTCCTGATAATGCACCCGCTCACCGTTCTGCAGTGGTGAAGTCTTATTTGGAGGAATTTCATATTCAGGTCTTGCCACACTCACTCTACAGCCCTGACCTCTCTCCCTGTGATTTCTGGCTTAACTCATATATCAAATTTTGCCAACGAGGGCGTAAATGTGAGACGCGCAGTGCTGTGGGCAGTGCGCTGTACCAGTGTATAAACAGTATCCCTAAAGAACAATTAAAAATGCTTTTTCCGAATGGATTTCCCGTCTGGAAAAATGTGTCCAGGTCAATGGAGAGTACGTTTAAGGTCTCAACTAGTCATTACTGCAAAGTGCCGTATTTTCATAGCGCGCAGCTGCAGCCACTACTTAAAAAATGCACCTCGTATAGTAAAAACTCTTTAATATCTTCTTCTACAGAACCAAAGGGTCAATAGCCCTGGGGCTTGGTATGCAACATTGGGGACATAGGCCCAATAATATTTGAAAAAAAAAAATGACATTAGTTTGACCTTGACCTTTTTTACAGAAAGATCTATTCTTTTTACATTGACTCTTATAGGCAAAACTTAAAAATCTTCATTTCTGTAACTAGAAAGCGCAGGACTTTTGATATTTGGTATGTAGCTTTATCTTGTAGACTTCTACCAAGATCGTTTAAATTAAAGCCCTGGGGTAGCAAATGGCTCTGCCCAAGGAGTCACTTGTTTCACATAGACTCATATATGAAAAAAAAAAACAACAAAAAAACATTACAAATCTTCTTGTCTGAAACTCAGAAATCACTGCGCCAATAAAAGCCAAATTTCATGTGGAGCCTCAAAGGAAAGGAGGAACGAAAAAATTGTTCGCCGCATCTGGGTCACATGAAAAAGATGACCGCCACTCCTTTATATGGTAAAACCCTTTTAAACATCTTCTTCTCCAGAACCCCAGGAGTCACTTATTTTACATTGACACGTATAGAGAAAACATTAAAAATCTTCTTGTCTGTAACTAGAGGCCCAGGCGTTTGATATTTTTTAGGTAACTTCATCTAAGATAGACCTCTACCAATATTGTTCATATTATAACCATACGGTTAAAAATGGGCCCGTCTCTAGGCTTAACTCTTTTTCATAGACTCATAGGGAAAAACTTAAAAGAAATTTGTCTGAAACTCGAAGGCCCAGGCATTTGATATTTGGTATGTAGCTTCATCTTGTGGACCTCTATTAAGATTGTTAAAATTATGGCCCTGGGGTCAAAAATGGCCCCACTCCGGGGTTCACCTGTTGCACACAGACTCATGTAGGAAAAAAGCTTAAAAAAATCTTGTCTAAAATAAAAAGACCAAGACTTTGATATCTGGTATATAGCTTTATCTAAAGACCCTCTTCCAAGATTGTTCAAATTAAAGCCCAAGTTCAAAATGGCCCTGCACAGTGGTCACTTGTTTTACGTAGACCCATGTAGAGAAAAAAACTAAAATATATATCGTGAAATTAGAAGGCTCAGGTCTTTGATATTTGATATGAAGCTTTATCTAGTAGGCCTTTACTAAGCTAATTCAGATTACAGCCCTGGGGTAAAACAAAAGGCCTCTGGGATCGTTTGTTTTACATATACTCATATAGGTTAAACCTTTAAAAAATTCTTGTCTGAAACTAGAAGGCCCGGGCCTTTGATATTTGGTACGTGGCTTCATCTAGTGGACTCTAGCAAGATTGTTCAAATTATAGCCTTGGGGTAAAATGTCCTGTGTTCCCTTCCTTTATACATAGTCCGGCATATAGGGAAAAACATTTTTGAACTTTTCTTGTCCGAAACGAGAATGCCCAGGCCTTTGTTATTTGGTATGTAGCTTCATCAAGTGAGTCTCTCCCAAAAGTGTTCCAATTATAGCCATGGGATCAAAAATGGCTCAAATCCAAGGTTCAATTGCTTTACATAGTCTCATATAAGGTTAAAGTTTTAAAATCTTCTTGTCTGAAGCTAGAAGGTCCAGGCCTTTTTAAAATATTGGTATGTAGCTTCAGCTAGAGAGCCTTTACTAAGTCTGTTCAAATTATGACCCTAGGATCAAAATGGCTCCGTACGAATGTCACTTGTCTTCCATAGACTCATATGGTGAAAGGAACAAATGAAAATCTCTTTATGTGTACCTAGAAGGCCCAGGCATTTCACATTGAATACATAGTTTTATCTATTGGACCTCTACCAATATTGTTCACATTAAACTCGCGAGTTAAAAATAATACCCGCTCCAGGAGTAACTAGTTTTACATATAATTTCATATGGATAAAATCCTTTTGAACAATCTTCTTTTGTGAAACTAAAAGGCAAAAGGCCCAGGCTTTTGATATTTTGTACGTAGCTTCATCAAAGCCATGTTTAATGTGGTGTCTGTTTTGCCATATTAATTAAAGCTAGATTCCTAATTAATGTAGGATACAGAGACAAAAAGTTACAAAAAACTTGCTAATAACGAATAGTCTTCGGTGAGCTACAGGACCATTAGTCCTCTAGTTAAAAGATAGAATGTAATTCTCTGACAACTTTCATGTTTAATTTGATTATATGCAATAATATATTATATATCTATCCCTTGTGCTGCTAAGAAGTATTGTTGGTACGTTTGTCATGCGCTGCTAGCGAAGATTTTTTTTTTATTTTGGTTTACTTTAACAGTATATTTGGAAACAGTAATAAATACTTTTAAAGGGTTCAGGAAACAGATCTTGTGAATAAATGTTATAGTGTACATATCATTTTAATAATGCCTATTCCAAAAAGGCACATGGCTGCAGAGAAGAAATTGGAATAGAAACTGAATTTTAAAACGAAGCTTTAACCCATTTACGTCGAATGGAGTCTCCTTCCACAACTCATGGACTGGTCATCAGGGGCAGTTATTTTTTTTTTTTTTATTACTATGTTTTATAGAAATTCTTGTATTTAATGCAAAAAGTTTAGACCCTAATCAGACGACGGGTCTGCGGCATCTGATCTGATTCTGCAGGATGAGCTATTGTGATCACCTACTGTCCGTCCGTCTGTCCGTCCACACCTTTTAACGCATCTCTGAAACACCTGGGCCAATTTTCTTCAAACATGTAGAGTCTTATGTCATAAGGGGTGGGGATTAACAATTTTTTGACATGGTCATGGTATGTTAATTAAGATGGCCGCCATGTCCGTATTTGGTAAAACACTTAAAGATCTTCTCCAGAACTATGAAAGCTTTGAAGCTGAATCTTGGTATATAGCATCGGGAACTCAAGGTCTACCAAGTTTGTTCAAGGTCAAATGATGATCGTAGGTTGATTTTTGACTTTTTAATAGCAAGGTCAAATGCGTCCCCATACATTTGTATGGAAAAGTTTTCTCAAAATGTATTAAAGGCAAATGGCTGAAACTTACAGTATTTAATTAAAATAGTAAAACGTTTTAGTTACAAATCAAAATTTTGCCTCTTGGGGGTTATCTGCCATTGCCCCTTGGCTATGTACATGTATAAAATCATGAAATCTTTAAACATCTTTTTAGCTCAAACCGCTTGACCAATTTTCACAAGATTTCACACGGGACATTCCGTCAAAGAGGTATTGACAATTTATTAAATGGTTTTGCAATACTGAGCTAGATGGCCGCCATGCATATATATGGTAAAATCACTTAAATGTTTTCCCCAGAACCAAATGAATGGCTACAATGTATGATTAAAGAAGTAAAACTTTTGGCTACAATCAAAGCTTTGCTCCCCGCACCCCCGGGGGTAGCTGTCCTTTCCTCTGGGCTGTATACATGTATAAAATCGGGTAATCTTTAAAGGTCTTCTTTTCTGAACCGGATTTTATCAGATTTCACTTGAGGCCTTCTGTCGTAGGGGTATTGACCATTTGTTCAAATCCCAGCGGGCACATGACGTTTATACAACGTCGTCTCAACGTCGATGCAACGTCATGGCATTGCATCGACGTTGAGGCGACGTTGTATAGACGTCAGGTGCCCGCTGGGATTGTTCCGCACCACTGAACAAGATGACCACCATTCCCATATATGGTAAATACTTAAAATCTTCTTCTCTAAAACCAAGAAGGCTTTTGAGCTGAATCTTTGTATAAAGCATTGAGGACACAACGTTCACCAAGTGTGTTCAAATGATGATCGTACGTTGACCTTTGACCTTTTAGCGCAAGGTCAAATTTGCTTTCCAATACATTTGTATAGGGAAAATGTTGAAAATCATTTTCCCAAAATGTATTAAAGACTAATGGCTGAAACTTACAATGTAGGATTTAAATAGTAAAACTGTTTAGTAACAATTAAACTTTTGTTCCCCGGGGTTATCTAGCCTTGCCCTCTTGGCTATATAATTGTATAAAATTGTGTAATATTTGAAGGTCTTCTTCTCTGAGATCGTTAGACCAATTTTCACTAGATTTCACATGGGGCCCTGTGTCAAAGGGTATTGAAGACAATTCATTCAAACAGTTTTGCGCCATTCAGCAAGACGTGTGATATGCCCATATATGGTAAAAACACTTAAAAATCTTTTTCTCCAGAACCAAGAGAGCTTTGTGAATCTAGGTATATAACTTCAGGGACCAAAGGCCTAACACATTTGTTCAAATGATGATCATAGGATGCCCTTTGACCTTTTTATGACAGGGTCAGATTTATGCCCTAGTTACTGTGGCAATACATGAAGAACGTTGCATGGCATCTGCAGATATGCAATGGCTGTTCTACTCAGGTAAGCGAATCGTGGCCCTTGGGCCTCTTGTTTTGTTTATTTTGCGCTGAACTATATGGACCGGTACGTGAAAAATGTACCATTTGGCATGTGCGCCCAGAAAAAATAAAGTCACGACAGCCACGAATGCCGCACTCAGGATGCACAGCCTTCCCGAGGCAACAAAAGAAGGAGAGATGAGGAACAAACAATGACAAAACAAACGGCATATATGACAGACGGACGAACGGAGAGCAGCAACAAAGGACCTGCGAGTAGATAACTGGTTAAACTCGCGGAAACGTCGCCCTTAAATCTGGTGCAGCTCCAAATTACAAATATATGCTAGGAGATAAAGTTTGCCGTTTTGGCTTGTTCGGTCCGCATAGGTGGTCTCAACCTCATCAAAGAAACATCACAGTGAAACACACATAACCTTAATGATTATGATGAATCAACGCAGTAAAGGGCTCAGTGGCGATCTGAAGCCAGAACACAAGAAAACAGTTAACAGGACGGCGGTGGTCCTGGCTACAGACATTAGCCCATTTATGTCCAGTGGAATCATCTACCTCTGTCTTTAGATAGATTCCAATTTAAAGGGTGTCTGGTTCGTTTTTCGGCATTATAATTTATTAGAGAAACTGTTCTAAAAGTAAACAGTCTAGACCCAGGTCAGACGCCGCCGCGTTTAGCGGCGTCTGACCTGGGTCTACACTGTTTGCAAATGTTACGCATATGGGCCGCTAGGCATTAATGGGCTATAGTCGGGCGCTAACCTTCTGAAACAGACGCGGGAGATAACACTACAAATATCAACCACATGTGTAAATCCATGTGGACATTCGGAAAACATGTCTTTCAAAACTTAAAAATAACTAAACCCAATAAGCCTAACCTCCTATAGTAGGGTCTCTGATCAGGATCTACGTACACTGTTTGCTTAAAGTACAAGGATTTCTAAAATAAATGATAGCGTTAAAAACAAAGCAGGAACCCCTTAAAGTGATAATAAACCTGTTCAAAGAGAAAGGTAGAAAGTCCAAAGGGTATAAATTGGTTAAGGAATACAAAAACATTTTAGTGCATCACCTTTACTAATTGTTTTCAAAATATAGGAAAGATTATGTGGTTCATATGTTTATGATTGCCATTATCATTGTATTTGAACCTTATTATATGGTTCATGTTGACAACGAAGTACATTTCTTATACATAACGAAAACATGCCTATATAATACTGACCCCCGTAAACCCCAAACTGGGGTTTACAGGGGTATACTTTATTTTTCTTATTTCTGCTCAAAAACATAGATTGTGGGTACCCGTTTGAACCGCCTCGCCGAGGCGGTTCTAACGAGTACCCACAATCTATGTTTTGAGCAGAACTACGAAAACATCAGAGTTTTTTTATCTGATTTTTTTTTCAGTTTTGGGAGGTGAAATTTTCTATATATTTGAATGGGCGTGTTTTCGTAATGATCAGTGAAAAAAATACGACACTTTGAGATTGAAAATGATGGCTGATATAAAAATCTGTAACTTAGACCTCGATAGATGTAAAACTGACATAGAAATGTTTGTAAATTTGATGACAAACATTGATGAGTCCATTGATACTCTTATAGCTAATTTTGAATATGACTCAAATTACATAACAAAAAAAAAAAAAAAAAAACCAGGAAGCTACAGTCTCCAAACCATTTATCTTTTTTTTTGTCTCTTTTTATGCATTTTATTCAGTCTCGTGTGTGTGTGTGTGTGTGTGTGTGTATGTGTGTGTGTGTGTGTGTGTGTGTGTGTGTGTGTGTGTGTGACGAATGTTTATGATTGCCATTATCATTGTATATTTGTTCATTGACATTCTGTGTATTGTCTTTAACCCAAATTATGGGTATAGTTGTGCAATTTGATAAATTCTAGTTGTGCAATTTAATAAATTCTATTCTATTCTATTGTGCAGGGCTCATGACGTAGTGGGGCTTGCAGTGAACAAAACTTTGCACCCAGTATCTAACACGATACTCAGAGTATCCACTGAGGCCATCCAGGCATTACCATAATTATTTAAAAGGCATTCCTGTATTTAGTGCAAACATTGCGAACGCGTTACCGGCGTCTGATCTGGGTCTACACTGTTTGCCAACGACTCTCTGATTGGCGTCAAGGCACAAATGGGTTAAAACACCAAGTAAATTTGTAGCAGACGACATTCTATTAAAAAAAAAGAGAGAAAAAGAAAGTAAGTCTTGTCATTTCATGCGAATCGTCTTGCAGGTATTTCAAATAAATATTTCAAAGTGCCGTCTACTGTAACAGTTATCTGCGCTTTTAAGGTTTACAATGACACGGACGGACAGTATCTAATATCAATTCAAGTACCAATCAAATCCATTAGGCGTTTATTACATATAGCAAAATAATCGTCACCTCTAGGTCACAAGCAATGGGTGCACGATCAACCTACGCTTAGTTTATTGCAAATAACGAGCTTGCATTTAATTGCAGAGACACTATAGCATCAAGCATGCTGTTGGCAGAGTCATTAGTCGACTGTGTGTATGTTTTCTCGGTGTCTTTTTGCTTCGTGTTTTTAACAGGGTTTGATATGAAGTTTTATTCCATTTTTGTCCAGTGGGGTCCTTTTAATTAAATGTCAAGCCCTGTTTTCAAAACACACACACACACACACACACACACAGATATATATATATATATATATATATATATATATATATATATATATTCTGCTGTTATTTATATTTAGCAGTTAAAAGGTTAGTATTACAATGGTCTTATTATAGTAAATGTTGGCCTGCAGGACGTAGATAGTAGTCAACCGGAAATAGTCCCTTCTCAAATCTTTCCCTAATCTGCAGTTGAATAACCGGAAATAACCCATACTGGAAGATTTTGCGGAAAGATGTAATTGACGCGGATAATGATCGCTTGTGTAAAAGCGGAAGAAAGGAGCATCTTTTTTTCTATTCGATAAATATCTAAGCCAAGAAAAGGAATAAAGCAGAATGAGCTTGTGACATGATTTACGGATTATTTTGAAATAAAAAAAAAAAAAACAACAAAAAACAAACTTAATTTGGACTTCAAGAAAGTCACGAAAACAAAACAAAACAAAAAAAAAAAAAACAAAAAAAAAAAAAAAAAAACAGAATGTAACGGATAACCTATGCTTAATGGCTTAAAAACACCCACTTTGGTGTTTTTGAACTTTGACACATTGAAAAATTAATCATTCCTCGACCACTGAGGTTTAACACTACGCTGTTGCCGAACGTTAAAGTATTATAAGATTGGAACTTCAAAGATGAAAATCTTAATTAAGGTGAATGGAAACACATTCAGAGGAGGCAACTATGTTGAAATGGTTCTATTTTTGTCTCCTTTCTGAAAAGGGGTCTACGCTAAAGGAAAGAATTTGCTTCCAGGTAGCAAATTCTTTCCTTTTAGCGTAGATCCCTTTCCAGAAGGGGATTGGCCAGCAGTAAATGAAACAGGAAGTCACAAAATTGTCTCCCTTGGCGGAAGTGACGAAATATCTACCAGGTGTTTCCAGTCCCCTTAATTCCGATTTGTAAGATTACCAAAGCACAAAATGTTTCAGTTTTGTGTGCGTCAAATGGTTTAGCCAAAAACAACATCCGTTTATGTTTTAATTAGAACGGTATGTTATGTTCAAATGAAGAAGTGGGATGACGACAGTATTTGACTAATAGTACGTCGAGTTTGTCAAAATACGCACTGAAAAAAAGATACCATAAAGATATGAATCATACATACCTACACGTTTTGAAATATTAACTGCATAGTGCGGATGCATTAACATGCATACAGTTCAGGTTCCAATTTATATACAACTGTTATGTGCCTGTGTAGTGTCGTTATTGTTACTTATGCTGTGTGTCCCTACATCGGCACGTTATTTGAATTCCACAGTCTACGAATCTGAATATGGATTAATTGATGCCATTTCGGTGGACATAACTTCCGGTTGCCTCGTTCTGGGTGTGAGTAATTCCATAATAAGACTTAACTTTGACCGTCAAGAAGAACAGGTATTATCATTTGGACCTATTGAAACTGATATGGATATTCCTTTTATTGAATCCCTTCATATCAAAAATCAATACCACCCTTTCTTCTGCACCCCAGGTTCAAGAAAGTGTTTGTTTGTTATTCCCAATGGAAATAAAATATATGTTCATGATGTTCAACAGATTATCAATGGGAAACAAAAATTTATTTGGACACAAGATGGAAGCTTTGCGCTCTCCTTAAATGACACAGAACATAAATACGATTATAAATTAGTATTTGTTGTAAACAATGTAGAACGCACATTCTCACCAATATTTTCGTTGTGGAATATTTCCTATGACCCAATGGTGATGTCGCCTCTGGAAACGGGGTTATCAGGTCTCAAAATTGTTTCTCCTCATGTCTTGAAAGTGATAGTAGGATTTCAATATGATAATAAACTGTATTACCTGGTGAGGATCAAACCTCGAAGAACGTCGAGAAGTAGAATAACGAGGCTACTGCAGATAGACATAACTACCTCTAAACACCGTGTTATTGCCACGAAACTACAGTGCGATTTATCTTCTATTGCAACTACGGCTTATTACCTCAAAGAAAGCCCCAGGGTTTTGTATGCGTCCTTTGAAGGTGAAAATGACCAGATTATTTGCGGGTTTAAAATGGTGGAAGTCGATAAATATTTTCAGAAAGTCCGAGAAGATTGTAAAATGTATCACAGAGGATCGCGGATAGTTTGGCTTCAAGAGATGGTGGAGACGCCTGCACTAATTACTCACAGGGATTTTAATCCTTGCTTTAATTATGTAAGTTTAAGTTTGCCTTGCAATTAGAAGGTACTTTGTCTCTCTTCCCTCAGTTATACTTGATATGTTCTTAGAGCCATATCCACTGGCGAGGCAACTACTCAGATACAATATATTGTTAAAGCAAAATAATATTCAGAATAATTTTATCATTACATCACGAAAACACACCTATATAATTTTGACCCCCTTAAACTCCACTTTTATATAGTAAAACTGGGGTTTACAAGGGTATGCATTATTTTTCTTATTATTATATAAGAGCAGAAATATGGAAAAATATCAGAATTTTTATTTGAAAACTTTCAGTTTTGGGTGGTGAAATTTTCAATAGATTTGAATAGGCGTGTTTTCATAATGGTTATTTGAGAAACTTTTGAATTACAAGTAGAAAACAGAAACCAAATCATACACTGACCGAAAAAAAATATGAGGGCCGGTTGTATATTTTCATACTTAAGGGAATCATTACGCTTTCAGGAGAGACAAATCTATTTATTTGTTTTGTCCCCATCAGCACCCATCCGAAAACTAGTCGATAAGCATGTAAGCACTCTCTCACCTCCACACGCCCCCCCCCCCCCCCCCCCCCCACACACACACACACCCTCGACACACACACATACACACTTGGGAATGGGGACACTTTCAAGTAAGACAACTCGTAAATTTGTTTTGCCTTCCTTCTAAAAGGTTGTCTAAAAGCAAAGAGCAAATTCATTCTTTTTTAGACTTTACCACTTCAGAAGAGGTACATGTATGGTGTGCAGGAAAGCAAACAGCAAGTCATAAAAGTTACCTCTCTTATGAAAGAAATAGCAGAAAATCTAATAAGTGCATCCAATCGAAATTAACTGGGTGGCATTTTATTTCTTTTTTTGTTGGTAGGGGTGCGGGGCGGGGGTGTTTTTTGTTTTTTTTTATCGACAAAAATAAAACGCCTCGTGATAATACACATGTATGGTAAATTTCTAGCATTTTTTAGGTTTTATAAATCCCACAACATAACGTTGTTATTAGGGGAATTGGCACAGTTTCAGGAGAGGCAGCACAGTCAGATGTTGTTTTGCCTCTTCCTCCTTGGCTGCGAATTCTTTCCTTTTAGAGTAGACTATTTTTTAGAAGGGACTGGGTGTACAGGAAACCAAACTCGAAGTCATATAAGTTGTCTCCCTTATAAAAATGGCTGAAAGTCTAACATGTATATCACGTCCCCATAAAATAAGATAATTATGAATTTTCCTTTCCAGTTTGACATAGGCTTATCGCTCATTACGCACATTACGCAAGTGTGTAACATGCGTAAGTGCGTAACATGCGTAAGTGCGTAATACGCGTAAGTGTGTAACATGCGTAAGTGCGTAATATGCGTAAGTGCGTAACATGCGTAAGTGCGTAACATGTGTAAGAAAAATATGTCAATAAAGTGTCATTTACATAAAATACTTTGCTTTTTTACAGTAGCGCCTATTTTGGAAGCAATTCTTGGCATAGTTTTTAAAATTTTCCTTGAGTGTGCGTAAAAATAATTCCGTTCTGGCTACGCTACTGTTTGACAAATATTGATTTTGATATAACACAAGTGCAAGGACAGTACCTAATACCTACAATATTTACTCTAAATATTCAATGACCTTAACCCATTTCCGTGTTTTGAGCGCGTCCATTTGACTAACTCATTTACGTGAAGAGGACTCTTCTACCACTCCCAATGGGCAGGTCCATATCCAGTTGAAGGTGTGTCTGTTTTTTTAAAATCACATTAGGAAAACACGCTATTCGAATATATTGAAAATTTTACGACCAAAAAAGGAAAATTTTCAGATAAAAAAATTCTAATATTTTTTCATATTTCTGCTCAAAACATAGATTGTAGGTACTCGTTAGAACCGCCTCGGCGGGGCGGTTCTAACGAGTACCACAATCTATGTTTCGAGCAGAAATATGAAAAATAATGTATACCCCTGTAAACCCCAGTTTTACAATATGAAAGTGGGGTTTAAGGGGGTCAAAATTATACAGGCGTGTTTTCGTGATGATTTATCATAGAAACTCTCGTACTTAATGCAAACAGTGTAAACCCTGATCAGACGCCGCGTTCTGCGGCGTCTGATCTGGGTCTTTACTGTTTGCTGATGTCCCGTTTATGTGATGCCACGCATAAATGTGTCTAAAAATGCTGGTTGAATGGCAAACAATATCGACCCTCAATAAACTGCTTCCGAGATAAGGTCAGTTTTATCTGGTCTACACTTTTTTATTCGGGGCTGTCTGTCTGAAAGTGTAAGGTTGATAATGAGAGCTGTCATAAGTCATGTGAAGAAGTCTTTTATATTCAAAATGAAGTGAACCTCGTATATCCAGGATGTTTTTTGCGTGTGCACATGCTGGTCTGGACTGGGCATGCGCACATTGCATAGAACTACAATGACTCAAACATCTTTGAGACCATGGAAATTTGTTCTGGTCATGGGTTATCCCCTCGATGAGACGATTCTAATGTGTACACACAACTTACATTTTCATGATACGATAAGAAAATTTCCCTAAAATATCCCTCAATATTTGTTTTCTTAAGCGGTCAGAAGGATTTCGTAAGGATTCAAAAAACGAGTTCGAATCAGCAACGGTAAACGAGCCATCGGTGTTCGAGTCATTGAAGTTTTACTGTGTATGCCTTATAACGGTGTCCGACCACATTGTGTTCGTTTTAGGAGTGCCCCTTTTTGTTTATTTCTGCTATTACTACAGTCGGTCGTAATCGGCCTTTGCCCGCAGAGCATAGCCATGAGCATCACGAAAACATGCCTATATAATTTTGACCCCCTTAAACCCCACTTTTATACAGTAAAACTGGGGTTTACAGGGGTATACATTATTTTTCTTATTTTTGCTCAAAACATAGATTGTGGTACTCGTTAGAACCGCCTCGCCGAGGCGGTTCTTACGAGTACTCACAATCTATGTTTTGAGCAGAAATATGAAAAATATTAGTTGTTTTTTTATCTGAAAAAAAAAATCAGTTTTTGGTGGTAAAATTTATGGTATATTTGAATAGGCATGGTTTTGTAATGGAAAAGGTGACTGCAGAACATATAGGAGCAACCTTTTAGTTTACACGGTACGTTATGGAAGCGTCCTAGTGCCAGGTGAAAAATATATTTAAGTCCTACGTAGGAGATAATAAGTCCTACGTAGGAGTTAGTAACTCCCTACGTAGGAGTTAGTAACTCATACGTAGGAGATAATATGTCCTACGTAGGAGATAGTATCTCCTACGTAGGAGATAATAAGTCCTACGTAGGAGATAGTAAGTCCTACGTAGGAGTTAGTAACTCCTACGTAGGAGATAATAACTCCTACGTAGAACTTAGTAACTCCTACGTAGAACTTAGTAACTCCTACGTAGGAGATACTAAGTCCTACGTAGGAGTTAGTAACTCCTACGTAGGAGATAATAAGTCCTACGTAGGAGATAGTAACTCCTACGTAGGAGATAGTAACTCCTACGTAGGAGTAAGTAACTCCTACGTAGGAGTAAGTAACTCCTACGTAGGTGATAATAAGTCCTACGTAGGAGATAATAAGTCCTACGTAGGAGCTCATAAGTCCTACGTAGGAGTTAGTAACTCCTACGTAGAAGATAATAAGTCCTACGTAGGAGATAGTAAGTCCTACATAGGAGATAATAAGTCCTACATAGTAGTAAGTAACTCCTACGTAGGAGATAATAAGTCCTGCGTAGGTGATAGTAACTCCTACGTAGGAGATAGTAACTCCTACGTAGGAGATAATAAGTCCTACGTAGGAGTTAGTAACTCCTACGTAGGAGTTACTATCTCCTACGTAGGAAATAGTAACTTCTACGTCGGTGATAATAAGTCCTACGTAGGAGTTAGTAAGTCCTTCGTAGTAGTTAGTAACTCCTACGTAGGAGATAATAAGTCCTACGTAGGAGTTACTAACTCCTACGTAGGAGTTACTATCTCCTACGTAGGAGTTACTAACTCCTACGTAGGACTTATTATCTCCTACGTGGGACTTATTATCTCCTACGTAGGAGTTACTTTCTCAAATGTAATATATTTAGTGAACGATAATTCAGAACTCCTCACACACACACACACACACACACACACACACACACAAAGAAAGGGTTTGACACTTCATGCAAAGTGTCTCTGTTGGAAACAATTTGCATGAAATGTCAAATCCTATTTTCTGGGTAAAAAAAGACAAATATCACCAATTAATCGTCTGCTGAACTAGCCCAGAGAGTGGTAAAGATTAAGGGTTAAACTGTTTTACCCCAAATATTAGTTTGAAAGTTCATGCAAACTGTCTCTGTTGGAGACAATGTGCATGATATGTCAAAGCCTACTTTCTGGGAAAATGACTAATATCATCAGTTTGTCCTATTGCCTTAAATCATTTTTCAGTTAACCAATCAAACATAAATTAAATAATTGCAGTGACCTGTCTCAGATAAAGGACACTTGTTTCAGATTATGAAAAAGGGAGATTGTGTATTATGCAAACACGAAATACCCAGATCAGACAGCACATCTGCACATTCTGATCAGGATTTTCACTGTTTATCAATGTATTCTACAGTAACCAGTGTTTCTTTAGGTACACAATTAAAGATGCCGATTTGTCTGCTCGGATTCTTAGATCATTGCCGTAATGGTCCTTTTCAAATCTTGATGTTCATTTGATGTTTTGACCACCTTGTTTTTATTGCATGGGCTATTGATCAAACTGTAACCTTGTCCAGTGGCCTAAGGCTTCTGGTTAACAGCTGTATAATGTCAAGTAGATAAATGAAACCAGGAAGGTTGTATTTAACCGGTTCACACTTCATGGATGTGACTCAGTTGCCTGGCAGCGTTAAAATCTAGATACAGATACTGGAAATACACAGTTAATGTTATTAAACTTATGTTTGAACAATCTTTTTAATATAAAACAATGTACTAATAAAAATAAAAATTGAATGTCTTGTTGATATTTTGTAGAACTTTGAGGTGTCGACAAGTAAAATAAGAAACGATGGTTGATATATATGGAAAATTAGGTATTCTGTGGTAAATTTTTTTTTTCCTTACCAACGCCTCCACAGGCCCTACAGAGTAAATCCAACGATGTCGGGAAAAAAAGTAAACCTCCGCAGGGCCTGCAGGTGCGATTATGTGGCCAACGTCCACTTTTTCCTGCGGTAAAATTTTATTTTTTATAAAAAAATTAATTGACTACATTAATTTTTTTATATTAAAGAGAAAAAAATATAATAATAAAACAATGGCAAATGAAATCAGAGAAATAACAGCAGAAGAATTCGACCAACTACTAGAAGAACAAACACCACAATACCAAAAATGGACTGACCTAGAAATTCAAAAAATATATATAGTCACAGATACAAACATGGTTACTACTTTAGTAGAGCGCAAAAAATCGCCAGTTCTACCTCTTTTTCAGCTACTTTTTGTGCTTCCCACAGCCTCTCTGTGCAGCTATAGTAGTCTAAAAAATTATTTTAAACAAATGTTGCTCAAAGGTAAAACAACGAAAAAAGAATTATGGAATCAATTTCAGCGACATTCACACAAATGGGGCTACGCTCCGGCAAATCTGTAGCAACACACATACTCCTAGAAAACGCCTACGAGAGCAATCTTGTACCGGATATATCCAATGTAGACTATCTTGCAGACAACAACGGGCCTACTTCTCTGCAAAAACTAGAAGGTCTACCAACATTTGTAGACGATCTCTATGTATTTGGGTATTTGGACAACAAAGAGGTTGTGGTTTCTAGAGGAAAAACACTTTGTATATCTGGAGAAGGGGGATCTGCACAAATAGTAGTATCTAGAATCTCGTGTGCTGTACGAGACCTTGTGGATGGGAAACACATACCTATATCCATCATACAAACAATATCAGCTAGAACAAAGATAGGAACAAAGATAGGAACAAGCATCATACGGTCTACAATAGCAAGAATAGAGAAAGAAAGGAATTGGAAGAAAAACGGCCAACTGCAAGGGAAACAATGCGCAAAGTACCAGACACTAGAATTGTTTCTGTATATGTCCCTTCCTCTCGGAAATCTTGTTTTTGCGTCAGATATTCCACTAGTTTTTTTCTATCTAGTGTGCCAGAGAAATCTCTTGTATAGTCTATAGAATAGATGCCATATCCTTGTGCTTGGAGTCTTTCTTCTAGTGTAGGGAGTATATCGTGTAGTTTTTGTATATCTATTTCAGATACATCCATTTTTGCAACAAACAAGGCATGTATAGGATTTGTGTGCTGCTTCTGCCAATTCTTTTTTGCACAACAATCTGTTTCTTTCTCTATTCTTGCTATTGTAGACCGTATGATGCTTGTTCCTATCTTTGTTCCTATCTTTGTTCTAGCTGATATTGTTTGTATGATGGATATAGGTATGTGTTTCCCATCCACAAGGTCTCGTACAGCACACGAGATTCTAGATACTACTATTTGTGCAGATCCCCCTTCTCCAGATATACAAAGTGTTTTTCCTCTAGAAACCACAACCTCTTTGTTGTCCAAATACCCAAATACATAGAGATCGTCTACAAATGTTGGTAGACCTTCTAGTTTTTGCAGAGAAGTAGGCCCGTTGTTGTCTGCAAGATAGTCTACATTGGATATATCCGGTACAAGATTGCTCTCGTAGGCGTTTTCTAGGAGTATGTGTGTTGCTACAGATTTGCCGGAGCGTAGCCCCATTTGTGTGAATGTCGCTGAAATTGATTCCATAATTCTTTTTTCGTTGTTTTACCTTTGAGCAACATTTGTTTAAAATAATTTTTTAGACTACTATAGCTGCACAGAGAGGCTGTGGGAAGCACAAAAAGTAGCTGAAAAAGAGGTAGAACTGGCGATTTTTTGCGCTCTACTAATAAAAAATGGTGGAGAAATTTTATTTTCTACAACTCTCTTTTTAAGATGGTCAAGTACCCAGACTACGCCGTTATCTTTTAAAGTGGCAGCCATTAATTCACCCATTTGAGTATCCACCACAATTGTGTTTGTTACTAAATATATTTTTTTATTTTCTAGGTCACTCCATTTCTTAATTTGTGGTGTTTGATCTTCAAGCAGATCGTCAAATTCGGCGTCTGTTATTTCTACAATATCATTTGCCATTGTTTTATTATTATATTTTTTTCTCTTAAATATAAAAAATTTAATATAGTCAATTACTTTTTTATGTTAAATAAAATTTGCCGAAGGAAAGTGGATATTGGCCACAGAACAGAACCTGCAGGCCCTGCGGAGGTTTACTTTTTTTCCCGACATCGTTGGATTTACTCTGTAGGGCCTATGGAGGCGTTGGTAAGGAAAAAAAAAATTTACCACAGAATACCTAATTTTCCATATATATGGTTGAGTCTTTTCAAATAAAAATGGACTTTATGAATTATGCGACCACTGTAGACCCAGATTAGTCTGTACGCCCGCTTATGATCAGAGTCTACACTGCACGCGAATAGAACTTGCACATTCTAACAGCGAAAATAAAATGTATGCACATGCTGATCTGGAACTAGAATTGTTGCACATATTATTAAATCCTGTTTTTATTATTTGGAGAGACTCTTGTTATTTCTGTGTTGGGTAGTTAGTAAATATGGATAAAATGTCGTTTCCTTGGATTATTACTGTTACTACCCTGTGTTTCTAGACAGAGAGGCCTGTGCTTACTAGTGTAGACCCAGATCAGATGTCACATAACACATTGTGTAATCAGTCTACACATAACACAATCAGGGTCTACACGGTTCTACGCCTAGCCAGCAATGTTTAGTCAAATCAATGGGTACTATAATGGCCTTGTAAAAATTATAGGGCAAGTGTGGTAAAGGGTCGTTTGTTTTTGAAACAAGTACCTTTGCTTAAGGCCAATGTTTGAAAAGGTGTGAACAATTTATTGAATCTTACAGATGGTGGTTAGAGAAGAAAGTGGTTTACAGTATTTAGCCTAAGTATTCTGATAGACACGCCTTAACAAACAGCAGTCGCGGCCCCTGATAAGACATTACATTACAGAGCATTAAGGTCTGCAAACTGTTTGTCACTCAAAGAAAACAACAAACAAACAAAAAAAAAAACAAAAAAAAAAACAGCACGTATAAGCCATGTCAACAGGTAGTAACGCGGACTTAAATCAAATTTCAGTATGATAGAGATTTAAGGTGTTTAATAATTAGCTATATTATAGCCCTATGTATACATGCAGCAAAAACTGTTAAAGCCCCACGTAACTCTTTTAAAAACAAAACATTTTGAACATGTCCAACATAATATTTATTCTTCGGAATACAAATGTACAGTTAAATCACTATTGCTATTACTAATTATTTAAATAAATAAATAAATAAATAATTGTCAATTGAATAGATATATTTTATGGAATGAAATATGACCAACATAAAATTGCTTTTCTCCGCATTGTAATGCGGTTACTAACACCATTGTAGGAGAAAGTAAGTCCTACGTAGGACTTATTATCTCCTACGTAGGTGTTAGTAACTCCTACGTAGGACTTATTATCTCCTACGTAGGAGTTACTAACTCCTACGTAGGACTTATTATCTCCTCCGTAGGACTTATTATCTCCTACGTAGGAGTTACTATCTCCTTCGTAGGACTTATTATTTCCTACGTAGGAGTTACTTACTCCTACGTAGGACTTACTAACGCCTACGTAGAACTTGTTATCTCCTACGTAGGTGTTAGTAACTCCTACGTAGGACTTATTAGTAAATCCTACGTAGGACTTGTTATCTCCTCCGTAGGACTTATTATCTCCTACGTAGGAGTTATGAACTCCTACGTAGGACTTACTAACGCCTACGTAGGACATTATCTCCTACGTAGGACTTATTATCTCCTACGTAGGACTTATTATCCCCTACGTAGGAGTTACTATCTCCTACGTAGGACTTATTATCCCCTTCGTAGGAGTTACTATCTCCTACGTAGGACTTAAATATATTTTTCACCTGGCACTAGGACGCTTCCATAGTACGTTACTACGCCTTTGCGAAAAATATCCTTCAAACTCATGGTCAATCAGTGGAAATTGAAAAACAAATGAAGAAAATGTGTTACAGATTGAATTTAAATAGCCTTGCACAATGCAAAGCGCTGATAGAAATGCTAAATTAATTTAAATCAGCTTTGAAACACATAAATTGGAAAACTCGCAAAATAATGTCTATCCCCGCATACCCCGTTTTTACTACAAAGCCAGCGCACGACAAAAACTGCAATAAGACCTGTTTGACCAGCAAAGATTTGTATCAGCCTGTGCATCCACCCTGTATGTCAATGGGTCACTTTTATCCCTATTTAGATAGCCCGGAGGCTGTAGAAGGCACACGCGATCAGCGAAGACTCTGAACGGACTGCGCGGATGCGCAGGCTGATCTTTGCCTTCGCTGGTCACACAAGTCTGATTGTAGGTTTTGTCGTGCGCTGGCTCATATATTATAGGGGAACATGGGCTACAAATACCCAATAATTCCGTAAATGGACAGCAAAGTCCCTGGGCCTTCGCGTTGTCCGCGTCCTTGACACGGCCAAGCGCATTTTCAAAGGCGCGATGTATTTGTCTTCACTTTTTACATAGAAATCCGACAAGGACAAGAAACCAGCGGAGAACTACGAGGCAATATTTGCAGCCACGACACTTTATCCGACGACGACAAAGAAGTACACACTCCTCGCTCCTGTTGAAAGTTTGATTGTATATCGCTATCGAACTATGTCCATTGCCTTTGCGGTCGGTACGTCGGGACTTCTGTCAAAGGTAAACCTGACTTTGTGGAGGCCGCTCTATTTATACTTAACCCATTTAAGACTGAATAAACTCTCCCACACTATATTGTATTGAAAGTCCAACGTCAAGTTTTTTGTATGTCAGGCTATGTGATTTAGATATTCCTAAAGATAAAAATGGCTAAACTATTTGCAATCAGTGGAGACCCTGCGGCGTCTAATCTGGGTCTGTACTGTTTGCCAATTACCCTTTTGGGGTCTCAAGACTATAATGGGTTAATGTACATTTTATCTTTTGCATTGGAATGGAGCATGGACTTCGTTTCAAAGCATTAAACTTCTACCCGTTTATTATTGGACATTCACTCTAAACATGTTTTACCTTATTACAGGCCGGCCTCGTTGGATGCGCCGTCCGCCTGGAGACCAGGAGGTCGCGGGTTCAACCCCGCCGAAGTTGGCAACATTCTTTCGTGGAGATTGATCATGAAATATTTTCTACGGTCATTCTCTCCCTTCCGCTGATTCAAGAAGGGCAGTTGTCAGTTTCTGGCGAAAGAATGTACACAATACTGGTTAACCGCTTAGAGGACTAAGCCTGCCCAATAAACGTGTGGTTAGGTAAACTGACCGCGCTCGACATGACCCCATTGGGTTGACTGGGCCGTAAAACCTCAACACAAACAAACAAACAAAACCTTATCACAGACAGATAGTACGGTTTCAAGTTCTAAATTTTTGCTAACCCTAGCATCGGAAAGATATACGATTTATTTTGATATAGGAAGAAAGCCTGCATGGACATGCCTGTATAGAAAACAACTGTATAGCAAATGTGCATACATTGCATTTCGAGAGAACTCGCACGTTTCTATGGCGGCCCAGTTGATCTTTAACAATTTCTAAGTATACAAAACCTTGTGTATTCAGTTTAAATCATAAAAAAGAAAGAAAAAATGCTCAAAACAGAAAGCAGAATGTTTATTTTCTCATGCGCTTATGCAAACATGAAGTCATTAGTGAGACCCCGTTGTTTTACGCATTTAAAGGCGAGTACCCCATTGTCCCGTCTGAAATGATTTTTTAAATTTCGCGTTTAAACTGTGTTTCAAATAAACCTTCTCCCGTTTCCTATAGCCTATATTAGAAGGTAAATAGAAATGGATAAACGCCAAAAAAAATGTTCAGTTTTTCGTCCAATATGGCCGCCACAATAAATCTGTAAGAAAATATTTGATTGCAAATTTTATGGATCTGCACTGTTTGTCATCAAGTATGTGAAGGGATCTTAGCACGCCAGTCTTCTTGAAGAACAAAAGAGGAAAACACAGCTAAATACTCTGATTAGCTAATGCCCTGAACCATGTACGGTTGTATGGGTGCAACAGCATGTGTTAAGGAATAGTATACATTACCTGAAAATGCGGGTGGATTTCAAAAATAGAAAATCAGGGCCCAGTTGTTCAAAGCATCGTTAGCTTAACGAGCTCGTTAAGGGTCATTTCATTAACTGTTTTAGCGGATTCAATATACAATATTCTGATATTTTTTGCTGAAAAACTGTGAGTAGCTTTTGCACTGCAAAAGCTACTCACATTTTTTTTCAGCAAAAAATTTCAGCATATTTGCGTATCACTCGATGTAAATTTTAACGAATCATTAACTAACGATGTCGTTAGCTTTGAACAACTGGGTCCTGCATTATTGATTGATTGATTGATTGATTGATTAATTGTTTGACATATTCATTTGAAAGATTGATTGATTGATTGATTGACTGACTGACTGACTAATTGATTGATTGATTGATTATTTGAAAATTTCTATCCGTGTACAGCAAAAACTATTCTATGTTATGTCAGTGGAACGTTTTGAAGAATTGGACACCCGTCTTTCTCTACAACATTTGCTCTACCACATTTTTTATGCTCTTTTATAAATGTTATTGATACATTCAATATGGAAAAGGATAAAAGGATAAAATTCGATTTGCTTCTAATAAGATGCATAAACCATGCACGAGTTTTGTCCAGTTGCATAAAACACCCAACAAAATTTATAGTTACATAAGTAGGTTCTTCAGTGACGCGAACATGACTTAAAAACTGTCTGTCCGTCCGTTTACAAACCTGGGGAAAATAAGGCTTGACGTTTATGGTGAATCGTCTGCTAGGCGAACGATTCACCTGAAATATCGAGCTTTAATTTCTCTGAAAAACAATATAAAACAATCAAAATGTCGTCTGCTGCAGTTGTGTTGGCACTTTAAAGGTTATATTCTTGATGGTTTAAGATATCCTTAGAGAGATCAGAGAAGATATTATACAACAGACAATTAACACCTGCTAGGGGTAGAAGAGAAAAATGGACAACAAAACTGAACCTACATGACAACAAACTTTACATTGTCAGAGGAAACACTGTAAGTACTTTTCTTGTTAGAGAGAGAGAGAGAGAGAGAGAGAGAGAGAGATGCAACAATAAGAAATATCATCATTGCAAATATCATCATTGCAGCAATAATTACAATGAACGTTAGGTCCGAAAGAAAAAAATGCAAAAGACTATATTCATACACGCATGCAAAGCTAGCTCTTTCGGCGCCAAATTTTGGACTACATTTGTCGTCTGTTTTTTTTTTTTTTTGTTTTTTGTTTTTTTTTTTTTCTACAAACTATCGATTGGAAAGAAGTTTAAATGCAAAATTGAATACTGAATGTCAAACAGCGTAGATCCTGATGAGACCGTCTCGTCTGGATCTACGCTGTTTGCAAAATCATATTATTATCGTCTGTGGCAGTGAATGAGTGACAAATCCTATGTTTCCTGTCCCGTTGGACTAAACGAATCTATTTTAGAAAAATTATGGCTTTGGATTACTTAGGCTGAACAAAAATAGGTTCCACCGTTAAAGCAACATTAGTCTTCTGGTAGAAAAATAGTTCTTTTGTTTAACCCTTGTCCTGCTGAACCCGGATATATCCTGCCTTTGCAAACAGTGTAGATCCAGATGTTAGCTTCTGAAAAAGCCAGCTGATCTGGATCTGCACTGTTTGTCATCGCGTATGTGAATTTATAGCAATAATCCAGATCAAGTAATCTGATTGGCTGAACATTAGAAGTGGATGTGGCATCTTAATTCATTCAGCAGGAAAAGGGTTAAGGGGAATTGATAACGCTTTCCGGAGAGGCAACTTTTTCAAAGTTGATTTTGTCTCCCTTCTGAAAAGGTCTCTCCCCTAAAAGGAAAGAATTTTACTCCCAAAGGGAAGCAAATTCTTTTCATTTAGACTAGACCCCATTTCAGAAACGGATTGGTGTACAAGAAAGCAAACGAGAACTGTAAAAAGTTGTCTCCCTTGTCAAAAAATAGCGGAAAATGTACAGTGTATCCAGTCATCTTACCATTTTGCAAATACTGTTTCTTTTTGTTAGGTTCAGTCCCTCGACCTAGAGTCTTGCAATATCCACGAAAGTAGTGTACCTTGTATACGTGACGTCATGTCCTGTAATTGGTGTTTTGTCGCTCAGTTTGCATCAGTGCCATTTATCTGCAAACCGTCGGGAACTGCATGCGAAATACATACAGACTCTATGGTAATAAAAGTAAAATTTTCTTATTTCTTCCTGGTTTATTAGGGTTGTTTATACCAGCACTTACGAAACAGTACGTTGCTCCAGGCCCCGAGGTTATAAAACGTTTTTCATGTTCAACATATCTGAGCATGAAATTTATCCTGCTAATAAATCTCAAATTACTAACAATTGCAAAGTCTTTCTTGCTAAACATAGCTAAGCATGAAATTTCTCTGCTAATAAATATGAAAATGCCAACTATTGTTGGCATTTTTATATTTATTTACAGAGAAAATTTCATGCTGAGCCGAGTTAAGTATTTTTTTGTTTGTTTGTTTGTTTTTGTTTTAGTTTTTAACCTTGGGGCCAGGTTTTATATAATTGGCTCCTCCGCAGAATTGTCTGACAAACAATGAAAAAGCATATGCGAAAGTCTAACGGCAAAGGTTAGAAAAAAATTTCACATTGATATTTGTAATATATATATTGAAACTGTTTTTATTGCTTGTCTAAGGTAAATTAACTGTTATCATTATGGGCCTAGTTTAGTACGTCTCCCGAGTCACAATATTTATATAACCCAATTATGCCGAGTAAATTCTTCTACCATAACTCTTTGAACCTGTCTATTTCCTATGTAAGGGGTGTCTGGTTAGTTTTTATTGTTATGATATTTGTAAAAATTTATTAACCTAATGCAAACAGTGCAGACCTTGATCAGACGCCGCGTTCTGCGGCGTATGATCTGGGTCTTCACTGTTTGCCAATGTCCCTTTTATGAGACACCAGGCATAAATGGGTTAAGGTACGTGCTGTAGCAGTTGGTCATGAATTTAAAAGAATGTTTCTAAAGAATTTAAAAAAAAAATAGATTTTGATTGTTGTATAACAAATAGTATAAAGGTGACCCAAACATAAAATTTAAGGTGCATTAATTGTTTAGATTCAGAGTACACAGCCAGATGTAGACAGTGTTAAGCCTTCAGAAGGCCCTGTGTCCGGAGGTACTGTATTGACCATATATGGGAGAAACTTTGACATAGCAAGCACTTGGAGTGTCACAATAAATAACAGGAACTGCACTGTCATAAGGTAAGGAACATCAATCTCATTTTGTAAAATGATGAAGATAATAAGTATTTTCTATCTTAGCATCATGAAAACATGCCTATATAATTTTGACCCCCTTAAACCCCATCTTTATATAGTAAAACAGGGGTTTACAGGGGTATACATTATTTTTCATGTTTCTGCCCAAAACATGGATTGTGGGTACTCTTTAGAACTGCCTCGCGGAGGCAGTTCTAACGAGTACCCACAATCTATGTTTTGAGCAAAAATATGAAAAATATCACAGTTTTTTATCTGAAAATTTTAAATTTTTGGAGGAAAAATTTTCTATATATTTGAATAGGCGTGTTTTCGTAATGGAGCCTCCAGCGGCAAAACATACGCGGATGCAACACAACCGAATTACAAGATTTTAAGAGGACTTATTACGTCTGTTAGATTTTCAGCTATTTTTAGAAAGGACACTTTTTGTGACTTCCTTTTTGCCTTCCTGCAAATCAAACCCTTCCAGAAAAGGAATCTACTTTAAAAGAAAAGGGCAAATTATTTCCTTTTATAGTATTCAATTTTCATAAGAGAGACAAAATCAATTTTGACAGAATTGTTGCTTTTTAAATCTTTGTGAACTTGGAAAAAGGTAAAAAAAAAAGTCCAGGAAGTACCACAGTCACAAGTTGCAGTCAGTCTCTGTCACCAAGAGAAAAGAGACACAAACCAATATACGCAAAACAAAAAACGCACGAAAAACATGCAGCCCAGCTCTTCCCAAAGAGAGGTAATCGCAATGCTAAAAGGACTGAAAACACAAAGACAAAAACAAAGCTTAATATAAATCGCCTTGTAAAATAAACCGCAAAGCTACACACACGGGACCACGGCATTAGAACGGCCAGTAGTATAAACAACTGCCGAGAGGGAAGGGGGTGAGGGGATGAGGGGTTAAAGCACTTAGTCGACTTCGACCAGGGTCCCGAAGCTATTCGTAATACAGAAATACATACAAATTCGGTTCACATAATGGCTTCAAACTCAATCGATGCATCATAGTGAAAACATGAAACTCAAATAAATCACTTTGATAAACAGAGTACTCAGGGCTAAATCTAAGGTCACTGCGAGCTAAAGAAAACCAATAGTTGAACCACGGCGGGCCAAGCCGAAGACATATCATCAAGCCTCAACCTACTTGTTAAAGCTTCACAAAGAGGCCGTCATTGGGTCTGAGGCCCGAACCGCCGTCGTGCAATTAAAGAGCAAAGCATAGCTATCAACAGTGATTGGGGTGATAACAAGGCATGCAGTCTGTATCCTATTCTATTATAACGGTTAATTAGCTTCCTGAAATTATTCCGAAAAGTTAGATTTCCCCGCAAGGTTTCTAATTCTGTAAACTAAGTTACCGTAAAATTCTGGTTCTGATATACTTTGTTACAGAAGTTTCTTAAGGCTGACACTATATTTTTCTACCAAGGCACTGTGCCTGCGATGAAATTTCGAAAACGCCTGATGAAGTTTATGATAACGATAGCCCTGCCTAAGAAGTTTGATAGTAAGGACTTTGTTATGACAGTTTAAGTTACTAAGGTTTGAAGAAGCTCTGGCGAATCGAATAAGCTGAGATATATTTATCCCATATGAGGTACGTCGGCGGACATCGCCATCCAGATAAGAGAAATTGACTATATCAATATCAAAATCGTCCCGTTTATCATAAATTTTGGTGGAAACTGTACCATTAGATATAGATAGAGCCATTCAAATCCAAACAATGTACCATGGTATCGGAAGAATTGACTTTTTTTAATAAAAGTTCAGTATGGTATATGCGCTCCACCATTTGGTCGAAGTAAATATTATCAGCATCTAATAAATCGTCAAGATATCCTGAAGTGGAATTGAAAGCCTCAATAATGTCCGCCTGATTTTCAGTCCTCATGAGAGAGACCTCATGAAATCTCTTTCAATATAAAATAGAAACAAGTCTGCAACAAGAAGAGCAAAATTAGTTCCAATCGGAATATCAACAGCTTACATATATGTGTTTATTTCAAAATATAATGAAATGTTATCAAATAGAAAAAACAAAGGCTTCACAGATGTTTTGACAGGACCATAAATTATAATCAACGCATACGTCAGAAGTGAAAAAAGTACGTTCTTCGTTGCAAGCCGAGTAAAGGTAAAGTGTTTTCTCCCGAAAAAAAAAAAACAAAAAAAAAAAAAAAAACGTTCGGCCAATTAAATTAATAAGTTTATCCTTAATTAGACGAAGTGTACAGTGTGTAGAAATCATACGTCGACAATTCAGAAGCCTTAAAATTTTTAGATTTAACTTTATTAATAAATTCACTGGAATTTTAATTGACTAAAATTGGTTTAATTCGTCCCTTTCGTAAACAGTTTTATGTATCTAATCGAATGTGTTTGACAGCAGTAAGACATGAGTTAACAGTTTGGACATGCACGAACTTGACTTTGCAATGAAATGTGCTTTATAAAGTCGTTTATGAAAAAAAAAAAGTTTTTGTAACCAATATAACGTAGGAAGGTTTTCTTGGTTTTCTTTTATACCCATTTTACTATTTGAACAAACACCAAGAATCAGTTACCTGAATAGGATTTTGGTGACATATTAGACAAGTAAATTTAGTAGTCAGCACATGAAACCTACGCATACAGGCTGCATGGCGACGGAAAGGCAAGAAAGCACAAAACCAACTAAGCAGCAAGAAATCCTGTCCACTTGAAGAAACGTTAAAGGTAACTGTCCGTTTGGCTTTCTGCTAATGATGTTTTCATTAGGGTCCAGTTCTTTCGTGTTTGTGTTTCTTTTCCTTTGATGTCTCTGATGGGAGGTGTGGGATAATTGTATCGATTCCTGATCATTGCCTTCTTTTCTATTTAACATGTGTAAGAAAACAAGTTGCATCTGTCTCCCCAAGTGAAAGAATATAAATTCTGAGAAATCGAATCCTTTATAAGCGCAGCAGAAAGAAAGCTATTATAGCACAATCGATTTTATTGAGTCTATTTATGAACAGTAATGTAATTTGCAACATTACTCACAACATCCTAGCACCGGACTGAGCAATATTCTATCGTCAAACTATTCAAAATGGGCTTCTTAATCCCAAAGGACCAGAAGGTATAAACTGTACTATGAAAGTATATAGTATGATGTTTATTAAAGATCCAAAGAACTAATGCAATAATACAGTTAAAATGTTTCGCAATTTATCAACCATCTCAACGGGAATTAATACACTTTCAGGGAACTTAACTCTTTCAAAATTGTTCACCTCCCTTCCGGAAAGTACATGTACCAAGTTAAAGTTTACCTATAATTTATAATTGTTTCGACCCTGCTTGGTTTTAAACTTATTTATGCAGAAAATGGACAAAATTGAGGAAGAAAATGTTGTGTCTTGTCTTATTCATATTGTTATAATTCAGTACCAGTTAATTTAAAATTGTTAAGAAGATGTCCAGGAAGTGCCACACTCACAGAACAAGCATACCAAGTGAAAACTACCATATATATACACTTCAGCGTCTATATGTTTGGTTTACCTATACTTCATCATAATCTAAATATATTTTCTAGCCCTTTGGGATCACTGACTCCGTTTTTTACGAGGGTCGTGCAAAAAGTTCTGTCATTAATAGGCTTACTTAGTTTTATCCCAGGTATATTTTAAAATGCTTCACTGCACTTGAATGGTGTGTTTAATAGCTAACGATACCCGTTTATTTCGTGCACATTGCCTTCCAACTGACCGAGTTATTTCAAATTGAAATAGATGCAGTAATGTACACTGACCAATTTTCTTGTTACATTGGAACATGGACCAGAAGACTGAAATTCGTAGCTATATTAAATGCCGCATTAGGCTTAATATAGATTCAAAGCAGATATTTAATGAATTGTGTGGTATATATGGACCTCAGACCATTTCAATGCGCACAGTTTTAGGTGGGTTAAAGCTTTTAAAGCTGGGAAATTTTCTGTTGAAGATGATACCCGTCCTGGAAGGCCTAAAACTGTTACCATGGCAAACATCGCTGCTGTAAAGCTTGTGGTTGAACAGGATGCGCGATTGTCTGTCAAAGATATAGCTAGTTGTACTGGCATATCAGAAGGCAGTGTGCAAACAATTCTGAAAAAGGGTTTGGACCCGAGAAAGGTTTGCGCTAGGTGGGTACCTCATTTGCTCACTGAGGAGCAAAAGACATAACGCCTTAAATGTGCCCGGGAACTTTTGAAAAAATACAAAGGCTGTAATAGTCGGGTTATTTCTAACTTGCTAACAGGTGATGAAATCTGGGTGCACATGTTTGAGCCACAAAGAAGGGCTGATAATCAGCAATGGAAGCGAAAAGATAAAAAACGCCCATGTATTGCCAAGCGAACCATGTTCGAAAAAGATGTTGTACGCAATGTTCTTTAATTCAAGTGGGCCAGTCGTTCAAGTGCCTTGTCCATCTGGTCATACAGTCATTGGTCGATTCTACAAGAACTCTGTTCTGAAGAAAGTGAAAGAGTTTTACAATAAGAAACGACCAAGCAAAGGATAGTCAGGAGTCCACCTTTTACATGACAACGCCTCCTCTCATAAGTGTGAGGTTGTTAAGTCTTTTTTGGCTTCTGAAAAGGTGAAAGTTTTAAACCATCCACCTTATTCACCTGACCTGAGTCCCTGTGACTTCTTTTTATTTCCAAGGCTTAAGAATATGCTTTCTGAAATAAGTATACGTCTAGAAGTTCTCTTGGCAGCGCTATTTATCAGTGTCTCAAACAGATACCAAAAGAAACTATTTATCTGCTTTTCGCGACTGGGTAAAAAGGTTACAAAAACGTGTTTCAGTAAAGGGGGAATACTTTGAAGGTTTGTAGTAAAAATATGCTTGATAAAATGTAGCACTGAAGTAATCCGAATCCAGTAACAAAACTTTTTGCAGGACCCTTCTATAACTGAATTTCAAATTGAAAATAATGTTCTGTACAGCACGTGACTTGAATGCTTAACTGGTTTCCTGTGTTCTATAGAATATATGCGAAGTATTGAGCTATAGGGTGAGGGAACCAGTCAACTTGAATGCGTAAGTGTTGCATTTTACAATACTATTCTAAACGCTTAGCATTCTGGGTAAAAATTTCAACAGACGACATTTTGGAATACAGTCGACTCCCGTTATCTCCAACTCACTTATCTCGAATAACCGCTTATCTCGAAGTGAAAATCTGGTCCCTGTTTTAACACAGAGATCTACCAACAGGCAATAAAATATTGTGGAAAAGAGGAGAAATTGCTCCTTAGGAGCAATTTCTCCTCTTTTCCACAATATTTTCAAAATGTCTCTTACTTAGGAGTCAGATTACATATTCAATCTGTTAAAGGTGGTTGTTCGATTAATTGTTTTCCTGAGTCCGCAAATCTGATATGTCGAAGTACGGATATCTCGAACTGTTTCATAGAGTCCCTTGGAGTTCGAGATAACGAGAGTCGACTGTATTTTTTTTTCTTTTTCCAAGAGAACAAGATTTGACAATACTATTCTAAACGCTTAGCATTCTGGGTAAAATTTTCAGCAGGCGACATTTTGGAATATTTTTTTCTTATTTTCCAAGAAAACAAGATTTGACAATAATGCAAATTGTCTCCATTGGAGACAATTTGCATGAAATGTCCAATCCTATTTTCTGTGTTTTGCCATCTGCTGAAATAGCCGAGGGTGTGGTAATGGTTAAACAAACTGTATAAACCGAGCCTGCTATTTCTGATTCATTGATAAATGAGTTCCTTATTTCATAAGATTTGCTCGTCACTGAACCTGTTCTAATTTATACTGAAAAGTTAATAATTCAAACTTAAAGGGAATACAAGGTTGATAACGAATATATCTAAGATGAAAGATCCTGACAAATCGTAAATTTTGATGTGAATTTGATCAAAATAGGATAAAAACTAGGGAAGTTAAAAACGTTTTAAGATTTCCATTATCAAGGACACTGGATTTTTAATATTTAATCATGTTAACATTTCAAAATATTAATTAACCCTTGTCCTGCTGAATGAATTAACATGCCACACCCACATCTAATTTTCAGTCGATCAGATTACTTGATTCTGGTTGTTAATACAAATTCACATACTTAATGGCAAACAGTGCAGATCCAGATCAGTTGGCTTCTTCAGAAGCCAACTGATCTGGGTCTACACTGTTTACAAAGGCAGGGTATATCCAGGTTCAGCAGGACAAGGGTTAAATAAAATCTTCGTTCTGATAGACATTAATGCGCTTTTCAAGCAAAATTAGCAAATGCCTACAGAGAAGAAACTATATATACAAATATATAGGGTTTGAGTGTTCTTGCATAACTTATCGACAGTCAGCTCTCGTTATCTCGACTTCACTTATCTCGAATAACCGCTTGAAGTGAAAATCTGGTCCCTGTTTTAACATAGAAATCTAACAATAGGTAATAAAATATTGTGGAAAAGAGGAATAATTGCTCCGTAGGGAGCAATTTCTCCTCTTTTCCACAATATTTTCAATATAATTCTGACTTCAGGAGTCAAATTCATTTGTGAAATGGGGTTGTTCGATTTATTTTTCCTCAACTCTGCAAATCTGATATGTTGAGTTGCGGATATCTCGAAGTATTTCAAAATCCCTTGCACTTCAATAACGACAGTCGACTATATTTAGATTTTGCATACTTAAATAAAGATTTATGACGTCATAACATCTCATTAAATATTCAAAATTCTGGCTCCATTAAAAGCAGTTTTGATTGATAACTTATTTATTTTTACACATAGTTGTACATCTGGGCCCAGTTGTTCAAAGCGTCGTTAGCTTAACGAGCTCGTTAAGGGTCATTTCGTTAACTGTTTTAGCGGATTCAATATACAATTTTCTGATATTTTTTGCTGAAAAAATGTGAGTAGCTTTTGCACTGCAAAAGCTACTCACATTTTTTCAGCAAAAAATTTCAGAATATTTGCGTATCACTCGATGTAAATTTTAACGAATCGTTAACTAATGACATCGTTAGCTTTGAACAAGTGGGCCCAGATATCGCCAATAAATTTGATACTTATAGTAAAACTAGAACAACAACAAATATAATCTTGAAGGAATGACCCTTGAGGGTAATGAACACTCACACAGAATTGAAAATTCCTTAAGAGTCCATAGTTTCTGGACCAGACTTGCTAGTTTCGGCCAATTAGGCCTTAGTGGCCCCTTAAAATTTCCCATGAGCTCAATGATCAAAAAAAAAAAAAAAAAAAAAAAAAAACGCCAGAAAATATTAATTAACTAGACGATCTGCCAATAACAATTTTTTGTTTAATTTTTTTAGAACCAGTATCACGCCAACGAGATTCAACTGCCTGGTGCCCGGCCTGTTAAATCGCAGCATCAGCTTCATCAGGGATACAGTACCAGTTCATGTTACCATAGATTCGAAGTCATTTATACCGACGCCGTCGACCTATATATATCTGGCTGATTCCATTGTGACGACATATACACCCTACACAAGTATTGCCAGGTATATAAGATTCCATTTTTATACCCTGCCACACAATAGTGGCGGGGTATTATGGTTTCACGTTGAACGTCCATGTGTCTGTCCGTCCGTCCGTTTTTCGTTTCCAGATGATAACTTGAGTAAACATCATTGGATTTTCACCAAACTTGGTATGTGTATTGATATTGTAGATATCTGGTTTGGGATTGCTAATGGGCAAATTTCGTCAAATTTTTACGGAGTTATCTGCCCGAGACACGCCCATATTTTCGTTTCCGGACGATAGCTTGAGTAAATACCAAGGGATTTTAACCAAACTTGCTATATGCATTGACATTAAGGAGATGTGTTTTGGAATTGCTAATGGGCAAATTTCGTCAATTTTTTACGGAGTTATCTGCCCGAGACACGCCAATATTTTCGTTTCCGGATAATAACTTGAGTAAGTAACAAGGCCTTTTAACCAAACTTGCTATATGCATTGATATTATCAAGATCTGGTTAAGGATTGTTATCTGCCCATTGATATTATTAAGATCTGGTTTAGGATAGTTAGCTGTCCCTCCGTCATTTTCTTTCCAGACATTTTCGCAACGGTAACTTTAATACATAAACAAATAATTACTGTGGCGGGGTATTATGCTTGCAATGCTTTTATTACTGTTTAAAAGACTCAATTTACCATTTGAGGCCGCGCTGCTGACAACTCAAAGACACACTGCTGACAGTCAATGACGCATTGCTTATAGTGCAATGACGCGCTGCTTACAGTTCAGTGACGCGCTGCTGACAGCTAAATGACGTTCAGTGAAAAGTTGGACTCATCATATTTTACTGTGTGAAAATAAACCTTATGTGCGGACAGCGAAGACTCTTATCAGACTGCACATTTGTGGATAGCCAAAGCTGCATTTCTTCTTCATGTGGACAGCGTCTTTGCTGAGCGCTCTGTGGATACCCAAAGCTGCAGTGATTCATTATGTGGATACAGTCTTCGCTGGCGGCTCTGTGGAAAACAAAAGCTGCAATGTTTCTTCACGTGGCAGCGTCTTCGCTAGGCGCCCTGTGGATAACCAAAGCTATAGTGCTTCTTAAAATGGACAGCATCTTCGCTAGGAGCTTTGTGGATAACTACACCTGCAATGTTTCTTTAAGTGGAAAGCATGTGGAGCTTTGTGGATAACTAAACCTGTACTGCTTCTTCAAATGGAAAGCGTCTTCGCTAGGCGCTCTGTGGATAACAAAACCTGTACTGCTTCTTCAAATGGAAAGCGTCTTCGCTAGGCGCTCTGTGGATAACAAAACCTGTACTGCTTCTTCAAATAGAAAGCGTCTTCGCTAGGCGCTCTGTGGATAACAAAACCTGTACTGCTTCTTCAAATAGAAAGCGTCTTCGCTAGGCGCTCTGTGGATAACAAAACCTGTACTCTTTTGCAAATGGACAGCGTCTTCGCTAGGCGCTCTGTGGATAACAAAACCTGTACTCTTTTGCAAATGGACAGCGTCTTCGCTAGGCGCTCTGTGGATAACAAAACCTGTACTCTTTTGCAAATGGACAGCGTCTTCGCTAGGCGCTCTGTGGACAACCAAAGCTTCAGTGCTTCTTCAAGTAAACAGCATCTTTGCTGCGCGCTCACTGAATACTAAAAGTTGCAATGATTCTTCAAGTGGAAAGCGTCTTTGCTAGGCGCGCTATGGATAACCAAACCTGCAAAGTTTCTTCAAGTGGACAGCGCCTTAACTAAGCGTTTCGTGGTTAACCAAAGCAGCAATGCTTCTTAAAGTGGGTAGTGTCTTCGATAGGCACTCTGTGGATAACCAAAGCCGCAATGCTTTTTCCAGTGGATAGCGTTTTCGCTAAGCGCTCTGTGTATAAACAAAGCTCCAAGTTGACAGCATCTTCGCTAGGCGCTTAAAAGATAACCAAAGCTGCAATGCCTCTTCAAGTAGATAGTGGTTAACCAAAGCTGCCGTGTTTTCTTCAAGTGGACAACATCTTTGCTTGACTCTCTGTGGATAAATAAACCTGCGATGTTTCTTCAAGTGGACAGCGTCGTCGATAGGCACTCTGTTCTGTGGATAACCAAATCTAAAATGTTTCTTCAAGTGGATAGAGTCTTTGCTAGGCGCTCTGTGGAAAAACAAAGTGGACTGAGTCTTTGCTAACGCTTTGTCATCACCAAAACATACCTATATAATTTTGACCCTCTTATATAGTAAAACTGGGGTTTACAGGGGTATACATTATTTTTCTTATTTCTGCTCAAAACATAGATTGTGGGTACTCGTCGAGGCGGTTCTAACGAGTACCCACAATCTATGTTTTGAGCAGAAATATGAAAAATTTTAGAATTTTTCATCTGAAAACTTTCATTTTTTTGGTGGTAAAATTTTCAGTATATTTGAATAGGCTTGTTCTCGTAATGTGGATAACCAAAGCTGTAATTTTTCTTCAAGTAGACAGCGTCTTCGCTAGGCACTTTGCGGATATTTAAAGCTGTAATGTTTCTTCAAGTGAACAGCGTCTTCACTAGATGCTCTGTGTATAAACAAAGCTGCAATATTTCCTCAAATGGACAGCGTCTTCGCTATAATGAGCCGTCTCACCTCAGTCTACACTGTTTGCTAATTGGTTCTAGAGTTTTGACCCATATCCCTATTTGCAACAATGGACGTGTCCAAAATTAAAGACGGAAGAGTCCATTGCAGAAATACAGGGATGAAATGGTTAAAAGTACACTTGCATATATCTTCACATACAGAGATGTCCTTGTGTTTCTATTAGAGACTATTTAATGCAAAATGTTTCATTATACTAAAGTTAAGCCCCGCCCCCACCTTCCCCACCAGCCCACCCCGCCACAAGTAGTTTTCCTACTGACCGTTCCATGGCGGTTCTTCTGTTGCACTTCTTCTTTGTGCTTCTGTGATTTCATATGTTAGTGGTGTCCTTTTTATTCCAAATTTCTCCTTCTTTTGATGCCTCATGAGGGCTGTGGGATTTCCTGGGTACCTTTGCCTATATGTTTGTCAAAACGATGTATGTACAATTAATTAATGGGGTGGTATAAAAGTGTGATATCATCTGCTAGTAGTATAGGCTGCAACTATGGACACCGCAAGCGGTGTCCATAGTGGCAGCCTATACTACTTCTGGTCATTGATGAAAATAAATTAATAATAAATAAATAAATAAGTGAAATTCACAACATTTGTGACCACGGTCCGGTCTGCCCTGTCTTAGGAGAGTAAATGCAGTATTTTATATATACATGTATTGTCTTTTTACTCATTGTAGTGGTGGAACGAAGCTGATACTTACAGGATCAAACCTGCATTTGTTGCAGCGTGTTGATTTAGTATACACTATAGGTGAAGATAAAGTTTCCAAGGTAAGATCTCCTCAAAGCTAAAACGTTTCAGACGTTACAAAATTGTTATTTATAGATTGGGCTGCGTCGGGCAAAATGGAACCTTCGAGGATGCGCTAAATGCGAAGGTTCCGGTCATGCGCAGAGTATCAGCATTACGAAAACACGCCTATTCAAATATATAGAAAAGTTCACCTCCGAAAACTGAAAATTTTCATATACAAATCTCTGATATTTTTCATATTTCTGCTCAAAACATAAATTGTGGGGTTCTAACGAGTGCCCACAATCTATGTTTTGGAGCAGAAATAAGAAAATTAATGCATACCCCTGTAAACCCCAGTTTTACTATATAAAAGTGGGGTTTAAGGGGTTCAAAATTATATAGGCATGTTTTCGTGACGGCTACACTTTTGTCTCGATATTCATACATTCTTTAGCATCCAATGAATTAGCGGATGCACAGATGATCTGGACTTTCGACGTCCGCATATGCCCGAAGACACGTTTTCGGATGGCGTGACCCAGTTGATGTTGTACTTGGCATTCAAAAGTTTCTGATGAATCCACTGAAAAGAGTCATGAAACATAACGGAATATCTCCAAAGTGTCGTTCTGTTTACTAAGACATAAGAGCGTTATTACATGATACAGTTTTTTTTTGTTTTTAGATCACCTGAGCCGATGGCTCATGATGCTCTATTGTGATAACTCCTCGTCCGTCGCCCGCCCGTCCGTCCGTTCACACATTTGAACAACTTCTCCTCTGAAACCCCTGGGCCACATTACTTCAAACTTCATGTGGGCTTTCGTGTTAAAGGCTCCATATTCCTAAAAAAATGGATATTTTTTTATCCAAGAAAGGTTGAATAAATTGATATATAGTATTTATACTATCGGAAAATGTGGCATCTGACAGCCTGTAAAACTTCAGTTAGTCTCTTGTTTTTGAATTGGAGCCTAAATGAAATGATTTTTTTATCATACGAGTAATTCTGAATTAATGTTGGCTACATTAATTCAGAGAAGATAAAAAATCATTTTATTTCAAGAACGAGAGACTAACTGAAACTTACAGGTTGTTAGGTGTCACATTTTATGATTGTATTAATACCATATATCAATTTATGAAACCTTTCTTGGATAATAAAATGTCTGTTTTTGAGGAATACAAAGCCTTTAAAGGGGTATTGAAAATATGTACAAATGGTCATAAGCCATACATAAAGATGACCGCCATGCTCATACATAGCGCTCATAGGCATATAATGGGTGAAACTTAAAAAATCTTCTTCTCAGAAACCATGAGGCCCATGGCTTATATATTTAGTATGTAGCAATGTTTAGTGGTCCCTACATGTAGGGACCACTAACCATTGCTACATACTAAATATATATTTAGTGTGTAGCAATGTTTAGTGGTCCCCTACATAAATCCTGCCAATCTATCCCCTGGGGTCCAAAATGGCCACACACCACGGGTCATAAGATCCCATAATGGGAAAAACTTTAAAAATCTTCTTCTCTATGTTTATATGTATAGCTAAAGAACCTTCAAAAATTTTCTCTGAAGCCACGAGGCCCAGAGCTAACAGATTTAGTAAATGTTTGTAGCAATGTTATGTGGTCTCCTACGTAAAATCCTGCCCACCATGCCCATGGGGTCAAAAAAAAAATCTTCTTCTCTAAAAGCTTGAGATACACCGCTTATATATTTAATATGTAGAATATTTTAGTGGTCCCCTACATAAATCCTGCCAAACAAGTCCCTGGGGTCCAAACTGGCCATTCCCCAGGGTCGGGGTCATATGTATATATAGATCTATATAGCTAAAGAATCTTCAAAAATCCTCTTCTCTGTAACTATGAGGCTCATATCTAACAGTATCTAGTATCTAGCAATGTTTAGTAGTCTCCTACGTAAATCCTGCCAACCATGACCGCGGGGCCCAAATTGGCCATGCCCCGGGGGGCATTAGATCCCATAATGGGAAAAACTTTAAAAATCTTCTTCTCTGAAACCATGAGTCCCACAGCTTATATATTTAGTATGTAGCAATGTTAGAGATCCCCTACATAAATCCTGCCATTCAAGCCACTGGGGTCTAAACTGGCCACGCCCCCGGGGTGATAAGCTTATAATGGGAAAAACTTAAAAAAAAAAAAATCTCTGAACCATGAGGCTCACAGCTTATATATTTAGTATGTAGCAATGTTTAGTGGTACTCTACATTAATCCTGCCAATCCAGTCCCTGGGACACAAATTGACCAGGCCCCAGGGGATAAATTGTTTATATGGAACTATATAGCTAATGAATCCTCACATGAAAACATGCCTATTCAAATATACTGAAAATTTTACCACCAAAAACTGAAAATTTTCAGATAAAAATTCTGATATTTTTTTCATGTTTCTGATAAAAACATAGATTGTGGGTACTCGTTAGAACCGCCTCAGCGAGGCGGTTCTAACGAGTACCCACAATCTATGTTCTTGAGCAGAAATAAGAAAAATAGTGTATACCGCTGTAAACCCCAGTTTTACTGTATAAAAGTAGGGTTTAAGGGGGTCAAAATTATATAGGCATGTTTACGTGATGAAAATCTTCTACTCTGAAGACATGAGGCCAAGAGATAACATATTTTGTATGCAGCAATGGTTAGTGGTCTCCTACATAAATCCTGCCAACCATGCCCCCGGGATCTAAACTGGCCACCCCCGGGGGTCTTTAGCTCCCATAGACTTATAATGGCATAAACTTAAAAATTCTTCTTCTCTGAAACCATGAGATCCACAGCTTATATATTTAATAAGCTGTTAATGTTTGGTGGTCTCCTACATAAATCCTATGAACCATGCCCCCTAAGTCTAAGTTGGCCACGCCTTCGGGGCCATTTATTAATATAGAGCTATTCAGCTAACAACTTAAAGAAAACAAAAACTTTTCTGAAACAAAACGGCCCTAAGCAGGTGCGATCATTTTTTTTTAAATTACTTATGTGAATTCCTCATAAAAATAGCTTTCTCGGCAGGATTATGCCTCTTTCCTGAGTTATTGCCTTTTGAAAAATATGGATGCAATCTTGTGAGCAAAATATCTCTACAACTATTAAAGCTAAATCCTTGAACCTTCATAAACCGACTGGAGATGATGAGGAGACGACCTGATGAACGTTCAAATAAATTGGACTAAGCCTGCCCAGTAAACGTGTGGTTAGGTAAACTGACCGCGCTCGACATGACCCCATTGGGTTGACTGGGCCGTAAAACCTCAACACAAACAAACAAACAAATTTTGATAAAAATACTTCATGAGTTATGGCCCTTTGAAATTTTGGGCATTTTTACCTTGTCAACGAAATATCTCAAAAACTGTTAAAGCTGGAGCCTTGGAACTTAGTTAAATTTGAATAAATTTTGAAAAATACTTCAGGAGTAATGGCCCTTTGTAAATTTGGGCATTTTCCCCTTGTCAGCAAAATATCTAAAAAACAACATTGAAGCAAGAGCCTTGAAACTTGATGAATAGATTGGTAGTCCGATTTATTTTTGAATAAATTCTGAAATATATTTCATGAGTTATGGCCCTTTGTAATTTTTTGCATTTTTATCTTGTCAGAAAAATATCTCAAAACCTGTCGGAACTAGAGCCTTGAAACTTGGTGAATTGATTGGTAATGACGACTAAATGACCTGGTTAACTTTTGAATAAATTCTGAAAAATATTTTAAGAGTAATGGCACTTAGTAAATTTGGGCATTTCCCTTGTCAGCAGAATATCTCAAATACTGTCTAGAGCCTCATAACTTGATAACTAGATTGGTAGTGATAAGAAGGAAGTTGGAGGGGCCTGTTGCTTCTGGTTAATATAACCTTCATAAATCTTGGTCAGAATGTTGTTCTTGATCATTTATGGGTCAGATTCTCTAAGTGTTATGATACTCAGGTGAGCGTTACAGGGCCAACATGGCCCTCTTTTTTTTCTATTTTAATGAAATTTGGTTAAACGATCATTATTCAGTAGTGTGATGGCTAGGCTTGCAACATTTAAAATAGGACACTTACCATCCATACGTTTATGCAGATTATTGTAAGATGTAAAAAAAAATACATGCATTACGAAAACACGCCTATTCAAATGTATTGAAAATTTTACCACCAAAAAATGAAGATTTTCAGATAAAAATTCTGATATTTTTCATATTTCTGCTCAAAACATAGATTGTGGGTACTCGTTAGAGTTAGAGCCTCGATGAGGCGGTTCTAACGAGTACCCACAATCTATGTTTTTGAACAGAAATAAGAAAAATAATGTATACCCCTGTAAACCCCAGTTTTACTATATAAAAGTGGGGTTCAAGGGGGTCAAAATTATATAGGCATATTTTCGTGACGGGACAGTTCTGCATTTTGTATAATGTAATGATACGTTTTATGCGTTACTGACCTAAATTACAGTGCAACGTTCATGTGTATTGATGCACTTCAAAGATGAATATTAAATCTATGTTTTGAGCAGAAATATGAAAAATATCAGAATTTTTATCTGAAAATCTTTTTTTTTTTTGGTGGTAAAATTTTCCATGATGGCCCTGTAACGCTCACCTGAGTATCATAACACTTAGAGAATTTAAAAGCAGTTTTCTCACGCGAAATCCCGCTCTTAATTCTGGTGCAGCACCAAATTGCAAATATATGTTCGATCCGCACAGAGGACCTACCTACGTAGTCATTGAAAACCACAGTTGAATACGTATAAGTACAAATTATGATGAAACAAAGTAGAGGGATCAGATTTGATCTGAATAAAAAATACTAGCTGGATAGAGTTTTACTCGCGCGTGAACCTCGCCCTTAATTATGATGCAGCTCCAACTTACCAACACACGTTCCGCCGGTTTAGGGCCTCTACCTCAATGGCGATCAGAAGTCTTTCAAACATATGACAGGAGACGGATTAACCCTCTCTTCCCTGGGTTTCTGAAGTGGACTCTTCAATCCTTGAATTTGTACATGTCCACTGATTTAAAAAGGGGTGTGTTTCAGTCTAAAAAAAAAACAAAAAAAAAAAAACAAAAACAAACAAACAAAGAAAAAACAACAACAAAAAAAAAAAGAATGGCAAACGGTGTTCATCCTGATGAGACAGATCTGGATATACACTGTGTGCGCAGGTATCTGTTTTGGTCTGCCGGGTTGAAAGGGTTTAGTAAATTAAAGGGATTTTGTTAAAGTACAGTCGACCCTCGTTATCTCGAATTCCAAGGGACTCACTGAAACACTTCGAGATATCCATACCTCGACATATCAGAGTTGAGAGAGTTGGGAAAACAATAAATTGAACAACCACATTTAACAAATGAATATGTAATTTGACACCTGAAGTTAGAAATATATATATATATATATATATATATATATATATATATATATATATATATATATATATATATATATATATATAAAATAATGTGGAAAAGAGGAGAAATTGCTCCTTAGGAGCAATTTCTCCTCTTTTCCACATTATTTTGTTACCTATTGTCATAGTTTCATGTTAAAACAGGGACCAGATTTTCACTTCGAGATAAGCGGTAATTCGAAATAAGCGAGTTCGAGATAACGGGATTCGACTGTATTTTATGTTGTGTATATTGCTTTTTTTCTTGACAGGGGGAACGGCAATGTGATACAGAAATTGGTAAAATAACTTGTGTAACTCCAGCCGTTGACATAAACATCCCGCTGCCTGTAAATGTATCACTGCGTTTGTCAGCTAGTGACGTCATCAACGGAAGAGACGACATATACTATCCATTTGGAGCACAGTTATTGTCTGCTATCTGTGCTGATCCTGTGATATATGGGTTTAAAGATGAAAACCGAACAGTAGATCACATTGAAGTTGATATCAATGAAAATATTCTTGTTATTAAAGTACGTTGATTATAATGTCCCTTTATTTTCTTAGTTCGGGCATACCATGTCATATTTACACTAAAGCAGAGAACGGCATATGCATACACGGTGTAGCTCCAGATCAGACGATACAGAACGTGGCGTCTGAACAACATGTAGACTGTTTTTTTAATTAATTCAGTAGATTTTAGACACATAAGCAGGTAGTCAAAATAAGTGTCAATTTTTAGGACATACAATCGACTCTCGTTATCTTGACTTCGCTTACCTCAAAGAGAAAATCTGGTCCCTGATTTAACATGAAACTCTAACAACATGTAACAAAATATTGTAGAAAAGAGAAGAAATTGTCCTTAAGGAGCAATTTTCCTCTTTTCCACGATATTTTAATATACCTCTTTGACTTTCAGGAGTAAAATGACAGATTCATTTGTGAAATGTGGTTGTTCGATTTATTTTTTCCTCAGTTCTGAAAATCTGATATGTCGTACACCCACCTACTGATATCTTGCAGTATTAAGAGAGTCCTTCGGACTTCGAGATTACGAGAGTCGAACATATATGAAAAAGGGTTAATGTATTCAAATATTTAGGGTAAATGTGGTAGGTCCATATACAAAAAACGATGGCCTGGATCATCTGTGTGATGCAAACGGATTGCTTTACTCTACGTTTCTTTATTTTGTGGCTTGTGTATTTTCGTAGTTTATTTGCACTTTCTCTTGGTGTCATTGTTAAGCTGCATTCTGTGAATCACAGAACGCAGTCTAACAATGACACCAAGAGAAAGTGCAAATATTTTTTGAAATCTTCTATACTATTATCCATGATCACAACCTTGCCCTTAATTTATGATGCAACTAAAATTATAAATATGTGTTCCGTCCATGTAAGAATCTCTGCATCATCAGTGAAATATCAAAATACAAATAATTACAAAACTGCAATGAAACAAAGTAGAGGGCTCAATGACAATCTGAAATCAAAGCAAAGAAAATCATAAGTTGGATCTACGATTAGCCCGACCACAGACAGCATTAGTCAGGCGCTAACCGTCTGAGACAGATCGAGGAAAGAGCTGAGGCCCAGCTCAACGTCCATTAAAGAGGGAAGCAAAGTTATCAATCATAAGACATTCTGGGCCCAGTTGTTCAAAACTAACGATGTCGTTAGTTAACGTATCGTTGATCATTAAGTATGGCATATATGCTAATATGTTTGCTGAAAAGAAAATGTTAGTGGCTTCTCAGACTTTTTCAGCAAAAATACCTGTGAATTAGATATTGTACTTATTAAAACAGCTAATATTTTGACGAGCTCGTTAAGCTAACGATGCTTTGAACAGCTGGGCCCTGCTTGTCATAAATGTTAGTAGAGAGTCTATCATTAGATATTGATGAATTTAAATCCAGAAACGGGACTTCTGTATCTGAGGCGTTAGCTTTATTAAGTGGAATTTCGTTTAGATAAATGTTATCTACCATCTGGGTCAAAACAATCATTATCAATATTAAATACGTCATCAAAATATCGAGTTGAACTGAACGCTTCAAGAACATCGGCTTGATTAAAGTTTACTGTGATCAGACTCGTCTTTTACAGCCAAGGTAGATGATGTATATTACAGAATCGTCTCGACTGGCTATTGTAATGTATTCCATAATTGGACGATCCAATTTTATGAAGGACCCAGGGTTGCCAACCCTGAAAGTTATCCGTTCCTTTTTAATTCTGTTCTAGGGTAGAGGATTTAGTAGCATCTTGATGGAGGAATTTAAGATAACCGTGTCAAGAGATACTTGTCAGCCTTTGAACATGTCAGAGAATGAGCTCACATGCAAAATAATTAGATATCCCGATCTTCATTTCTTGCACAGCGTGAAGGTAAGCAATTCCAAGCCGGAACATTACGTTGTATAAACCTTATGTGACGTTGCATTGTTGCTACGCGACGTTGTAAACGTCATGTCCCCGCTAGGTTCAGTTTTACACCGAATTACAGTCAAACCTGTCTTAAAGACCACCTGTATTATGTAATCACCTGTATTTAAAGGTCAGTTTTTCAGGTCTCGTAAAAGTAAACTAAGTGTAAATTCACCTGTCCTGTATTAAGCAAACACCTATCTTAAGCAACCACTTTCTGGTATTTCCTAAGGTGCTTGCTTAACAAAGGTTTGACTGTATTGGCATTCCGTTAGTTAGTGTGCCTTTTCTTTCCGAACTACTGGTAATTATGTATTATACCACACTGATTACATAGAAGGCAATATTATAAGTATGAGAATATCCAGGAAATGCCACAATCACATAAAAAGAACTCATAAAGATGAGGGGGAAATTAACTATTCTGCGTATTTGCTGTTTGCCGTCCGAGGCGGTGGCTTTTATTTTGTTATTAGCTCACCTGAGCTCTGCTCAGGATGAGCTATTGTGACAACTTTTCGTCCGTCGTCCGTCCGTGCGTCCGTCCGTTAACATTTTCAAACGACTTCTCCTCTGAAGCCGCTGAGCCAATTTTGCTCAAATTTCATATGAGGCCTCCGTAGGGTGGGGGAACGAAAAATTGCTAAAATGGTCGCGGTCCGTTGACCAAGATGGCCGCCACGCCCATATATCGTAAAAACCTTTAAAAATCTTCTTCTCCAGAACCGAGAATGTCTTGAGACTGAACCTTTGCAGGAATCATCGGGGACGGGAGGTCTACCAAAATAGCTAAAAGAATTGTCGTACGTTGACGTTTGATCTTTTTACGGCAAGGTCAAGTTTGCTTCCCGATGCATATGTATGGGAAAAACCTTTAAAAATCTTCTTCTCCAAAACCGAGCATGCCTTATGGCTGAATTTTTGCATATATCATCGGGAATGGGAGGGCTACCAAAATTGCTAAAATAATGGTCGTACATTGACATTTGACCTTTTTACGGTAAGGTCAATTTTGCTTCCTTATGCATTTGTATGGGAAAAATGTTCAGAATTTCAAATAACTTCTCCTCTGGAGCCTCTGGGCCAATTTTGCTCAAATTTCATATGGAGCCTCCTTAGATAGAGGGAACAAAAATTTGCTAAAATGGTCACGGTTCATTGACCAAGATAGCCGCCATGCCTATATATGGTAAAAACCTTTAAAAATCTTCTTCTCTAGAACCGAGGGTGCTTTGGGGCTGAATCTTTGCATACATCATTGGGGACAGGGGGTCTACCAAAGTTGCTAAAATAATGGCCATACATTGACATTTGACTTTTTACGGCAAGGTCAAGTTTGCTTCCTTATGCATTTGTATGGGAAAAAAACATTTGAAAATCTTATTCTCCAAAACCAAGGATGCCTTGGGGCTGAATCTTTGCATATATCATCTGGAATGGGCGGTCTACCAAAGTTGCTAAAATAGTTGTCATACATTGACATTTAACCTTTTTACGGCGAGGTCAATTTTGCTTCTGTATGCATTTGTATAGGCCCCATTCATTTGTATGGAAAAAATGTTGATAATTTCAAATGGCTTTTCCTCTGAAGCCTCCGGGCCAGTGTTGCTCAAATTTATGCGGAGCCTCCTTGGGCAGGAGAATGAAAGATTGCTAAAATGGGTATGGTCCATTGATCAAAATGGCTGTCATTCCCATATATGGTAAAAACCTTTAAAAATCTTCTTCTCCATGACCAAATAAGCCCTGGGTCCTAATCTTTGCACAAATTATGGGGGACAGGAGATCTACCAAAAAATGATAAAATGATGGTTCTATGTTGACATTTGACCTTTTTACCTCCAAGGTCAAATTTGCTTCCCCATTTGTATGGGCCATATACATTTATATTGAAAGTATCGAAGTGACTTGTAGATCAACAGTAGTTAAAATTGTTCTGATTGGAAATCTAAGATGGACATCATCTGGTTTATATTTATAATATTTCCCTGCCACTTTGCTGTTTACATGTATAAAATCATGATTTTTCAGAAACCACTTAGCCAATTTCCACCAAATTTCACATTGATCCTTCTGTTGAAATATGATTGATAGTTTATTCAAATGATCATGCTCCATTGACTGTCAGGCCCATATATTCTTCTTCAAAACTAAGACCTGCTCAAATGATGATATTTTCATTAGTTGCGATGATAGGATTGGAAAAATGTTGCATAACATCTGCATGTCTGCAGTGGCTATGTCACTCAGGTGAGCGAACTGTGGCACGTGGGCCTCTTGTTATTAATAGTAGTAGTAGTAGTGGCAGTATTTAGTGGTAGTTCATGATTCAGTTTTGTCTTGTCTTTATTTTCTGTAACTAGATCTAAGAAACAGATATAACACATATGCATATGTACAAATTTATATTCTGTAATTGGCCAGGTACGAAGATAAAGCTTGCTAACAGAATCGATCCAAATTTGGATTTTTTGCGCTGGGCGCAAATAATCCTGCTAAGGATGTTTTGCGTATTACAACCATATAATTGTGAATTAAAAGGACTATCTGCGTCCTACGCAGATAATGCCATGATGGAATATTTGAGCATGGAATTTCTACGTTCATACGCAAATTTCTAGTAGGGACGTAGATAATTTTTGGGTACGTACGCAGATATTCCATTAATGGAATTTATGCGCTGGTACGCAACTCTGTAATAGAGACGTGGATAGATTTTGCGTACGTAAGCAGATACTCCACTAACGGAATTTATGCGCCTGTACGCAAATCTGTATTTGATACGTGGATAGTTTTTGCGTACGTAAGCAGATTATCCACTAACGGATTTAATGAGCTGGTACGCGAATCTGTATAAGAGACGTGGATAGATTTTGCGTACGTAAGCAGATATTCCAGTAACGGAATTTATGCGCCGGTACGCAAAGCTGTATTTGATACGTGGAGATTTTTTGTGTACGGTAGCAGATATTCACTAACGGAATTTATGCGCCGGTACGCAAATCTGTATTTGCTACATGGATAATTTTTGCGCACGTAAGCAGATGTATATTCTACTAACAGAGTTTATGCGCTGATACGATAATCTCTATTAGTGAAGTGGATAGTTTTTGCGTACGTAAGCAGTTAATCCACTATGGAATTTATACGCATTCATACGGAGATTTCTGTTAAAGGAGATATTTTGCGTAGGGTAGCAGATATTCCTCTATGGGTCAATATGCGGCCGGTAGGCGCAGATATTCCAACATCGGAAGTTTTGCGCCCTGCGCAAATATTCCAGTACCGGAATACGTATATACCTGAATCTCTGATATTTCAGCCGAGGCACAGCATTTCCTACAAGGTTGCATATGCGCCCAGCATTCATTTAAAGAAAACTGATATGTTTGGCTATTTAACGCAAAGCAATGGCTCTTATCAGCCTGCACATTTGTGCAGGCTGATCTGAGTCATTGCTTAGCGGACATGTGGTATTGTAGGAAATACTGTGGCCCGGTCCATTTGATGTCATCTGAACAAGTTTGAAGAGAAAATGAGAATAAATTGCAAAATTTATGTTGAAGCTCGGGCTTCATAGCTTCCTCCTGGCTAGCGTCTGGTATGTTTTATGAATTTCGTTACCTAAAATGGAGAATAAAGATGCAAAAATATAACAAGCCTGTATTTTGACAGCTTTACGGTGGGTAGTGCAATGGAATTTCAAGAGCACATGTACGCCATATCCACGTCCCGTCCAGCAGAGAACCACGCTACGCCATCTGTGCGCGCCCCCGCAAGCACGGGGCACAAGGTATCCGCGGGGCACCCCTGCGGACAATAATATTCATCTTTGCCAAGTACCAAGGCGACCAAAGTACAGGGCCAGTTGTTCAAAGCAGCGTTAGCTTAACGAGCTCGTTAAGGGTCATTTCGTTAACTGTTTTAGTGGATTCAATATACAATATTGTGATCTGTTTTGCTGAAAAATGTGAGTAGCTTTTGCACTGCAAAACCTACTCACATTTTTTCAGCAAAAAAAGTCAGCATATTTGCGTATCACTCGATGTAAATTTTAACGAATCGTTAACTAACGACATCGTTAGCTTTGAACAACTGGGCCCAGGTCTTTTCTTTCTGCACCGACAGCTACTGCGTGTACAACACAAATTTGTAATACTAATATGGCTTACGGGCTTTTCAGGGCTTCGCCAGAGGTCGTTAAAAAATAAAACGCACAAATCAAGGAGGATGCGACTGGGTCAGTCAATGCTCATGGTTTTTGTATGGTAAACGGACTTATAACAGCTTCGCAAGCGGTCCAGAAACAGCATAATAATAATACAATGCTTACATACACAGTACTTTCTAGAAAACCAAAGATATTAAGCTACAGACCTTTTGTTTTGTTTGGTCCAGGTTATGTCACATACCTAAGTCACTTCGTGGATGCTTTCGATTCGTATCTTTCGATCCTTATCAGATGCCGTAGGAGTGCTGTGTTCCGACCGAAATTGAAGCCATGAGTACTCGTCTTTGTTTATCATGGTGATTAATTTTTCATATTTTCGCTTTGATGCATTGTCTGAGTTGGAAGCCTTTATGCGAACCGATTTTTTTTTTATGTATTTTTGTATTAAAGGTAGCATCTGGACCAATGGTTAAGTTGGCTAGCTGTAAAAGTGCTTTAACCCACCCCACCCCCTTCACCCCCTGTTCGTTTATTGTACTGACCGTTCTAAGGCGGTGCTCCCGGTGTTAGTCTTGTTCTTTGTTGCTTTGTGGTTTATTTTAAAAGGCGATTTGTTTTAAGGTTTGCCTGGTGTTATTTTGTTCTTGTGTTTTTCAGTTCTCTGAGCATTGCGATTACCTCGCTTGGGGAAGAGAGAGAGCTAATCTTATTGCTTTTCGTACGCTTGTTCGGTTTGCGCTTGTTTGGTTTTGTCTGTTTCCTTTTCCTCTTGGTGTCTGAGAAGGGCTGCGGTTTGTGATTGTGGCACTCCCTGGAATTTTCTCTTACCTTTTTTGTAAACTTTTCCGGATCTCCCCACCATTATATTTTTGCTTACATGCCTGTTTCATTTATAATTCCAACTCCTCGTCTTTATACATATATCACGCAATTAGACTGGTTGAAGGAAAAATTTTACTATCCAATATAATGAAAATCTAAAAAGTTACCTCTGGAAACAATGAACACACAAAAAGAACAAACATCGGAGACTCGGTTTTATTAAGTCATTAGTGTAATTTGTTGCCTTATACGGCCCCCTAACACCGGTTTTAGCAGTATTCGATTTTCAAAATAATTAGAATGGGCTCAATGGTCCCAAAGGAAATAAAAAATATATCTGCATATAAAGTTCTAGTTTCCTTCCTTGGCCTCAAAAGATTGACATTTTTTGGGAAAAAAATTGTAACATTTTGATGAAAAAGTTGAAATTATCAGTAATAAATTGATATTTGTGGACTTAATCGATGTGTAAATTCCGGCAAATCACCCACACACTTAACATAAAGCCGCTTTATTCAGTTGTGAGTTTACACATCGAAAACATCCACAAAAATAAAATTCCTTCCTACAACAAACATTCGCACTGTCTAATTCGCACGGTCTAACCAGGCTTTTTGTTCGTCACGAAAACATGCCTTTATAATTTTGACCCCCTTAAACCTCACTTTTATATAGTGAAACTGGGGTTTACAGGGGTATACATTATCTTTTTTATTTCTGCTCAAAAACATAGGTTGTGGGTACTCGTTAGAACCGCCTCGCCTAGGCGGTTCTAACGAATATCCACAAGCTATGTTTTGAGCAGAAATATGAAAAATATCAGAGTTTTTAACTGAAATTTTTCAGTTTTTGGAGGTGAAATTTTCTATATATTTGAATAGGCCTGTTTTTGTAATGTTGTTCGCTTTCAGAGTCGTTGGATTTTATTTATTAGAGTATGAAAAAAAAATAAATAAATAAAAAATAAAAAAAAAAAATAAAAAAAAAAATAATAATAATAAAATAATAAGCCTTATGTCTGAGTCTTCTAGTGTGCGTATGTCTATATATAAGGTCATATATAAGGTACAGTGTCTCTCGTCGAGGCTCGATAATCGATCTATTTAACAATATAAATCAAGAATAGTACATAGAGGTCAAGAAAAGACACTGGTTTCCGTTATAAAGTATATAAGTGAGCTCAGGAACTGATACTATCAGATCCATTTCAAGTGCTTAACATCCAAGGGAAAAACAGGCAAATACAATTAAACAACCACAAAAGAACTCATGGCAAGCAGAGCTGGCAACCCTTTTCCAAAAAAGTGGCAACTCTGTTATCCAAACTTAACTGAATATATCTTTAACTTAACATAATTGTTAAAAGAAAAACATTTGTAAGTAAAACAAATACGTAACAGAATATAAGGCTTCGAATTCAAATTTTTGTTTAAGAATGTCTGTTGTTTAGAAGACAAGACGGCCCCTTGTTAGAATTTTACCTAAATCTATATCGGACAGTTATCGGCCCGACAGGAATCCTGTCGAGCCGATAACGGTCAAATATAGATTCAAGTAGAATGCCAGCTGGGCTGTTGTTATCTTATATTGCAATTATAAATTTGAAAACCTTGACTTGATGATTTAGGTACGTGTAATAGGAATTATTCTGAAGAAATAGTTTTTCAAGACGTCTTGTCAATCTCACTTCACACGACCAATTTCTGACCATTTTTATCACAGGACCAGCCTCAGGCCATTATAATAATGCCAGTATACAACCTAATGTAATGTTTCGTGTCTCACTATTTACAAATTTGAATGTTATTCTTCTTGATCACAGGTTCAGATAGGATTGTATTTGTTGTTCTATCCTGGCTTCGTGCAGTATTATAACGGAAGTGACGATAACGCACCTGCACTAATTTCGTCAGTGTTTATTAACACAACGGAAGTTGTCATAAACAGTACGTCTGTGATTAGAACGGTCACAACCAACAAAACAGTGGTAGTAACAAATTCTTCGGGAACTTCTGTCTATCGAGAAACCAAAACAGAAATAAATGGCGGCAAAACTAACACTGGTATTTTAACAGAAACAACAGGTAAGAAAATAACAATATCAGTGCCTTTACTCAGGGCTCTTAAAAATCGCAAGTCAAAGAAGTGCCAAATATATTTCCATTAAAACAAAACTATAAGTAAAGACACCATTACGAAAACACGCCTTTTCAAATATATAGAAAATTTCATCTCCAAACACTGAAAATTTTAAATAAAAAACTCTGATATTTTTTTTCATATTTCTGCTAAAAACATAGATTACTGGAACACGTTAGAACCACCTCGCCGAGGCGGCTCTAATGAATGTCCACAATCTATGTTTTTGAGTAGAAATAAAAGAAAATAATGTATACCCCTGTAAACCCCAGTTTTACTATATAAAAGTGGAGTTTAAGGGGGTCAAAATTATATAGGCATGTTTTCGTAATGCCTAGAAAATGCAAGAACATTACTAAAACATGCCTATATAATTTAGATCCCCTTAAAAAGTAAAACTGGGGTTTACAGGGGTATGCATTATTTTTCTTATTTCTGCTAAAAAACAGAGATTGTGGGTACTTGTTAGAACTGCCTCGCTGAGGCGGTTCTAACGAGTACACACAATCTATGTTTTGAGCAGAAATATGAAAAATATCGGATTTTTTATCTGAAAATTTTATTTTTTTGGAGGTAAAATTTTCTATATATTTAAATAGGCGTGTTTTCGTAATGATGACGAGACACAGCCTTCCCGAGGCATCAAAAGAAGGAGAGACGAGGAAAAAATACTGAAAAAACAAACGTTACATATGCAACTATAAACGCACAAACAAGAAGAACTGCAACACGTGTCAGTAGGAAAACTAGGACAACTCTTAAATAGAGCCAAATAAGTAGCAGTAGCATTTTTACCATAAAATGTAGAAAATTAGGAGGATTTGGGTTATTAAGCAAATTATGACAGATTTATGCAGTGAACAAAGGTTGACTGAAGTAATAAACAAAGCGAAAAGCTAGTTCAGAAATTGCCTAAATAATAAAAATAAAAAGCAACAACAATACTCTTATAACGCAGATACCCTATATACCCCTGTGTTCATTAGTATTATGGGGCGTGGGGTGCACTGTGGTTCACATTACATAATTGTTACATCCATTCACCATAATACAGTCGAACCTCGTTATCTCGAACTGACTTATTTCGAATTACCGCTTATCTCGAAGTGAAAATCAGGTCCCTGTTTTTTTACATGAAACTATGACAACAGATAACAAAATAATGTGGAAAAGAGGAGAAATTGCTCCTAAGGAGCAATTTCTCCTCTTTTCGACATTATTTTATATATATATTTTCAACTTCAGGAGTCAAATTACATATTCATTTGTTAAATGTGGTTGTTCAATTTATTGCTTTCCTCACTCTCTCAACTCTGATATGTCGATGTACGGATACCTCGAAGTATTTCAGTGAGTCCCTTGGAATTCGAGATAACGAGAGTCGACTGTACAGTCATCAGTATAATCATATTTTGTCAAATTGCAATATTCATTTCTGTTGCACGTTATATGACCCACAGCGTCAGAAATCGCATTACGAAAATACGCCTATTCAAATATATAGAACATTTCATCTCCAAAAACTGAAAAATTTCAGATAAAAAACTTCGATATTTTTCATATTTCTGCTTAAAACATAGATTGTGAGTACTCGTTAGAATCGCCTCGATTAGGCGGTTCTAACGAGTACTCACAATCTATGTTTTGAGCAGAAATAAGAAAAATAATGTATACCCCTGTAAACCCCAGTTTTACTATATAAAAGTGGGGTTTAATGGGGTCAAAATTATATAGGTATGTTTTCGTGATGGTACCTTCGAACATATGTGCCCAGCGAAGATTTAGACCAGTCTACGCATTCCCGGAGTCTGATCAGAATCTTCACTGAGCGCATATTGGATGGCAAGGGTACAAGGTTTCTTTCTTCGGACAACGAAGGCGCTGGTCAGACTGCGGATGCACAGGTTGATTTGAGTCTTCGTCGGGCGCACATGTCAGAGGGTACCTTTTCTAACGTTGCGGTTAATAAATACTGTCTTTGTAAATGTTTGTTTTGTTGTTTCGTCAGCACCGGTCAGCCACTTTACAGAATCACCGGGTGAACAAAGCAACAGATCTACAGATAGTAACATTACATATACAACGGCTACATTTGAAACTGAACAATCAGAGAATTCTCACAGTTCTGAAGCCTTGACAAGTGACAATGGGGGAAACGACGTTAAAATTATTGTGTCTGTACTCTGCGTATTGACTATTTCCGTTGTTGCGCTGGTCGTTTTTAGAAAACCACTTTTGAGAAAGGCCAAACTAATTCAGTGGCCAGGGTTGCGTACTGATCACAACCTAAGTGATGGAGATCGTGACAATGTGTCATATAGTATTGCGCCGGGTGGGGTCACTTATAGCTTGGAATCTCTTGGAGGCTATACAGCAGAGACGGTGCTATCAGGTTAGTGAAATAATTGAGGTTAGTGCTTTTTATCCTCTTCGCTTCCGGTAGGCTATCTAAATTATAGTGGAAGTCGGTACTTGCCTTCGACTGGTTTTTATGCCTGGTGTCCCATAAAAGGGGCATTGTCACACAGTGTAGACCCATAGGCCGCAGAACGCAGCGTCCGATCAGGGTCTGCACAGTTTGCATTAAGTACAGGAACTTCTATAAAATATGGTATTATAATAAAAAATAACCAGGCATCCCTTATCTAGGAGAAGGACTTGTCCAAAGAGTTGAGGTAGAAGAGTCCACTCGGCATAAATGGGTTAAACAGCATGGAAATACTGATATAGTAATTACCCTAAATATGTGGACACTTACCATTACAAAATAACATAGTAAACTTAGTACAGATATACTTTTATTTCCTGAATTTAAACTCGTCTTTACACCCATACATTCGTTTGGAACAATCCTCGAATAGGAATGACGCTTGTGAGCAAAGAGCAAATGCACAAAAATGACGAAGAGAAGCTATAATGTACACTATAGCGAAGCAAAAGGAGACGTTTCACGACCGCCGCATGAAACTAACACCAGCTGTAGTGAAGATAATAGATTCTGAAAGGAATCAGTCTTGACAACAGTGATAAAATATAGGTGAAGATACCCAGGAATTGTCATAATACAGAAGCACAGCCTTATCACGGCACAAAAGGAAGGAAGTTTTCTCTGCCAGACTAGCTTCTTTCGGCCAGTTAGACCGCATCAGTGACTCTCAAATAAATTGTCAAAACCCCGGAATGGTCTTATTCTAACCTTATTCGGGTCGGGCTCAGTGGCTCAGTCGGATGCGCGTCTAACTGGTGATCAGGAAGCCGCGTGTTCGATCCTACCGGGTCCGGCAACATTCTTTCGTGGAGATTAATCATGAAATATTTTCTACGGTTATTCTCCCCTTCCGCTGATTCAAGAATGGCAGTTGCCAGTGATTGGCGAAAGAATGTGCACAAGTACTGGTTAACCGCTTAGAGGACTAAACCTGCTCAGTAACAGTGGTAAATTAGGCACCTCGACACGACCTCAATAGTGTTGACAAGGCCGTAAAACTTCAGCTCCAACTAACCTTATTCAGTGCTTTGGGAGGGCTGTGTTCCGTGACTGAGACCTTTCCTAAGTATCTCTATATATTTTGCAGCCAAGTAGCAGACAATATAAACTACAAGAAACAAAATGGTAAAGTTATGTTGTTTTGGTGACGTTGCAAGTGTTTTGTAATATTGTATTCATTGTTGCTCAAAAAGTCTTAGTTTGACTGGTGTTAATTGCTCAATCGCACATTCCATTAGGTCCAAAACTGAAAATAGGGCGCGTCTCCCTCTCACCATTCAATATATTATAACTCTTACACTGCCACAGGCGACACTAATAGGCTTTTGCAAACAACATAGATCCAGATGAGACGGCTCATATGAGCCGTCTCATCTGGATCTACGCTGTTTGACATTCAGTCTTTCAATTTTACGTATAAACTTCTTTTCAAGCAATAGTTTGTTAAAAGAGAAAAGCAGACGACAAATGTCGTCTGAAGTTCGGCACCGAAAGAGTTAAGGGAAATCGATACATTTTCAGGGGAAATAGCTAAAAATTTTGCCTCCTTTCTGAAAGGGGTCCACTCTAGAAGGAATGAAGTGGCTTAGTGGGCAGAAAAGCAAACAGAAAGTAACAAAAGTTACCCCCCTTGTTAAAATGGCGGAAATACTACCATGTGTATCCATTCACGTTAAACCTATCTTACAGATGAAGAAGATGATGGAGAAGTGTGTTTCCACGTTTTTATCAAACGATTCGAGGACTCACATTTAATAGTGGGCAGAGACGCTCTAAAAATGGAAAAGATCATAGGACAAGGTTTGTATAGTCTTCCGAACGGGCACATGCAACGTCGCATTAAAATCGATGTAACGTCATGTCGTTGCATCTACGTTAATGTGACGTTATATTAAAGTCATGACGGCGTATCGACGTTAATGCGACGTTGTATAAACGTCAACTGTCCACTTGTGTCGTCTTTTCTTTTTTAATTTGTTTAAAATGCTATATTAAATAATAATAATAATAATAAATTATTTTAGTCTAAACATAGTCGGCTCTATTTCCTTTTAATATCCTATTATGTCTTGCAATGCGAAGAATGTATTTTCATGCCAGAGTTTGTTTTGTTTTTATTTTTTATTTTTTTTTTTTTTTTTTTTGTGCATGGATATATCAGTCTATTTAAGATGTTCGCCGGACTTAAACTCTGGAGTAAAAGTGGTCATTATCAAACACGAGAACTTATAGAACAGAAAATAAATTCCAGGGCCCAGTTGTTCAAAGCATCGTTAGCTTAACGAGCTCGTTAGTGGTCAAAATGTTAACTGCTCTAGTAAGTACAGTATCTAATTCACAGTTATTTTTGCTGAAAAAATGTGAGAAGCTACTCACATTTTTTAGCAAAAATATTAGCATATATGGCATATTTAATGATCAAAGTTTTAACGATACGTTAACTAATGACATCGTTAGTTTGGAACAACTGGGCCCAGAAAAGTTGCCCTTGGAAGCAATGAACACATTTAAAAGAATGAAAATCGGAGTCTCGGTTTAATTGAGATTCTTATGTGAAAACATTGAAGTTTGTAGGGCTGCATAGGTCTCCCTCATCTTACCCATCCTAGCGTTGGTTTAAGCGGAATTCGATTTTCCAAGATCCTGGAATTAGTTCAGTGATCCCAAGATGAAGATGGGAAACGTTTTACGGCAGCTTCACGGCAAGTAACATCAGCTGGCGTGGTCAAATAAAGCAAGTTTACTTTGCGTTCAGCATGCTAATTTTGATTCATTGATTTATTCATTGATTCCAGCTAAATTACAGCTGGTGCCCAGTGCCATGTGGCGCCATTAAAATATCTTTCTCTATTTCAGTATATTGTAGATTGTATTTGGTCCTTATAAAATATCTCCCTCTACATCAGTATATTGTAGATTGTATTTGGTCCTTATAAAATATCTCCCTCTACTTCAGTATATTGTAGATTGTATTTGGTCCTTATAAAATATCTTCCTCTACATCAGTATATTGTAGATTGTATTTGGTCCTTATAAAATATCTCCCTCTACTTCTGTATATTGTAGATTGTGTTTGGTCCTTATAAAATATCTCCCTCTACATCAGTATATTGTAGATTGTATTTGGTCTTATAAAATATCTTCCTCTACTTCAGTATATTGTAGATTGTATTTGGTCCTTATAAATTATCTTCCTCTACTTCAGTATATTGTAGATTGTATTTGGTCCTTATAAAATATCTTCCTCTACTTCAGTATATTGTAGATTGTATTTGGTCCTTATAAAATCTCCCTCTACTTCTGTATATTGTAGATTGTATTTGGTCCTTATAAAATATCTCCCTCTACATCAGTATATTGTAGATTGTATTTGGTCCTTATAAAATATCTCCCTCTACATCAGTATATTGTAGATTGTAATTTTGGTCCTTATAAAATATCTCCCTCTACTTCTGTATATTGTAGATTGTATTTGGTCCTTATAAAATATCTTCCTCAACTTCTGTATATTGTAGATTGTATTTGGTCCTTATAAAATATCTCTCTCCACTTCAGTATATTGTAGATTGTATTTGGTCCTTATAAAATATCTCCCTCTACTTCTGTATATTGTAGATTGTTTTTGGTCCTTATAAAATATCTTCCTCTACTTCTGTATATTGTAGATTGTTTTTGGTCCTTATAAATTATCTTCCTCTACTTCAGTATATTGTAGATTGTATTTGGTCCTTATAAAATATCTTCCTCTACTTCTGTATATTGTAGATTGTATTTGGTCCTTATAAAATATCTCCCTCTACATCAGTATATTGTAGATTGTATTTGGTCCTTATAAAATATCTCCCTCTACTTCTGTATATTGTAGATTGTATTTGGTCCTTATAAAATATCTTCCTCTACATCAGTATATTGTAGATTGTATTTAGTCCTTTTACATCACAATGAAAGCTGTGTGTAATTTTGAAAGAAGCAGAATTAACCCTTTCATCCCTGAATTTCTGAGGTGGATTCTCCTACCCTTGAATTTGTACAGGTCCACTTATGATAAAAGTGGTTTCAGTCTAAAGTAAAAAAAAATAATAAAAAAAAAAACAAAACAAAAAGGCAAACAGTGTAGATCCTGATGAGACGGCTCGTTACCCCCGTCTCATCTGGCTTCACACTGTTTGCACAGATATCTGTTTTGGTCTGCCGGGCTGAAAGGTTAAGGGCGAGGTTTTGCGCGAGTAAAACTGGTTTTAGTCCATCTCCCCTCCATTTTTTTTTCTTCTGACCGAAACAGGGTATGCGGGGTTTTTTTTGTTTTGTTTTTTTTTTCTATTCAGCGTTTCCTAAGTATCCTGTATATAAAGTATATGAGCCTCGTCATGGGAAAAGAGGCGTAATAAAATATGCGAACTGAGGTCCAGGCGAGCCTGAGCACCCGCACAGTCAGGCCAAAACCTATGCTGTTTGCTCACGTAAGCCGGTAAGGGCGAGAGGAAACTCTAGTCAAAGAGCTAGATATGTGGCTAAGGAAGTGGACATGCTCACACAAAGGTTGATTCGACGGAAAGTCCGAAGAGCCATTTTCTCACGACACGGCTCCTATTCCTACAGTCGAACCTCGTTATCTCGAACTCGCTTATTTCGAATTACCGCTTATCTCGAAGTGAAAATCTGGTCCCTGTTTTTAAATGAAACTATGCCAACAGGTAACAAAATAATGTGGAAAACAGGAGAAATTGCTCCTAAGGAGCAATTTCTCCTCTTTTCCACATTATTATATATAAATATATTTCTAACTTCAGGAGTCAAATTACACATTCATTTGTTCAATGTGATTGTTCAAGTTATTGTTTTCCTCACTCTCTTAACTCTGATATGTCGAGGTACGGATATCTCGAAGTATTTCAGTGAGTCCCTTGGAATTCGAGATAACGAGAGTCGACAGTATTTGTATTCTACTTGTATTGTTAATTGCAGGCAACTTTGGCTCTGTATTCAAAGGAATTCTGACTCGAAATGGCGAGAGTATAGTAGTTGCTGTCAAGACTTTGCATAGTAAGTGTTCTGACACAGCATTTCCTACATGTGCGCTCAGCGAAGACTTAGATCAGCCTGGGCATTCACGCAATCAGATAAGGGTCTTCCCGAGCACTGTTGGTAACCAAGGAGCTAAAGCGTCTTCAGTCGGACAGCGAAGACTGATCAGCCTGTGCGGATTTGCAGGCTGATCATAGTCTTCTCTGGGTTCACATGCAGTCATGTAGGAAATGCTGTGCTCCGGCTTACATTATGAAAGCATGCCTATTCAAAAATATATAAAAAAAAAATTCACCTCCAAAACTGAAAAAAAAAATCAGAGAAAAAAACTCTGATATTTTCATAATTCTGCTCAAAACATAGATTGTGGGTACCCGTTAGAACCGCCTCAGCGAGGCGGTTCTAACGCGTACTCACAATCTATGTTTTTGTGCAAAAATAAGAAAACTAATGTATACCCCTGTAAACCCCAGTTTTACTATATAAAAGTGGGGTTTAAGGGGGTCAATATTATATAGGCATGTTTTCGTAATGATATGTACAATAGATGCTAAAGGAATGACCCATGAGACCAATGAACACACGCACGCACGCACACGCACGCACACACACACACACACTCACACACATATTTACATAAGGTGTAAAGCGAGGACGCCTTTAGGACCTCGCAGGACACACATTGTGTATTCAAACAGAGACCCTTGTTTATCTTACAGAGATTCGTGTGTGTTTCCGTCCGTTTGTAATACACACCTACTGGCGAGGTAACACACAAGTCCATCCGAGCACACTTGTTTGTTAATCCGAGCACACTGTCTTTCCAGGGCCCAATCCGACTACTTACCGGGTTCCGGGGTCCACCCTAGTACCGGATTATATTAACTCCTAATTGGACATACTACCCGAAAACGACGCAAAGCGAAACGAGGTCCAAATATTGGAGCTCGCTTTAACATCGGACCTCGGACTGTATGTGTACAAACTTAATTCGGACCTCGAAAGCTTGTTAAAACAGGTGCACACACACACACACACACACATGTAATGTTTGTGGGCTATGAGACACTCAGAACAATGTATGATTATACAACTTTAATATGTGATTACTAAACAGCTACACTACATAACAGATACAACTCTAAGACTAACTCAGTATCAAAGCAACAGAAAAACTATACTTCCAATTATAAGGTATTATAGACTTGCTGAAAGTACATTTCTTTACATCTCCCTCTTTAAAGTTTTTATTTTATCAATTTACTTATTTATTATTTTTAAATTAAGAGTAAAATTTTCTATCCGCTTTACTGCAAGTCTATGGAAGTTTTTGTCTCACAATGTTTTTCTTGTTTGTTTCAAGCTAATTTCTGTTTATCTAAGATAACAAAATTTTATCAGGAACATATGTCTGGGCTATGTTCAAAAAACAATTAACAATGAAAATGGTCCTTCTTTATCATTAAGAGAAAATTAATGGTCAGATTGCTTACACTTGTTCAAGACAAAAAACAATAAAACATATAATTACCAGGGTGTGCTGACTTTTCTTACAAATGAAAGTTGCAAATAATTGGATATAATCAGGAAACAGCATTTTTCCCTATTCTCTGATATATCAGTAATAAAGGTATCTTATGGCTCAAAAGCAAAATGCAATATTGCTCCAAAGCAAAAATGTACCTTATGTCACTTTAAAAAGTTTTCCTGATAATTCTTTGTTTTACCGTAATATATGTAAAGATTACGTATCTTTACCACTTTTAATTACATATGGGGATTATTGTGCCCCATTAATCCAAACTTAGAATCACTTCATCACATAATCATCAAAACGCATTGGCATTTTCACTTGTCTGCCACTTGAAGTGTATTTCTTTGAATCACTCTGCGAAATATTTGATGAGGGTTGTTCAACAAAGTTTGAACTGTTCTTTGATGAAATGTTCTCCTGACAGTCGTAGAAGATTTCAGGCTCTTCACTGCGGTTTTCCGATGTTTTTAACAGATGTCTCCTGTTTCTTCTAAGTTTCTGTCCTTTTTCAGTTTGTATTACATAAGATCTAGGTGTGTCGGCTCTCTGTTCGACTGTTCCTGGTTCCCATTTATTTTCATTTCTCACACGAATCTGATCACCTGGATTAAGTTGGGGTAGGGATTTTGCTCCACGATCATAATAATACTTTTGAATATGCTGCCTTTCATTCAGCGCATTCTGCACATTTGCTCCATCATGGTACTGAGGTTTAAGAAGTGAATCATTCACAGGTAATTGTGTTCGAGTCCTTCTTCCCATTAACAGTTGTGAAGGAGACAAATTTATGCCTTCTATGGGAGTATTTCTGTATTCCAGTATTGCTAAATACGGATCAGAGTTTGATTTCTTTGCCTTTTTCAGTACGTTTTTACAAATTTGAACATATTTTTCAATAAATCCCATACTTTGTGAATACCTTGGTGAGGATGTAACATGTTCAAATCCATAATTTTCAGCAAATTCTTTAAATTGTTCACTTGCAAAAGCAGGTCCATTGTCACTTTTCAGGATTTTCGGTATTCCCCATCTTGAGAAATTTTCTTTCAAGACATTTATTACGCTTTTGCTTGAACTACTGGCTATTTTCTTTACCTCAAAGAATTTAGAGTAATAACATGCCAGTACTATGTAAGTGTCTTTGTCAAGTTCAAATAAGTCTGTTGCACATATTTCCCATGGCTTACTTGGTATTTCATGAGGAATCATGGGTTCCTTAGCCTGTGCACTTTTAAATTCATTACATATTGCACATTGGCTTACTATGTCTTTTATCTGTGCAGCCATTCCTTGCCAATAGAACACATCTTTGGCTCTGCTTATGCATTTATTAATTCCAAGGTGGCTTTTCTGGTGAATCTGTTCAATTACATTTTTCTGCATGGATTTAGGAATAATTACTTTTTCACCTTTCAACATCAGTCCTTCAAAATACGAAATCTCATCTCTGAAATTCCAATAATGAGTGATGCGCGGATTTATTTCCTTTTTGTTTTCAGGCCATCCCCTTAGAACTGTGTCTTTCAGAATATTTAATTCCATGTCTTTAAGCGTTTCCTCTTTCAATTCTGAAAGTTTTCTCTGCGAGCAAGGAAGATTTTCTATAGAGAAAATACTATAGTCGCGATCACAGATAGGACTTTCATCCTGCGAAACACATGCTCTACTCAAAGTGTCTGCTATCCATAACTCACGACCGCTTTTATAATGTACTCGTAAGTCATATTTCTGTACTTTCAACATCATTCTTTGTATTCTAGGTGGCATTTGAGCTAAAGGCTTTTTGAATATGCTCTCTAAAGGTCTATGATCAGTTTCAACATGTATAGGACCCTTGGCATATATGTATTCATGAAACTTTGTTGCTCCAAATACTATTGCTGCCATCTCTTTCTCTATCTGAGCATAGTTCTGTTCAGATTTGTTCAATGCCCGGGATGCATATGCCACTGGATGTCCATTCTGAAGAATACATGCACCTAGTGCATCCTTTGAACTATCTACAGATAACAATACATCTTCATTTTCATCATAAAACTGTAATACAGGTGCTGTTGTGATAGCCTTTTTTAGTTCATTGAAGCTTTTCTTTTGGGAGTCTTCCCAATGCCATTCAACATTTTTCTCCAAAAGCTGTCTCAGAGGCTGATTTATACCTGATAAGTTTGAAATAAACTTTCCAAGGTAATTAACTGTACCCATGAACCTTTGTAGCTCTTTTTTATTCCTTGGTTCTGGTATTTCCATTATTGCTCTTATTTTTTCAGAACTTGGCTTCAACCCTTCAGTACCAAATGTATGTCCAACATAAGCTACTTCTGACAGCCCTATTTTACATTTGCTTTTGTTCAGTTTCATATTGGCTTGTTTTATTCTGTCTAAAACAGCACAAAGACGCTCATTATGCTCTTTTTTATCTTTTCCCCAGATCAATATGTCGTCGGCAATAACTTCACAACCTTCAATATTTTCCAGTATTTGTGAAACTGCTCTTTGGAAGACTTCACTCGAGCTTTTTATTCCGAACGGCAATCTAAGATATTTATATCTTCCAAATGGGGAATTAAATGTAGTGTACGTCTGAGAATCTCTAGTGATTTTTATTTGCCAATATCCATTTGATGCATCTAAAACACTGTATATTTTAGCATTTTTCACCTTTGCTGCGACTTCTTCAACAGTTTTCATTGGAAAGTGTTCTCTTAGGATACTCTTATTTAGCTCCCTTGGGTCTAAACATAGTCGTACATCTTTATTTGGTTTTTCCACCACAACTAATGAGTTCACCCATTCAGTAGGTTCCGTTACTTTTTGAATGACCCTCATTTTTTCTAGTCGATCAAGCTCATTTTTCACCTTATTTCTCAATGCATACGGGATCTTCCTTGGTGGGTTTATTATCGGTTTTGCATCTTTTTCCAAACGAATTCTATATTCAGTTGGTAAGCATCCAAGGCCTTCAAAAACGTCTCTGTAATTTTCAAGAATTTCTTCACTTGATGTATTTTCACAGTTTAGACTAAATAGTCTGGAAATTAAGTTTAACTCCAAACATGCTTTTAATCCAAATAAGGGTGTTGATTTGTCCTTCACTATCTCAAATTCTATAGGCACATACTTGTTTTTCGTTGATACAAGCAATGTAACTTTCCCCACAGTGTTCAATCTGTGACCCGAATATGATACAAGTCTTGACTTTGATGGTTTCAGTGGCCTGTCACTAATCTGATTGTAAATATGCAATGGCAATACATTGCACTGTGCACCAGTATCAAGTTTCATACTGACAGTTTTTTTACATATTTTAACATTTACTTTCCAGTCACCAGCATTCTGATCAGTTTCCACAGAATCTAAGAAAATGTCTGTGTCACTGTCATTTTCTTGAAGCTCATGCATCTTTTTACTTCTACATTGTCTCATAAAGTGATTCTTCTTTTTACAGTTCATGCAGATTTTACCAAAAGCTGGGCACTTACGTGGCTCATGCTTATATCCACATTTTCCACATTTCTGTTTTTGTTGGGAAGCAGCTGGTCTATTTTCAGTGTTTTTCATCAGTTTATTTTTGTCAGATTTCTTTCTAACAAAGTCAATGTTACTTCCTGAGGCTCCTGCCGAGGCTGTTTGTAACACTTTTAATTGTTGTGATGATGCTTCTGCAGCTCTGCATATGTCAACAGCTTTCTGCAAGGTTAGATCTGTTTCCCGAAGTAATCTGCTTCTTACAGTATCCATAATTACACCACATACAATTCTGTCTTTGATGAGAGAATCTGATAAGTCTCCAAATTCACATGATTTGGACAAAATTCTTAATTCTGTCACGTATGAGTCAATAGATTCTCCTTCTTTCTGGTTTCTTGTATTGAACTGGTGTCTCTCATATGTCACATTACACTTCGGAGTGCAGTATTTTTCAAACTTTGACAACACTTTGCTCATTTTCTTATCATCCCCTTCATTATCACCTTCTTCATTCCATCGAAATGTATTGAAAATTTCAATAGCATCAGGTCCAATGACATGAAGTAGAGTAGCACATTTTATATTCTCGGTAGAATTGCTAATTCCTGCCGCTGTAATATAAATCTCAAATTGTTGTTTAAATTTCCTGAAATTGTCCTTCAAGTTTCCAGTTAACAACAATTTTTCTGGAGGATGCAAATTTTTTGCCATTTTTTACGGTAATCAGTTAATCAGAATGTTAATTAATAATATTAATTAATCCAGTTGACTTCTGACACCATGTAATGTTTGTGGGCTATGAGACACTCAGAACAATGTATGATTATACAACTTTAATATGTGATTACTAAACAGCTACACTACATAACAGATACAACTCTAAGACTAACTCAGTATCAAAGCAACAGAAAAACTATACTTCCAATTATAAGGTATTATAGACTTGCTGAAAGTACATTTCTTTACAACACACACACACACACACACACACACACACACACACACACACACACACAATAAACAATAGCTGAAATGTCGAAGTGAAATGTGAAATATCTGAAACGTTCTTCTAATGTATTCTACGACGATGTTAGAAGAAACGCTGAATGTTCATACTTCTAACAAGTATTAGCTTTCACAAAAAGCTTGGTCTACACTTAGCACACACTCCATTCTGCTGCGTCTGATTTGGTTCTGCAGTGTTTGCCAATTACTCTTTTGCGGTCTTCAGACTAAAATTGGTTAGGTCGTTACGTTCATTTACGGTACCACACGAGCATGTGAACGATTTTCGACTTCCTCATTGAAGCAAATCTTTGAAAGAGATATATGTTATGAAATAAAATATTTCCTGCTTTATCAAATCATTTTCTAGTCATTAGAACAAAACTTATAATTCCAGAAAATGATGCGCGAGACTTGAACATCCGGGGCTTTTTGAAAGAAGCTTACGTCATGAAGCATTTTCACCACGAGAACGTTCTGGAACTACTTGGAGTGTGTGTGGACGATAACTCCGATCCTCTAGTTCTCCTACCATTCATGCCTCATGGTGACCTGCTTAAATACCTCCATGATGATAACAATGTTAGTATGTCTTTTATTTACTACTACTACATTTACCTTAAATATTGGGATACCCCAGTCAGCATTCTACGTAAATCTATATCGGGCCGTCATCGGCCCGTCAGGGTAGCTGACGGGCCGATGATGGCCCGATGTAGATTTACGTAGAATGCTAGCTGGGACCTGCCTAGTGGGCTATTCTACCTAAACTCTTTGGACAATATACTCATACTTTTCCTGGGTATACTTAATCCTCTGAGTGGATAATCAGTACTTTGTGTCCATACTTTCGCCAGTAACTGAAAACTGCCCTTCTTGAATAAATGGAAGAGGGAGAATGATCGTAGAAATTATTCCACGACCAATCGCCATAAGTATTGTGTTCGTACTGGGATTCGAACTTGCGATCCCTGGATCTGTAGTCAGACACAGTCAGACGCGGTAGCGTGTATGATTGCAGATCCAGGGTCCCTTTTTGCAACAATGCATGAGTCCAAATTAAAAACCAGGAAAACCCACTTCAGAAACTCCGGGACGAAAGGGTACACGCTTAGCATGCCGGATAAAGACATAAGGAAACAGTTTGCTTGAAATGTCAAATGCTATTTTCTGGGCAAAGTAAGATAAATGTTATTAATTTATCGTCTGCTGAATTTGCCAGTAGTGTGCTAAAAAATAAAGCGCTGTCACAGTTAATTAACCAGGTGGCTACCTTCTAGGCAAAGATTGATTAGCCTGATGAGTGCTTTGCTAGTAAACACATTTAAGGTAGTGTACAATAGACAAGTATTTTAGGGGATACATAGGGTAGATTTTCTGCCATTTTTTACAAGGGAGATCACTTTTGTGACTTCCTGTTTGCTTTCCTACACATCAAGCCCACTCTCAGAAGGGAGGCAAAACAATTTTGAAAAAGTTACTTCCCTCACCCGAAAGTGTATCAGTTCCTCTTAAGTAAATACGTTTCATGGTAGTATATAGTAATAAGAGAATTTGATTCATGATAATTCATAATAAAAATCACAAGGAAAACGTAACATCACGCTGAGGACGTCAACTTCAACTTGATAGTTGTTTTGTAAGTAGAGTGATTTAAACGTTTGCAAAACGCTGTGAGGAATACAGTGCAAACATTACAATCGCATCAAAAGCATCATTGCGTTATGATTGTATCATAACCCTCACTATATTATGATTGTATCATAACTTTCATTACATTTCGATTGTATTATAATCCTCATTATTGCATACAAAGCAGTGTCGCACGTTATTAACAGCCGTGCATTAACCGGCGAAAAGCCGTGTATTAACAAGGCAATTCACGCGCTGTTAATGCACGGCTACGCAACTTTCATTATGTTCGTACCGGGGCCACAGAATTGCTGCCGTCACGACATGTGTACTGCCTGCCCTAGAACGAGCATAGTCCGTGGAAATTACGTTCGAGAGACATCAGTGAAAAGGCGAAACAAAATAGTGCAAGAAATAACGCGAAATTTAGCAAATGTTTTCAGTTTTTATGCAATAATAGCGATCGAACATATTTTTTTTCAATGCATTAACATTCGCCAGGTCCCTTGGGAGGTGTTGAATGTTAATGCATGAAAAACCATGTTTGATCTCTATATTACATTGCAATTGCGTCATAACCCTTATTGCACTACAATTGTATGATAACCCTCATTCCATTACGATTGTATCATAACCCTAATTACATCTGTTGTCTTTTAGATTCCCACAGTGAAAGATCTTGTAACCTTTGGCCTAGACATTGCCAATGGTATGGAGTATTTAGCAAAATTGAAGTTCGTGCATAGAGACTTAGCTGCTAGGAACTGCATGTAGGTATATTTGCACTGAAAAATGCAAAGTAATCTTATTAAATGCGACAAATGCGGCCAGAAACGACCATAATGATACAGTCGTGGTTTAAACATATTTTATTCTAATACTTACATGAACATGTAACAAATGACAACAATTCACCAGGGTAAGAACGAAAGATGAAAGGGTTTTAGTTTTTCTCCAGAGGACCTATACAGTTTTCTGGACATTTGGTTTTAGCAATTTTATGTGGTATATTTTGGCCCGATTCATTATTTTTCTCTAAAATCTCCTGTCTGGTGCCTGAGACATATTCCCATTTAGGCTTCTTTTTTTTCTTGAAAGTATCAAGATTCTATACAGCGATGGAAACTGCTATGCTGACTGTCGTATTGTTGCCCCAGTGTTAAAATACAGATTAGTGCCAGTATTTGTTTAAATCGTCTGTGTTTGACATGGTCATCTCGTTATCCATTCAGTATTACTGTTTCCAGACCTGCTTGTGATGTATTTGCCATATAACCAGAATTAAACCTATTTTCTTTGAAAAAAAAGATAAGACAAAATATAAAAATAAAAGCGCATTAAACGGGATTTTATATTTTATTGTAATGTATGAGCGGAATAGTCACAACGCTAGAAAATCTAATGATATTTATAGAAGTGCGGATAAGCTTTTGGATACCGCATTTTACGGTTGTCAGTCGGTTACTGACACAACAGCTGGAGCTAAACGCAAGCTAAGACTAAAGTTTTCAATATTTACCTTAAATGTTCAGACACCTCATCATCATAGTTCCACTCAAATTTAACAAGTTCTTTCTACTACCTGGTGATGTGATGAAAATACTGGATGAGTGTCAAACAGACCTGATCAGACGCCGTGCTCTGTTTGCATAAACCTGTTTGCTCTGCCATCTTATCCTAGGATAAACATCCCAGCTAGCATTCTTTATAAATCTACAGCGGGCCGTTATCGGCCCGTCAGGGTAGCTGACGGGCCGATAACGGCCCGCTATAGATTTATAAAGAATGCTTACTGGGATGGTACACGTATTGTAGTAGCTCGAAATTGCGATATAGTGCTTACATATTGATAAATTCGGCATGCACCAGGTCTCACTGGGAAACACTGTTCGAAGCACTAAGAAAGTAAATCAAATAAAATTAATTTTTATCTGTTTGAATTATACATGTACTATTTAACGCATTTTGTTTTATAAAGTTTTAATTGTGAATGCGCCAAGCCCAGTGAAATCTTCGCTCAGAAAGTGACGATTAATTAGAAATTATGCAACGATATTGTAAGAGTATGTATGACTTCAAAAAACACACGTTTTGGATATTTGTTAGAATCTCCTCAGTGAGACTATTCTAAAAATATCCAAAACATATGTTCTTTAAATAAATAAGAATAAAACAAACGCTTTTTATATTGTTTTTATTAAGTTACTTAAAAGTATTCTAGGTTTAGTTCTTGTAAATGATATACATATCCTCTGATCTCCACAGGCTGGACATAAATTACCAAGTCAAGGTCGCAGATTTTGGCCTATCACGTGACATATACGAAACTTCGTACTATAGTAGTGAAAAGAAAGGCAAACTTCCAGTAAAATGGATGGCTCTAGAGAGTCTCGCCACAGGAGTTTTCAATGAGAAGACGGACGTGGTAAGGAAGTAAAAGTTCATTATATATCATATCAGTAAGAACAAGATATAAGCCTATTGTGTGAGTGCATAACTTAACTCCTTATGTAATAAAATTTGACCGTGCCAGTCTTGAATATGCTGCCAAAGCTTAAACGCTTTCAATAATATTTTACATTAATAATTATCATGATGTTTTATTGTTTTGTTAATAATTTTGTTTTTAAAATCGATACAGTATTTTTAAAAATCCGTGGATAAACATCTGCTAAAACAGGATTTTACAAAATTTTCAAAGACGGGTTAGCTCATGAATACGAAAAGTTTCTACATCTTTGAATAATTATAATTGGCATGTAAAGTATCGAAACAGGAAATAACAATTGCTATTATCAGTAGGCACTCACGTCTGTCTTTGCCCAGTATACTTGTGCATCTCAACTTATGCCTCAGCGATATACATACAGCATCAGAAGCAGAAGAACGAGACACTGCTTATTTCTCAGATACATAAAATGTAGTAAAATGGACTTGTTCAAGTTTTAGGACTCATATGGTAAGAAGTTGTGGGTGCACTAGGTAGATTTCCGCCATTTTGTACAAGGGAAACACCATTTGTAATTTCCGGTTTGCTTTCCAACACCACTCGTTTTGAAAAGTGGTCTACTGTTAAAGCAAAATAATTCTTTCTTTTCAGAGTAGACCACTTTTTTGAAGGGAAGCATAAACACTTTTGACAGATTTCCTTTCCTGCAAGTGCACCTATTCCCCTTGTACGAAAATACAGTGTTTACCAGCAGATTCTACAGTATTTTATGATTATGATTATGTACGCAAGCAACATGACAGATCAGACTGTTTTTGCATATACTAGTGACTCTGCATATATTAATGAAATTTTTTTTAAGTGGGCTTTTGGCGTCACCCTATGGGAGCTAATGACACGTGGTGTGAGGCCGTATGCAGCTGTGGACAACTGGGACATGGAAAAATACCTTCGAACTGGACGACGTCTGCCTCAGCCCCTCTTCTGTCCGACACATTTGTAAGTTCAGTCCTTTATATTGACACGGCTTGAAGATAAAACCTGTATTTAAAAAAAAAAACTGATACTTTATGCGGATAATTCAAATGCGATGCTGCTGATTTTTTTTGTTTGTTTATTATTCCCTTGTAATTCCAGCATTGTTGTTACCCTCTGTAAGATTGCTACTTTGCTTACTGTTGCATTTACCTGTGGTTTGTTTTCTTATACCATAGTTTGCACTATGGTCCCTTTAAAAGCTGTCAACTTAGCTTTCAGTTTTCAAGTCGGTATGTGCGATCGATATTTATGTTATGTTATTGTTCTGTGAAGATTAAGATCCTTTATTACAATTTCAGCAGTGATTTTACTGAGATTTATCTGTGAATTATAATCGATAATTCACGGAGTGAATTATTTCATTTCGAACGTTTTGACGTCATAATTGCCTAGTGACGTTGCTGACGTTGTTGGTAACAATAATAGTTGACGTTTCGCGGAAAATTTGATAAAATCATGGAAATCAGACTGCAATTTTAACATCCAGTTGGCGTTTTTGAGGTAAGACCTGCAACACAAATGATACAGTATGATTTTCTTGATAATCCAGTTCAAGCTTTGTGACATTTTTGTGTCTGTATTTCAAGCACAGGGTGATTTTTGCATTAAAGTGAAAACAAGAGGCGACTGATTTTCAAACTAAACCAGGGCTTTTGAAATTCATGCACTGACTGGAACTATTTTGGTAGGAAATCATAACGGGTGAATGTAAAAATTCAAAGGTAAAACATGGATAAAAATGTAATAAACAGCTTATTTGGTTGTTTTGATCGATTACGGAGAAATAATTCACTCGTGCTCTAAGGTTTGCTTGTAAAAAACTCGTTCGCTTCGCTTACTCGTTTTTTACTCGCAAGCCTTAGAACACTAGTGAATTATTTCTCCGTAATCGACCAAAACAACCAAATAAACTCTATGTAAAACTGGATTAAACATCCCGGTGGTTTTAACCGCTGATCGTTCTAATGCTGTGGGTTCTGATATTGTGCATTTTTCTGCTTGTAGTCTCTAGCTGCGAAGTAATTTTGTTGTCTTGTATGGCGCATTGTTCATGTGCTCGTGTATTCTTATCTAGCGGACAGCGATGACTCAGATCAGCCTGTGTATCCACAATCTGATTAGTGCCTTCGCTGTACGCTTGCGGAATCACTGGATTCTAAAACCTGTATCAACAGAGAAATAAGGAAATTACGAGATTGTGTAGCTGTGCAAGATGATTTGAATCTGCGTTTGTCGCACAAAATCGAAGTTACCTTTCCGCTTCATCCGGCCCGGTTAGAAATCCCATTGCTGTGCGGAGTCAAGCCATGGGAAAAGTACGTTTGCAACAATATTGGATGCTTTAATTTGGTTGACAATTCTTTGTGATATAGATAACTGATTTATTTCGATTGTCTGTGACATGAACTTTACGGAGATTGGATACACTTGGTACAGATTTTCCACCATATTTTACAAGGGAGACATTTGTTCTTACTTCCTCTTTTGCTTTCCTGCTCACCAAATCCTTTCTTTAAAAGGGTCTAGACTCATTTTCAGAAAGGACGTATCTCCCCTGAAAGTGTATCAATTCCTTTTAATTTATGTATTTTACAGATACAAATTGATGCGGAAATGCTGGACAGAGAATCCGTTAGATAGACCAACATTTTCCACGTTGAAAGAATGGATAGCAACAATGTTAGACCGTGTGGATCATCCACTTGGTGACACAGCTGATGCGACCAATATTGCAACAACATATGTTAATCTGGCTATGGGATCACAGTACAAATATGACACAGACTGAGAAATCCCTAGACGAAACGATCTGCGCCGGGGCACAGTATGCCCTACAAGACATTATGTGCGTCTTGCGAAGACTCAGATCAGTCTGCACATCGGTACAAACTGATCAGTCTTCGATGTCCGCCTGAAGACTCTTTGTATCCTTGTGACCCACAGAGTGTCCAGCGAAGACTCTGATCATACTTCGCGGATGTATAGGCTGATCTGAGTATTCGCTGGGAGCACACAAAATCTTATAGGAAATGCTGTGCCCCGGCATATCTGTTTTAACCTAAAGCAGTTATATCTTTCTTTTGCTGAACCAAATATAAGATGCAAAGTTTCAAAGCTCATATGGTATTATTATGAGATATTAAGTGGTGATATTAATGTCCAAAAGACTGTATATATAAAACTACCAGTTTGTCACGCTGATGAATATATATTTCAAATTATCGGGTAAGCCATAGGCATTTCCAATATGCATTTAGTAACTTTTACCAGTTAGATACACCTTGAAATGCGAAATGTACATGATCAGGCTAGACTAGGGCCTAGTAGTATGGGCATCTGGATATGTCCGCTGCCTGATTAGAAATATCGAGACAATCGTGATCATTCCGATCTCAGTATCAGTTAATGAATTGCTCAAATGTTTGAATGTTTTGTCTTTCAAGAACACTTGGTGAAGGCGTTTTCGTTTGAAGGAATTTTAAATGCGGAGTTTTGCATGGATCATTCAGAAAGTAATGCAAAATATCCGTCACTTTTATACAAATATATTTTTTAAAACGTACGTCAGCTACGCACATAACCTAACATACAGATTGACGTAAATGTGTTAATGTCTGCTTTAATTTAAAAAAAAAAGTGCCAGAGTGAGGCGCACAATGTAGCATTTTATTTGGGAAAATTCCAGTTAGTTTACGAAACGATACTTTATTATGTTCACATGCAATCTCTAGTCCCAAAGTGCAAAATGAAGTACGGGAGTAGGTTTGACACTACAGAAATTAATGGCAGTTACTGTCATCACTAAAATCATGTCAAGAGAGAAGCCTGTAGAAATGCAGAAACAAGCTGGAAAAAAAGGCTAACTTGGTTTGACCGAGAATATAATTGAGCGATAATGCAAAAAAAAAATGCGACATCCAACTCGTCCCCTGAATGGTTTCCTCAGTATTCTGTTTTAATTAAAATGTATAAGCTCAATGGTCGCAGACGACCAGAAAATGGCCATGATTGAAATAATGTTAGTTTGTCTCAAATTATTTTAAATTTCGCATTCTAAATTCTAATGTTTTAGGGATGTGTACAAAACTGCCAAGAAAAGGCAAAAATCATGACACGAAACATAGCCTTCCCGAGGCACAGAAGAAGAGATGATGAACAAACAATGACGGATCAAAAGCACAATAGTAATTATCACGTTATCCTTCTCCTCCTCGTCATTACGAAAACATGTCTATTCAAATATATTGAAATTTTCACCATCAAAAACTAAAAGTTCTGATATTTTTCATATTTCTGCTCCAAACATAGATTCTGTGTACGCGTTAGAACCGCTTCGGCGAGGCGGTTCTAACAAGTACCTACAATCTATGTTTTTGAGCAGAAATAAGAAAAATAATGTATACCCCTGTAAACCCCAGTTTTACTATATTAAAGTGGGGTTTAAGGGGGTTAAAATTATATAGGTATGTTTTCGTGATGGTGTTGCCCTACCTTGGAAGGGCTACCCAGCTAGCATTCTACGTAAATCTACATCGGGCCGTCATCGGCCCGTCAGCTACCCTGACGGGCCGATGACGGCACGATATAGATTTACGTAGAATGCTGACTGGGTATGTTCCGTAAATATTCCGTAAGTGTAACCTTTCCTAGCTATCTCCGTTTTTAGTTTGCTGGTAGAAAGCACATGAGCCACAACATGAGAAAACGCATCTTTGGACATGTGCGTCCAACGAAGACTCCAGTCAGTATGAGCATCCGCGCAGTCTGATCAAAGTATTCGTTGTCCTTATGAAGAAACTATTCATACTTGGCTATCCAAAATGCACCGAGTGAAGATTCTGAACAGGCTGCACGAATGCGCAAGCTATCTGAATTTTCGCTGGACACACCAGTCCGAAGGTACGTTTTCTGACGTTATGGCTCAAAATATTTGATTTTAAAATTTCCTATACATAAACACTATAGCTTGGACCCATTCTGGAGATATATGTCTTTAATAGTTTGTATTACTTTCTGAACGACACCTGAACTCAAATGAAGAATACCATTAATTAGTACATGCTCATTTTAGACGTATTTACTTTAACTTTTATAACATTATATGTTAAAAAAATATTAAATATATATGGTGTTATTCTGAGATAATAAACTTGCTCTATATGTTAAAAAATATTAAATATATATGGTGTTATTTTGAGATAATAAACTTGCTCAACAATATATATGTGTCTCATTAAAAGGAAAGATATCAATAGAACACACTGTATGCGTTGCGTGGCAAAAAGTGACCTTATAATATATGTGAATAGCGGAGGCCTAGACCAGCGTGTGCTTCCATGCAGTCTGAACCGTGTCCTCTGTTCGTTGATGTATTCTACAATTCCCAGTGATAGGCAGTGTGGTCTGGGCCTTCATTGATATCATATGCATTAAGGCATCTGTCCCTATTTTGTGTCACATACGCCAACATTGAAGGACAGCATTTGCAGAGCCAAATCGGGTCCTTAATTGTTGGCCAGTGCAAACTACATGAAGCAAAGTAAACAGTGGAACAATGACAGGAATACCATTATCTTTGCTTTAGCATTTACAACACTATGATTTTTAGCTCACCTGAGCCTCTTTGGCTCAGGATGAGCTATTGTGATCACTCCCCATCCGTCGTCCGTCATTCATCCGTCATCCGTTCACATATTTGGACGACCTCTGAAACTCCTAAGCCAATTTTTTTTTCAAACACAATGTGGAGCCTTCTGTCAGAGGGGGACTGAAAATTTGTACAAATGGTTACGGTTCGTTAGGTAATATGGTCGCCATGCCCGTTTATGGTAAAAACACTAAAAAATCTTCTTCTTTAGAACCAAGAAAGCTTTGAGGCTTAATCTTGATAAATAGCATCGGGGACTCAAGATCTATCAAGTTTGTTCAAATCATGACCCTAGGTTGAGATCTGACCATTTTACAACATGGTCAAATTTGCGTCCCTCTGCATTTATATGGGGAAAATACTGGAAAATCATTTTCTCAAAGTATATGAAAGACTAATGGCTGAAACTTACAACGTACGTTAAAAAGTTACAATCAAAATTATATCCCCTTGGAGTTCTCTGTCCTTACCCCAGGGCTATATACATGTATAAACTCGCAGAATTTTAACAGTTCACTGAAAACGCTGGACCAGTTTTCATCAGATTTCATACGGGGCCTTCTGTTGTGCTTCAGAACCAAGAAAGCTTTGAGGCTGAATCTTGGTATATAGCAATGGGGACTTAAGGTCTACCAAGTTTGTTCAAATGGTGATCCTAGGATTACCTTTGACCTTTTTACAGCAAGGTCAGATTTGCGTCCCTGCACAGAATATTAAAAAATCATTTTCTCAAAAACGTATGGCTGAAACTTACAATATATGATTAAAACAGTAAAACTTTTTTGTTACAATCAAACTTTTATCATCTGGGGGTTCTCAGCCCTTGCCTTGGGCTATATACATGGTCAAAATCATGTAATTTTTAAATGTCTTCTTCTCTGAAACCGCTGGACCAATTTCATCAGATTTCACATAGGGTTTTTTGTCGAAAGGGTATTGCCAATTTATTCAAATGTTTCTGCACTATTGAACAAGATGGTCGCCATGCCAATATATGAAACAAACAAAATAAACTTAAAAATCTTCTTCTCCAGCGTCAAAAAAGCTTCGAGGCTGAATCTTGGTATATAGCAGCGGGGATGCAAGGTCCACCCAGTTTGTTCAAAGGAGGATCCTAAGATGACCTTTGTACGGCAAGGTCAAATTTCTGTCCTAGTTGCTGTGGCAATACTGGAAGAATGTTGCATGACATCTGCAGATATGCAATGGCTGTTCCACTCAGATGAGCGAATCGTGGCTCATGGGTCTCTTTTTTACATGATGCTTTCCATAGAGATTTTGGAAACAAAATGACTATACAATAAATTTTGCACCCAAAATGTATGTAACGTGCGTCTCGAAAACACAGGTTTCTTTCTTTACTTACATGAGTAGTACCACCCTATACTACTTACATGTCAAAGTGAATAGTGAATACCAAACTCCAGGAGGTCAGATCAGGATCTTCACTGTAAAACTGGATGCTGCTTAAGCTACAGGCATAAAGCACACGCACAGTCGACAAATCGGATGCGGAGGTTGATCTGGACTTTTGCTGTCCATATATATGTACAGTCGAATCTCACTAACTCGAACACCCATGGCTCGTTTTCCATGGCTAATTCGAACTTGTTTTTGAGTCCCTGCAAAATTCTTCCAATAGCTAAAAAACAAATATTAAGGTTTTTTTTTTCTTATTTTATAATGAAAGTGTATGTTGTGTGTGGTCATTAGCATCGCCTCATCGAGGCGATACTAATGAGTACACTCAACATACAATTACTGTAAATAAAATCGACACGATTTCCCTTAATTATTGCTATTTGCTTCCTGACCTGACATCATGATTAACCCTCAGTAGTTCGAACTACCCATATATCGAACAAATTTCTACACTGTTTGCTAAGACAGGGCATGCCATGTTCAGCAAGAGAAGGGTTAAATATTCATTAGAGACTACAGAATGTAACAATGACCTTGTGAGAATGTGCGGATCACGCAGGATAAAACGAACTTACACGTTTCGAATACACCCCATGCCACCTATTCACTTGTCGCAGCCCATATGACAAATAGGTGTTACAGACCTTATATTCCCTCGAAAACTGTGCCCAGTTGCTCAAAACTAACGATGTCGTTAGTTAACATATGCTAATGTTTTTGCTGAGAAATGTGAGTAGGTTTTGCATTTGCAAAAGCTACTCACATTTTTCAGCAAAAATATCTGTGAATTAGATATTGTACTTACTAGAACAGTTAACAGTTTGACCACTAACAAGCTCGTTAAGCTAACAATGCTTTGAACAACTGGGCCCAGAATTTTCAATTCCATGTAAATTGTCTTCCAAATAGGCACAATTTCAATCCCTATTATCAAGGAGAAATAACTCAAAATATATTTTGCTTTATTAGACTCAGATGATCAGGATCGTCGGATTTGAGTACATCCAAAAGGCTGATTACATATACAATGTATTCGACACCAATGTGGCTGATAACAGTATTTGTCCAGTTAACCCTCTAAGTTCCATTCCAAATTGTAGCAGATGGCATTCTATTTCCATAGCTCTAGATGGTAATCACATAAAGGATATCAGATATTTGTTAGTAAAAAAACACCTTATCTTGAGCTAGGTACAGTCGACTCTCGTTATCTCGAAATCCAAGGGACTCTATGAAATACTTCGAGATATCCGTACCCCGACATATCAGATCTGCAGAGTTGAGGAAAACATAATTCGAACAACATTATTTAACAAATTTATATGTAATTGGACTCTTGAAGTTAGAGATATAGCGAAAATATTGTGGAAAAGAGGAAAATTGCTCCTTAGGAGCAATTTCTCCTCTTTTCCACAATATTTTTTTACCTGTTGTTAGATTTTCATATTAAGACAGGGACCAGATTTTCACTTCGAGATAAGCGAGGTCGAGATAACGAGAGTCAACTGTATTTTTCTTATTTTTAGAGTACCAAAGATTTGGATTTCATGTGAATCGTCTGCATCAACTGTCAACTTGAATTTCCTAAGAAAAAAAAAATGAATGTCGTCTTCTGTAATTGTGATTGGCACTTTTATGATTAACAGTTAGACAATAAATAGAGTATAAAAGGAATAACCCTTTGCAGCAATGAACACACAGAAAAATGGATAATAACCTAAATTGTTAAGTTTTTTTGGGGCCAGACTAGCAACTTTTTGGTCAGGTAGGCCTTATTAGTGGCCCTAATACAGTTTCTAAAATCTCAGAATGGACTATATGAAGACCAGAAAATATCAACTAACAACAGTGAACAGTGCCACAAGGCACTAAAACCAGCTGTAGTGAAGATAGATTCTAAAAAGAATGACTCTTGTGAGTAATGAACACACTACAATAAAAATGAAAAATAACCTGAAGTGTCAAATTTTCTGGGCCATGCTAGCTAGTTTCAGTCCGTTAGGCTGAACAAATTCACTATTATAATTTAACCAGCGCATGGCAAAATCTACAAAATGGCATGTGCGCCCAGAGAAGACTCAGATCAGCCTGGGCATTCGCCCACTCTGATCAGTTTTCACTGTACGCTCAATGGGTAGCTAAGGACCCAAGCTTTCTTCATACGGACAGCAAAGACTCTGATCAGACTGGGCGGATGCCCAGGCTGATCTGAGTCTTCGCTGGGCGAACATACAATTTTGTAGATTTTGTCATGCGCTTGCTCAATTATTATGTCCTATGCCCAGTCTGCTGGCGACGATCAACTCGGCATCAGTGTCTGTCCATTTCATTACGAAAACATGCCTATTCTAATATACTGAAAATTTTACCACCAAAAAATGAAAAATTTCATATAAAAAATTCTGATATTTTTCATATTTCTGCTCAAAACATAGATTGTGGGTACTCGTTAGAACCGCCTCGACGAGGCGGTTCTAACGAGTACCACGATCTATGTTTTTGAGCAGAAATAAGAAAAAATATAACCCTGTAAACCCCAGTTTTACTAAATGAAAGTGGGGTTTTAGGGGGTCAAATTTATATAGGCATGTTTTCGTGATGCATCTTTACAGTCTATGTGCATTGGTGTCCAATAATTAGATTGGCACAGCTCTTAAGAGGAATATGCAAGCTACATGACATACATTCGAACAGCAGCTACTTTGTTTTTCATAGCTAATGATTTATGAGCCGGACATAATATTTTCTTTAAGACTGCAAATCCACTTATTTTTAGCAGAATCTCTGTCGTCTGTCTAAAGAAAGCGTGGATATTTGGCTACCCAAAAAGCGCAAAGCAATGACACAGATCAGCATTTGCGCAGGCTGATCTGAGTCATTGCTTGGCGCAAATGCGATCTTGAAGGAAATGCTCCCGGTTCATACGCGTACGCATTTGTGCTATTGGACTAGAAAATCATTTGATTGTAACAAACCTTATTAACGTTATGAGCATTTGCAAAAGCTTTTGATGCTTTTGAACATCGTTAGTATTCGCAAATCTCTAACTTGTACATGAACTAACTCCTACAGGTTGCCATAATTACCCTAAATATTCGGCCTCCTTAACTCCTCACCATACTTACGCTAACAACTGAACAAGCATGTCTATTTCGTGTGATGTCTAAAAGTGCGAACCTAATGACTAACAGTGTAGACCCAGATCTAACTGCTGAGAACAGTTTGATCTGGGCTTACACTGTTTGCTTAGGCGTATCTGTCCAAATAATTTAGGGGAAATATGATAAAGAGTTTTGTCAGCAACATGGTGAAAAGTCTGTTGTTGGATACCCTTTATATAAACCATTAAAAAGAGTACAAAATAACACAGCACCGATGTAGATACTCAATGTCACCCAGCCAACTTTCTTTTCCCATGATAGTTCATTTATGTTCTTCATTAAGGGTACACCCATCAGTAAACCTGTCAACATACATTAAGAGATAAATTCACGGTTAGGAAACGATATAATTGGAGCCATTGGTTGTGTTAAGGAAAACCTCTGGCTCCGATTATATCTGCGGGAAATGACACAGACTTTTCTGTAGTCGTCAATTTTTGAATGTAGTACATATTTTTCCAAAAAAGATATATGCAATTTATTCCTATGGACTTCTGTTTTGTTTTTTATTATTTAGGTTAATAGTTAAATATGTACAATTGATCCTAAAACATGTTTGTCGCTGAATAGCGAGCAGTATTGTGCCGTTCAACAACACAACAAGAACTATCTGGAAGTGACCATGTCTAAAAATTACCCTAAACAGTAAAACCGGTAGTTCTGTGGGAGTTCTCCCTTAATGTCCCTGTTCTGTCTTCATTTATTCGTTTTGTTACCGACACAATATGCAAGAAAACAAAAAGAAGCGTAAATAAAAACGTGACACGATAATACCCCGCCATTATCATGTTTCGGGCAGATAACTGTCAAAATTGACAAAATTTGTCAACGAGCAATCCCAAACCAGATCTTCACAATAACAATGCACATATCAAATTTGGTGAAAATCCATTGAGATTTAGTCAAGTTATAGTCCTGAAACTAAAATACGGATGTGTTGCGGAGAGATAACTGTTAAAATTGACGAAATTTGCCCATTAGCAATCCCAAAGCAGATCTCCACAATATCAATTCACATACCAAGCTTTATGAAAATCTATTGATATTTACTAAAGTTATCTTCCAGAAATGAAAATACGGACATGTCGTGGGTAGATAACTCTGTCGAAATTGACGAAATTTGTCTATCAGCAATCCCAAACCAGATCTTCATAATATCAATGCACATACCAAGTTTGGTGAAAATCCAATGATATTTACTAAAGTTATCATCCGGAATCAAAACTACAGACATGTCGAGGGCAGATGACTCTGTCAAAAAATCGACGAAATTTTCCCATTTGCAATATCAAACCAGATCTCCACAATGTCAATGTACACACCAAGTTATGTGAAAATCCATTGACATTTACTCAAGTTATCATTCGGAAACATAAATACGGATGGATGGATGGATAGATGGACATACGACAGACGGACGGACGGAACCAACGTGATACCTTAATACCCCGCCAATATCGTGTGGCGGGGTATGAACATGACAAGCCTGTGTATTTTCTTTGCCGTCATAATAATAACCATATCTGTCGATATAATATGTGTTTTTTGTTGTTGTTTTTTTTTTCAATACAGGCAATGGGCTCTGATAATGTGGTTTCCTACCCGGGAAATTAATATGTAAATCACAAAATGGCTTAAATAACTCTCAAAATATTATATCTGGTATTATTGTTGTTGAATTATTAGTAGTAGAAGTATTCTACTTTACATTTATTTTAAAAAAGACTTCATTGTATGCGTTCATGTACATTCGGTTAATTGACTCAGCTTCTTGTTACATCTTATTATTTCGAAAATTAAAACGTATAAATGATAATCAAGCTGTCAAAGTACCTGTTTAAATGAAACACACGAGCGAGTCCTAAAATTTAGAAGTTACTGCAGATTAATGTAGAATGTTTGAATAGACGTTCGTTTTATTTAATATGTCTCATGTGTAAGTTTACCGTAGATACATATCAATATATATATATATATATATATATATATATATATATATATATATATATATATATATATATATATATATATATATATATATATATATATGCAGTGTGCATCCTCCTTTTTCAAAGATTCTATAGTTATTGAAGACAATCGAACCTGTAAGAAGGCCACCAACGTGTGCTCCTATTCCGACCTTTGACCCCACAGGATCTAAAAACCGGCGATATATGGCATTTCCAGTGTCCACGCCAGCTACAAGCAAAGACAAATAAAAGCATCACAAAGTAGTATAACCGGTCATTTTTTTTTTTCAAAAGCAGTATATCTGTATCCTAAAAAGCCATAACTACAAAATCTTGCAAATTTGATCAATGACAGCCTCAAACCTGGTTTTCCTAATACCTGTATATTTACACATGTAACGTTTTTATAACTTAGTGGTTTCGGCTTAAGCAAGTGTGCGTACATTAGTAATCCCCACGCCCCACCCCACCCCGCACAATAATTTATAGAGCAGACCCAGCCATGTTTTGATGAAAATTATTGATTACAAGCAACTCAAATTCAATATACTTACCTGGTAAAAAATAAACGCACAAATAACAGGCTCATACTATCAGTCACAAATGCAATTCCAAGATGTTAATGGGGATTATTAAAACATTATGCTGGCTATTTGAACTGAAAAAAAATCACCATAAAAGCCCCAACTGCATCAGCTGACCCATTACGAAAACACGCGTATTCAAATACACTGAAAATTTTACCACCAAAAAATGGCAATTTTTCAGATAAAAAAACATCTGATATTTTTCATATTTTTGCTCAAAACATAGATTGTGGGTACTCGTTAGAACCGCCTCGGCGAGGCGGTTCAAACGAGTACCCACAATCTATGTTTTTTAGCAGAAATAAGAAAAATAATGCATACCCCTGTAAACCCAAGTTTTACTATATAAGTGGGGTTTAAGGGGGTATTAATTATATAGGCGTGTTTTCGTGATGTCAAACCTGTTACAAGTAATATAATGACCGAACAGATCAAAATATTCGTTAAACCGTTACCACTCTCTGGGCTAATTCGACAGACGACAAATGGACAATTTGCATTAAATGTCAAAGCCTTTTCTGTTGGAAAATAATAATAAAAAAAATCAAAATGTCGTCTGCTGACAATTTAGCTCAGCATGCTAGGTGTGCTAGCACTATAATCTACTTAACAAAACTGATGATGTTTAAAAATCTCTGCACTCACCGAGTAGGAAAAGTACCACCAGCCTGACCGGGGCGCTTGTTGCTATTCTCACTGGATTTTCACATTCTGAACATTTATAATTCATCTCTTTCCAGTTCTACAATTAAACAGAAAGTGTCACAGGCAGAGAACCTTTCATATCAATCAATTATCAGTTTTAACGACAAGAGCCGTGTATATGCAAATAGCTCAGCTCCAGACTCGAGTGCACACAGACAGACTGGTCACAGCAATCGCTGTATGCATTTGACTAGGTGGCCGTAAAACGTCTCCCCGTACTTTACAACAGTGCAAGTTATATTTTTATTTCCTTGTGAATAATTGTGCCCATTCTGGTTACTTTGAAAATCGAATACTGCTAAAGCTGATGCTAGGTGTGTATGTGTGTGTGTGGGGGAGGGCGGGGGTAGGGTCGGTGGGGGGGGGGGGGGGGGAGGGGGAGCATATACTGCCTCACAAACTACTTAGCAGTAGATGAAGAGACTTAAGTAAACCGAGTCTCCTATTTTCGGTCTTTTATATCTTCTTTGTTTCTAAAAGCAACATTTTAGCTTTTCATTTTGTTATTACTGCAGCTGGTGTTTAGTGCCGTGTGGCGGCTGAAAAACGTCTACCGTACTTCACCAGAGTGCAGATTATATTTTCTTTTCTTTGGAATCATTGCGCTCATTCTGGTTACTTTGAAAATCGAATACCGCATAAGCTGGTGTAAGGGGGAGGGGAGGGGGGTGGGGGGCGCATATACTGCCTCGCAAACTACATTGCTGTATATGGAGAGACACTAAAAGCAGTCCCCGATTTCTGGGCCCAGTTGTTCAAAGCTAACGATGTCGTTAGTTAACGATTCGTTAAAATTTACATCGAGTGATACGCAAATATGCTGAAATTTTTTGCTGAAAAAATGTGAATATTGTATATTGAATCCGCTAAAACAGTTAACAAAATGACCCTTAACGAGCTCGTTAAGCTAACGATGCTTTGGACAACTGGGCCCTGGTCTTTTGTGTGTCCTTTTTTCCAAAGTAAATGCAATCCTTTAGCTTTTTATTGTGTAGATTTAGAAGACGCATTAAATCCTCTCACCCACCCTACCACTTCCCACAGCTTTGCTTTTGTACATTCGGGATGCTCTTTTGTATTGATGTTTCGTACCGTTCTTCATTTCCTCGGTCCCTTGTCAGGGTAGGGATAGGGGAAGAGAGAGGGGTATGTTCCGTTATTGTGCCTTTAATGAGTGTTTCCAAATGTATTTTTGTTCTGACTCCCAGTGAGTAAATAAAATCTGAGAAAAGCGAATGTTTTGAAAGAAAAGGCTACGTTAAAGAAAATAAAATAATCCATGCAAATGAAGTCGTTTTAGCAAAAGAAATAAGTGAACTCAGGAACTGAAGCAAGCAGATCCACATCCAGTTCTCAACATCAAAGGAAAAGACAGACAAATACAATTAAACAGCCACAAAAAAGAACAGATGACAAGCAGAGTTTGGTAACCCTTTCCCAAAAAGGTGGCAACTCTGTTACCCAAATATATCTTTAATTTACATAACTGTTAAAAGACAAATATTTGTAAATGAAACACAACAGAACATTTAACAAAAAGTACCATAATGAAAGTACCATCTTGGAACGGTCAGTAATAAATTACTTCATTAAAATTCAGTAAATACTGTACGCGTATAAGCAAATATTCTTCAGGATATCCACTTTACATTTCTTTTGGGGTTTATCATCACGTTAAAGCATTGTGCTACTTAAAATCAAACTCTTATTGCAGACCTTCCGAAAACACAATATTGTTTAAATAAATGTTTTGATAAAAATATTTATTTATGCATTGCCAAAATCATCAAGAGCGAATGGCTGTCATGTAATTAAGCAAACATAGGGTGTGTGCAAATCCTGCTAAGAAAATGCGGACATGTGTACTTACGACTATAACTGAAGCAAGATGAGCACCAATCAACGCGTAACATCCGCCGCTAGCTCCCACTAGTTTAACACCATGGTCTGTCACTGAATGTCCCAGAGATCCTGAAATGTCCACGTCAGTTTAATCACTTTTAATTGGACTATGATAATCGTAGACTTTCGATTATTATTTGAAACAGGCATTTAATCAGTCCAAAAGTATTTTCATCAAACCTTGCATAGTTAACCTTATGATATTAATTCAATATATTCGAAAAAGGATTGACACCTGAGAGCAATGAACGCATCCACTGAATTGAAAATTCCTAAAAAAATTCTGAACCAGAAAATTGAACTTATATTTTTCTGAACCCGACTAACTAGTTTCGGCTGAATGGCCTCTGCAAAAGAAAAACAACTCAGGGACTCAGGGTAACAGCAACGAAGCATATACAGAAATCTTCTTTACCAAATATATAACTTTACACATTTGTGATACATTCTTGCCTTAATCAAATCGCTTTAAGAAAACACCAGGGCCCAGTTGTTCAAAGCATCGTTAGCTTAATGAGCTCGTTAGTGGTCAAAATGTTAATTGTTCTATAAAGTACGATATCTAATTCACAGGTATTTTTGCTGAAAACATGTGAGTAGCTTTTGCAAATGCAAAGTCTACTCACATTTTTTTTCAGCAAAAATATTTGCGTATATGCCATACTTAAAGATCAAACGATGCGTTAACTAATGTCATCGCTACTTTTGACGACTGGGCCCAGAGAAGATTCCTTTTTCCGAAGTTAATATCTGAAACGGACTGTTTAATGTTTAAACTTGGACTAGTTCAAATCCCTACTGTTTGCAGGGCTGTATTTTCGGTTTCTGGGACTACAATAAATCAATTTACTGAAGGTCGTAGGTTGTCATATCTGGGTAATAGCATGGCCAGTGTATTATATAATTTAAGAATTACATAGTAATATAATTTAAGAATTATATATTACTATGTACAAGCAACAGATACTGTGCAAATTGAGTAGCTTTACACTACTCAGTAGCTTTACATATTTAGTATAATTACCCAAAATGCTCGAACAGACAGATCTGAGCAAACAGTGCCAATCCAGATCAGAGTTTATTTGCCATTCAATCACAATATTATGGGCACCTCGATTTCTAAGCAGGCAAATGGACTTATTCAAATATTTGGACAAACATGATCTGCAGTTAAGGTATCCGAATATTTAAACTTATAACCCATCAGGCACATGACATTTATACAACGTCGGCTCAACGTCGATGCAACGTCATGACGTTGCATCGACGTCGAGGCGACGTTGCATTAACGTCATGTGCCTGATCGGAAAATTGTATTTTATTGCAAGCAGTGAAATAACTGTATATCCGAAATAAATAAAAATGATATTTTCACATAATGAAAGGATACGGTATTTTAACCTGTGAAAAATAAAATGCTGATGTTAATTTCACTCCTCATTTAGGATAACTTCGGTTGTCTTCATTGTTTCTTAACTGATGCCGATCCCACTTCATTTTTTTAACTCCTCTAATTTCTCTGTTTCTGAACAAAACTATCAAGTGTCGGTATGCATTTTCTTAATAAGAATGTAAGGAACATCTTTTATCACGCTTTATAACTGAACTCGGACCCATCAATACCTTGATGGGTCCGAGCACTGAACGACGACGACGTTCATGTTTTGTTTGGCGATGTTGGTTATGATGTAAGAAGCACTGGCATGTAAACAATAAAAAGAAAATTTCCTCTTTTTCAGAGAATACCATAAACATTTTCATCTCGTGTAATGAAAACATTCAAATTTTCACTCGTGCTTCGCACTTGTAAAAGTACTGATATTTTCATTATACTCGATGAAAATATATATAGTATTATAGCAAATGAGTAGATATCCTCCATATATTTATGATTTACAGTCTGAAAACCCAGTTTCACTGAAGTCGAAAGCAGCAAAGTCCCTGATCACAATGCATGAGTCAAAATCTCACCTCCAATAACTCCACCCATATAGACAATCAGCAACCGCCACCATTTATGAACTATTTCTAACGGTAACCCTAACAACAACTGGAAAATTAGATTGAAGAGCAAATGGACATACCTGTGAAAACAAAAGTAATCTGAAAATTGAAAACATGTCAAATGTCATATTAGGCGCACTGAGGTAAAACAATAATTTCGCATTACGAAAACACGACTATTCAAATATATAGAAAATTTCATCTCCAAAAACTGAAAATTTTCTGATAAAAAACTTCGATATTTTTCATACTTCTGTTCAAAACATAGATTGTGGATACTCGTTAGAACCGCCTCAATGAGGCGGTTCTAACGAGTACCCACAATCTATGTCTTTGAGCAGAAATAAGAAAAATAATATATACCCATGTAAACCTCAGTTTCACTATATAAAAGTGGGGTTTAAGGGGGTCAAAATTATATAGGCAGGTTTTCGTGATGGAATGCAAACGGTAGGTCTGTGCGTAACCTGGTCCAGCTATTTGTCTTCGCCTGTATAATCAATAATTACTCATTTATGCCGAGTTTGCTCTGCTACTCAACTCTTTGAACAGGTCTGTTTCCAACAGACGGGGTGACTGGCTAGTTTTAATTGCCATGCCGGACAACAATTCCAGCAGCTGATTCAAACAGTGTACATCCTGATCTGATCTTGGTCTACACTATTTGCCAATTTCTCTTTTAGGGACGCTACACAGCACTTTACGGCCGCCACATAGCACTTTACACAAGCTGTAGTGATGATAAATAGACAGGACTAGATAATTTCTGAACAGTTAAGAAGACAATTACTAAATATGGAAATAAATTCTAAAGGAATGAACCTTGAGAGCAATGAACACACACAAAGATCAAAAATACCTAATTGTCAAGTTTTCTGGACCAGACTAGCTAGTTTCAGCCCGATTAGGCCTCAACAGTGGTCATAGCAAGGATATTGAATTGCAAATAGCATGCTTAGTTATTAACCTTTTTACGATGGCAAATTTGCTTCTCTTTTTTATTGCACGACGATGGGTTGGACCGTACTAAATATGGGTTTCTTTCTAAACCGGTATCTTGCTACTGAACGTACGTTCCTTGGTCATTCTTTTATCGCAGTCCACTTTTGGTAGCTTGTAATGGCTATACATGTATTCCTTGATTGTGACTTTTCCAGCTTTCCTTCTAGCCCATGTTTTCCGCCAAAGAAAAAAAAAAGTTTTATTGTGAAAGGGCTCAAACATATTCATTGTCATTAGTTTTACATAAAGAAACATACCCTTGATGTAAAAACATGTAGGTGATAAATCTCCAAGCTTCGTGTCTTCTTGTCGGCGTATACATTAAAGGACTCTCGTCGGGTAACCCTGTCGTTGCTGTGATTGATATTCCGTATTTTGATAATTCTACTGCGTAATATATAAACACTCCAATCTACAATGAGAAAGATTTCAGTTAAAAAAATCATATGTGCCCCATCTTCCCGTCCCTCGTTGTTGGTATCCTTTTTCAGCAGTCAAATAATAAACATAATTAATTAATGCATCACCTAATCGTTTTCCCTTCCTAAATTAATTGTCACTATTGGTCAGAAAAAGATTGTATGTGACAAGATGTTTTAAGTATTACTACTGTTACGTTCATCGCCAAAGGAAACTTAATTCTTAGTTAACATTTGAGCCAGCGCATGACAAAACCTACGAAATGGCATGTGCTCCCAGCGAATCAGATCAGCCAGGGCATCTGCCCAGTCTGATTAGAGTCTTCGCTGTGCGCTCAATGGCTAGGTAAGAACCCATGCCTTTTTCATGCAGACAGCGAAGACTGATCAGAATTGGCGGATGCCCAGGCTGATCTGTCTTCGCTAGGCGCACATGCCATTTTGTAGGTTTTGCCATGAGGTGGAGCTTTTGGGGATAAGTAAGTTTTACAAATGACACCTAGAATTTACCTGTGCATGTATCTCTACTCTGTTGCTAAAAACAGGAAAGCCAAAGGTGGTTTACCGTATTTACCCTAAGAATTCGGCCATCTTAACTCTTTACTGCACTTGTCTGAAATTTGGACGTCCACTTACTAACATGCTAATGTGCTTAAAAGCTGCTGGATTAGCCAAAAGTACAGATCCTAATCAGACGTCGGGTTTGAACTGGATCTACGCTATTTGCTGAGGCCTTTATGTCCAGAGTAATTACAAGACAAAATGCGTCGCATCTTTCATATAGATTGTTCAGAGACTGAAAGCACTTGGTGTACCGACGTTATAATATCATCTTGAATGGCTGGCATCCCTTTTTACTTCAATCTATATCGATCCGTTGCGGTCCGACAGGAATCCTCTCTGATAACGGTCCGATATAGATTTAAGCAAAATGCTAGGTGGGATTGTTGAAGTACACCTCCCTAAACACTTCAAACCACATGTAGTTTCAATATAAAACTAGAAAGGACCATCCATCAAACTTCAGAACGCCTATCGACATTGTATGTAAAAAGAAGCAGAACTGCTTGAGTAGACACTGACATCCATGAGTAACATGTGAGTGGTTGGTATTCTTGAATAGGCAATGCTATAATAAGATAAACTAAAACAGTTTTAAAATATGTCACTAATACTTGTGAATGCAAACGCGTTTGCATTCACAAGTATTAGTGACATATTTTGAAACTGTTTTAGAATACGAGTATGTCACTAAACGAAAAACAAATTGCTGCGACATTCGGTTCCTTATTTCAATCTAAATAGTATATATACACTGTACAGAACTTGAATAAGGATAGGAATTTACGGTCACACAGAACAAGGAGTTTCGAGAAATTATTAAGTTAAGACAATCTATACAATTGTGTGGTTAACAGTCAATTCGGGCAAATTCAGTCGGTCTAAACAAACTCAGCCCCAAACCGGGTCCACCCGACCCAATTTCTGGTCCACTCTTTCCAAATTTCAAGTCCACTGGGCCCAGCGGTACTTCCGTTTAGCTCAAATTTCAGATCTAATCGGCGCATTTAATAACTTAAAAAATAACATTGTAAGACTTATTTCAGCACAGTAGGTGTGATTTTCGGTTACAACAATGATTATAATGTTTTAATGTTTGTCGGACTATGTTTGTGAAACGTAAAATTCTTTTTGCTGGGTAAAATAAGAAAAATATCATCAGTTTGCCGTCTGCTGAATCAGCTCATAGAATGGTAAAGGCTAAATACTTTGAAAAAAAAAGCGATTCTTCTAAAGCAAATTGAGTATCCAAATCTTTAACACAGACTCCGTTTGACTGAATGTTTTCATGAGAAAAAGTACATTATCTCTGATGTCATCTTGCAGGGCCTTAACCGTAATTCTGCTTTTTAACAAACTGTATGCTTTAGGTAGTCCGAAAGGGCCCAAACATGTAATTATACAGAAAACATATACTTTCATCACGAAAACATACCTATATAATTTTGACCCCCTTATACCCCACTTTTATATAGTAAAATTAGGGTTTACAGGGGTATGCATTATCTTTCTTATTTCTGCTCAAAACATAGATTGTGGGCACTCGTTAGAACCGCCTCGGCGAGGCGGTTCTAACGAGTACCCGCAATCTATGTTTCGATCAGAAACTTGAAAAAATATGAGAATTTTCATCTAAAAACTTTTAGTTTTTGGTGGTGAAATTTTCAATATATTTGAATAGGCGTGTTTTCGTAATGATTCTCCCAGATCATACAGATATATACTGAAAGGAAAAAGAAACGCAGGGTAAATTTTATTCCTAAATTTCATTCAAGTTTGAAAACGTTTGTTAAATATTCTACTATGATTACAAAACGGTACATGTATGGAACAAAAGTTCCAAATTTCATTGGTTTGTGATCAACAAGTCTCGAGTTATTGAAGTTCATTGGTAGCTACCCCCCAAATCTTGAAATCAAAATCAAACTGAAAATCAATATCGGGTGTGCCCCCCTCTTGCTGCCGTTGCTGCCCTAATTCTCCTTTGGATAGAGTTAACCAAAGCATTGACAGTTCGCATCGAGATGTTATTCCATTCATCGATCAACGTATTCCTTAGGTGTGCGAGAGTTGTGGGGGGATTTCGGCGCTTCCTAACCCTTCTGTCCAGCTCATCCCACATGTGCTCTATTGGGGTCAAATCTGGACTGTGCGGTGGCCATGCTAGTGGTGCGATGTTATTGTTTGCCAGGAAATCCTGACAAACTCGGGCAACATGTGGTCGGGCATTGTCCTGCTACAGAATCAGATTACGTTGTTGCACAAGCGGGACTGCAACAGGACGCAAGATCTCATCCCTATACCTTACTGCGGTCATATTGCCCGCAACAATAATCAACTGTGATTTTATCTCGTGAGCAATGCCTCCCCAGACCATAACGGAGCCACCCCGAAACCGATCCCGTTCGACAACACAGGCGTCGGCAAAGCGTTCTCCGCGACGTCGGTACACACGACGTCGACCATCTGCGCGATAGAGAGTGAACCTAGACTCGTCCGTAAAAAGAACTCGTCTCCACTGCCTCATCGGAAATAGCCTGGGCGCATGCGCCGTCAACCACGCCATACGACGCAACCTATGTGCCCGGGTCAGAGGCAGACCAACGTATGGACGACGAGCTCGAAGACCAATCTCACGCAATCGACTTCCAACAGTCTTCGGAGAAATTTGTCGATTATGCGTACCTACTGTATTAAGGGCAGTTTCGGTAGCAGTGAGATGACGATTCCGCAAATGTGCCAGACGGATTGTCTTGTCTTGCGTGGACGACCAGACCGCGGTCGGTCTGCTAAATGCCCTGTCTCCCTTAAACGTCTAACAAGACGTTCAATTGTTGAGACGTTAACCCCAAAATGATTGGCAACTTGCTGTTGCCTCATTGGCAACTTGCTGTTGCCTCTGACCCTGCATCAGCAACGCAATTGCTCTACCCCTCTGAACATCAGTCAATCGTACCATGATTGAAAAAAAGTTCAAAGTAGCGTAAAAATGAAAAGAAAAATCGGTAAAAGAATCGAAGAGCGTTGTGTATCGTAGAAGTGTACCAAATGGTGTGAGGAAATCTTGTGCTGAAGGTTTAAACATGCTTGTTTTGCACGAAATTTTGGCTTTCCGTATTGTCCGTGCAATGCACTGTGTAGTGCACGGTTGAATGATTTCACACACTGGGTAGATAGCACATCGACCAAAGACTCGTATACCCGCGGTTCACATTCACAGGACAATCTGTAAAAGTGTATGGCTATAGTAAACACCGTAAAAAATGGTTAAAATAAGAAGGAAAAAACTCTACCCTGCGTTTCTTTTTCCTTTCAGTATATGACATATGAGGAAAATATAACTTAACTTCTCATGGCGGTTCGTGACAGTAATTAAGCCTAATACATTAACAAAGTGAATATGTAGCTTGTGTATACAGGAGAAAATACATGTTTAAGGATAGACAAAACGTAAATTTATAAATAGTCTTTAAATAATGATCGATTCCTGATCATTGCCTTCCTTTTTAAATAATAGATGTATATAACGATCATATAGAACTACAGTATTTAATGGATATCATAATACATCATAAATATGAAACAAAACTCTAAAAGATATAATGCATTCAATATCTTAGGTACCATAGAAGCAATGATTACTCTATTCGCTGCTATCAAACAGTGTAGATGCCGAGATTTGCGATTTACTTTAAGAATCCCGAAGTGAGAATGGAGCACAGAAGTGAGGGCAGAAGGATTCTGAACTGGGGTGTTTGGCAGTTAGGCTGCAGCACAGAAGTGAGGGCAGAAGGATTCTGAACTGGGGTGTTTGGCAGTTAGGATGGAGCCCAGAAGTGATGGCAGAAGGATCCTGAACTGGGGTGTTTGGCAGTTGGAGCCCAGAAGTGAGGATAGAAGGATCCTGAACTGGGGTGTTTGGCAGTTAGGCTGGAGCACAGAAGTGAGGGCAGAAGGATCCTGAACTGGGGTGTTTGGCAGCTAGGATGGAGCCCAGAAGTGAGGGCAGAAGGATCCTGAACTGGGGTGTTTGGCAGTTAGGCTGGAGCTCAGAAGTGAGGGCAGAAGGATCCTGAACTGGGATGTTTGGCTGTTAGGATGGAGCCCAGAAGTGAGGGCAGAAGGATCCTGAACTATGGTGTTTGGAAGTTAGGATGGAGCCCAGAAGTGAGGGCAGAAGGATCCTGAACTGGGGGGTTTGGCAGTTAGGATGGAGCCCAGAAGTGAGGGCAGAAAGATCCTGAACTGGGGAGTTTAGCAGTTAGGATGGAGCCCAGAAGTGAGGGCAGAAGGATTCTGAACTTGGGTGTTTGGCAGTTAGGCTGGAGCTCAGAACTGAGGGCAGAAGGATCCTGAACTGGGGTGTTTGGCAGTTAGGATGGAAAAAAAAGTAAGAGAAAGGTCCAGGGAGTGCCTCAATCACAAGCCGCAGCCCTTCCCAGACACCAAGAGGAAGAGGAAACTGACAAAACCAAACAAGCGCAAATCGAACAAACGTATGAAAAACACTAAAACTAGCTCACTCTTCCCCAAGCGAGGGAATCGCAATGCTAAAAGGACTGAAAAATACAAGAACAGAATAACACATGCCAAGACTTAAAACGAATTGCCTTGTTACAGCCGACTAATTTCACCCTGGGTCACGATGCCACTCTTAATCACAACTAGTAAAACGGAAAGCAAAATGGGCAGCTGTTGAAGGTGACCAAAATGCTAGCATCACAACACAACTAGTAAAACAGAAAGCAAAGTGGGCAGCTATTGAAGACGATGACCGCAATGCTAGCATCACAACACATATAGGAAAAAAAAACAGAAAGCAATGCGGGAACCACAAAGCTACAAAGAATAAGAACACCACACCGCCTTAGAACTGTCAGTAGAATACACTACTGGAGGAGGGGTGGGGGTGTTGAAGCACTTTTACAGCCAGTCAACTTCACCCTGGGTCCCGATGCTACACTTAATACAGATATACATAAAACTCGCTTCGTTTAAAGGCTCCCAACTCAGTCAATGCATCAAAGCGAAAACATAAAAATCAAATTAATCACTTTGATAAACAAAGACGAGTACTCATGGTTAATTCTACTGTGTGCCAGAATAAACGAAAACCTAAGGCCAGGAGTATGGACAGAAGCATCTTGAACTGAGGTTGTAGTACTAGATCGGCTTAGACGGACAGCAATGACGTCATGACTAAACAATTCTGAGAATGGTGTTGGGGAAAAGTCCCCCAAAAGAGCTTGGTTAATTGAAATTCAGTAATCGGAACCTCTATAATTGCCAAATCCAGAATTAGTAGCAATGTTATAGAATAAGATAATCAACCAGGCGACTTGTATCCAAGATCAGTCTAAAGATGTGTACATCCACGTCTAAGGGCGTACATGCATACGACAATAAAAACAGAAAGAGGACAGAAAATAAATGAATCAAATAAAAATCAGAGAAAGACACTGGATGCTCATCCTTAACTAAAAACCCAGATAACAGTATGACATTTAACAAGATAGAAAATATGTGAAAGCTGATAGTAAACATTCAAGGTTTGACATAGTCTAAATAAATAAATAACGGAACCGGAATCACCGGTCACCACAACAAGGTTCTGGCCTTCATCGGTAGCTTTTCTTTCTTCACATCCTTTCCTTGTGGTAAAGAATGGGAGAAAAATCGAAAAACAACAACAACAAAAAAAGAGATTTAACCCTGTCAACCTTGTAGACCGGTACAAATACCTATGTAAACAGTGTAGATCCAGATAAGACGGCTCGTAACGAGCCGTCTCATCAGGATCTACACTGTTTGCCATCATGTTTCTGATTTTAGATTGAAACCCCCATTTGCATCAAAGGACAAGTCAAAATCCAAGGACGGAAGAGTCCACTTAAAAAACTCAAGGGTGAAAGGGTAAAGAAAGGACTCGACAGCGAAACATCACTATACTGGAGTACTATATAGACTGCATATATAATCACATATTAAGGATGTTGAGTGTTTACTGCCTCTCAAGGAGACAATAATCTTATTATAAATCTGACTTGTTGACACTAACAAGTGCTTAAATTCAAGTTGAATGGTTAAATAAATGAGCCTAGTCATGAAGAGCAAAGAAACTGGTCCTTTGGGGCTATTTGAATCCGCACAGTTTGATACAGGTCTGCTTCTCGCAGTTACATAACTCAGTATTTAACAATTCTGGAAACGGACAGAGAATGCGTTTATCAACCAGGCGTGCAAGTTCTAGACTGGTCTGAGGTCTGAGCTTTAGCTATACGCATATGCTTCGTAGACATTGTTTCAAATTTTAGGATAACGAGGTAAGATGTCCTAATATTATGGGATAAAGACGGTATTTTCAAATCGCGGTTTAAGTGGAATGAATACACTTGGTAGATTTTCTGCCATTTTGTACAAGGGAGACAACTTTTGTGACTTTCTATTTCCTTTCCTGTGTGCAAATCCCCTTTTGAAAAGACTCTACTCAAAAAGAAAAGAATTTGCTCCCATGGGGAGCAAATTCTTTCCTTTTAGATTAGACCCCTTTTCAGAAGAGGGCAAAACAATTTTGACAGAGTTACCTCCCTTGACAGTGTATCAAATCCCCTTAAGCACAGTTAATTGGTTGTGTGTTCATACTGTGATGTGCGTATGGCAGGATATTCTCACTTCAGAAACGACAATCTTGAAACAGGATAAACTGTACTACGAATAAACATATTTACAATGATCTCAAACAAACAAAACGATAGTTAACGAAGGCTTGTCATCAAAGGTTTATTATACTGCTCAAGGATGTTAAACAATCTAGAGTACCAATTTTAAGATTGTTCTGATTAGCGTCTGAACAGGGTCTGCGCTGTTTGCCACCCATTCAGCACTTTAGCCACATAGGTAGCAAAATGAACAAGTTCAAAATGTTAGAATAAGTATAGTAAGGAGAGACGGTATCCCACTTTTTAGATGAAATACGGTACCCTATAAACACTGATGGTGGGGAATTCTGTCCGTATTTACTGTAGATATCCAGACAGATCCTTTTTGACTTTTATTTAACGAAATAATAGTTTTCATGAATACCGTATTTACCCTAAATATCGTGACACCTTATCCCCTTACCTTGTTTGTCCAAGAATTTGAATACGTCCATTATATTACCAGGTGAAGTGTCTAAAATTGATGGATGAGTGGCATATAGTGTAGACGCTCTGTGGCGTCTGATCTGGCTCTGCACTGCTTGTTCAGGCCTGGCTGCCCCAATTTTAGGGTTAATACGGTACCTATCTATCTATCTATCTATCTATCTATCTATCTATCTATCTATCTATCTATCAGTCAGTTCGCCCGTCCATCCGTCCCACCATCCGTCTACCTACCACCCACCCACACATCCGTCCATCCATCCATCTATCTATCTATCTATCTATCTATCTAGCTGTCCGTCCGTTCGTCCCATCGTCCGTCCACCCACCCACCCACCCATCCATCCATCCATCTATCCATCCATCCATCTATCTATCTATCTATCCATCTATCTATCTATCTATCTATCTATCTATCTATCTATCTATCTATCTATCTATCTATCTAATTTTATGTTTCACACGTTCAAAAACTGGACTAACAAGCCTATTTACTGGACGTTTCATAATGAAACATTCCTAAGTTATCATGACCAGTAGCAGGCGGTAGGTTTCATAGTCCTCATGTCTAACAGATCAGTCATCATGAAAAGTGGGATTGAGGAAACAAAAAACAGCAGGCGGTTATCTTAGATTCCAGTCCACAGTTGCTTAGAGCAAATGTAGTTATTACGAGTTTCAATATTTGGTTAGCTAAAATTATCAGAACAGAACATTTATTTATCTATCACTCATAGCATATATACAATGACATATAAGGTATTATACATATTTTGTAAAGAGCGGTTTAGACTATTATTTCATTATGAATATATGTTATAAATAGAGAAAGAGAGAGACAGACAGACAGAGACAGAGCGCGGCTGGACGACTGCATGGCATGATAGGGGCGTAGTTCAAAGCAGGTCTGTTACCGCATTTACCCTAAGTATTCGGGCAAACAGGCGTGAGCAAACAATATAGACCCTCATCAGACGCCGCGTTCTGATCAGGGTCTATACTCATCCAGCAAATGTTAAGGCGCAAATGATCTTGCTCGAATTTTAGGAGTATGATTAGGAGTTAAGTTGTCTGAACACTTAGGGTAAATACAGTAGCAAGTTGACAACAGCCAGGTGGGCAGCAAGAGTGGTTCGTAAGTTTGTAAAATATTTCTCACCTCCAGCAAGCTGACAATGATCATGAATACTGGTGGTGGGGAGCAAGTGTAATTCTTAAGAAAATCCTCGCGCATCGGCAGTGGTACAATGTTGTGTATGGCCATACCCACAAATCGCCTCATCGCCGTCTTCTCTTTTTTACTAAGTTGTTCATTCGCTGTATTATACTGAAAGAGAATATTATTTTCATTAACTGACATTTATAAATATTTTGCATCATTTACAGTTATTTGCAGCCTCCTTTTTATTCTGAAATACAGAGTCTGCACAATACACAATTATTGCGCGAAGTCATTGCCCTAACATGTCATCAAAAGCAGTCATGAAAATGGTAATATTCGAAGGCATCCGAGTAAGCTTGCAATATCAAGTAAGCGTGCCGATATCAGTGATACCTGCACGTTTGCTTCTCGGATTTGATCGCACATTTTAATCATTCAAAATTTCTGTCTGTTTGATAAATATGCATACATCTGTCTTATGTTAAGTATTTGATAACACCTGCGCGAAACATTGGATTGCTTAAGGAGTAACATATTTATTGTCTTAAGAATTGTAGAAGATTTGGTGCGATTTGTTCCGCTAATACGCAAGCATGAACGTCGATGAAAACCGTAAAAATAAGGTACGTTGTTTGGTCCTCAAAATGTGCTACTCCTAATGGGAAGCGTTTGCTCCGTTGAGAGCAAAATCTTCCCTTTAGGAGTAGCCCATTTTGAGACGGAAAGTGAATAAATTCAGGTCAAGGCAATATTCTTTGAGGTGTAAATTCAACCAGTTCAACAGCTATATAAAGAAGTACTTAACGCTGAGCGCTCTGGGAAAAAAAAACAACAACAAAACAGCAGACGCCATATTGAAATAGTTTTCTTATTTTTCACAAAAAAACAGGTTTTGTCATTTCATGCAAATTGTTTCCATTAAAGATAATTTGCATGAAATGTCAAATCCTGTTTTCTGGGAAAAATAAGGAAAACGTCACCAATTTGTCGTCCGCTAGCCAAGACACACCTGGTAATCTCGTAAGGGGTAGCCGGTGGTTATGCACTCAAAATCTTTACGTGAACTCTCGGCCATGACTTACAAGACATCCAAATGTCAACAAACGGATAAGTTCTCTTGATTTATTGATTTTTAGTAAATTTCATAGACATATTTTGAAAAATCGGACATTGCTATTCCCAACAACTTTCATTTCTGCGTCGGAAAAGATAGGTGTGGGCTTGCAAAAACGAGCGGCTAATTTTTTATTTCAATTTCACCCGGAGAAGGGTAGTCCGATATTCCTGTTTTGACTTTTTTCCAGTGTTAAATGAAGGTATTTTCAGCTATCTGGGCTACGAATATTTATTTAAAATATCAGATAAGACGTACTGCAACCGATGTCCACGTTGAAATACATAAGATGCTAAATTTCCCAAGTATTAATTCCGGGAACTGAAATATTTGTGCCGAATATGACTTACGAGGTCGACTACCCCTTACGGGGGCATTAACTCTTAAGGGGACAAGAAAGCCTAAACATCACAAAGCGATTTTACGGCAGTAAAATGAAACTTTTATATGAATTTGCTGAACTGAGAGCTTCAAATATATGCAAACGTGGCATATCAAAACCCTGTGACACATGCTGTCTCATTTGCAAAACCTTTCATGGTGTTTGATTGTTTACATGTAAATGGAATATTCTGAAACTGGTTTGGTCTAAAATTTGCATGTTTTTAAATGCGGGGCATTCTGATAATGGTCAGTGTTCCAATAAGGCATAATCAGGCCTTGTAATCAGACACCTGAAAGTTGGCTTTTTTGTCCCCGTAAGGATTAATGCCCCCATAATGGGTAGTCGTTCTCGTAAGTCATATTCGGCACAAATATTTCAGTCCCCGCAACAAATGCTTGGGAAATTTAGCATCTTATGTATTTCAACGTAGACGTAGGTTGCAGCGCGACTTATTTGATGTGTTAAATAAGTATTTCATGGCCAAGATAGTTGAAAATACCTTCATTTTGCACTGGAAAAAAAGTCAAAACAAGAATACCAGACTACCCTTCTCCGGATGAAATTGAAATAAAAATTAGCGGCTTATTTTTCCAAGCCCATACCTATCTTTTCCGACGCAGACATGAAAGTTATTGGGAATAGCATTGTCCGAGTTTTCAAAATATGTCTATGAAAATGACGAAAAATCAATAAATCAGGAGAACTTACCCGTTTGTTGACATTTGGATGTCTCGTAAGTCATGGCCGGAAGTTCGCATAAAGATTTTGAGTGCATAATCACCGGCTACACCTTACTAGATTACCAGGTGTGTAAAGGGTGGTAAAGGTTCAGCAATAATAATCGTACCAGTGTCATAAACTCATTGTAGGTAATGAAAGAGTCTTTGTTGATATCTGCCTTCCTAAGTAGCTTTCCAAGTTTCTTCTTGGGTATCACCTCAATGATTCCCGTCTCTTCCAGCTCCTCCTCCAACTCGTGTAGTTTAACACCCTGGTTGCCATGCTAACAGAAAAGAGATAGAAACAAACACAGAGCAGCATTTAACTCTCAAAGCGCCTAGCAAAATTTTGTAGACGACTATTTTTAGCCTGCCGGAGGGCTTATTACCCAGTCACCCAGTCGTTGGCGTCGGTCTCTGTCCGCGTCTGCGTCCGCGTCGGCGCCCGCGTTAGCACAATGTTTAAGTTTTCAATGGTGTGCATGCATAGTTTTTATTTTTCAACTATTTAAGGTACTGCTTTCATATGTGATCTACACCTACGTTAGGGTAAGATCTTGCAATAGCATACACCCCCATCCCCAAGTTACACCAACTATATAGGTCAAGGTCAGTTCACACTGTCGTTTACACCCATGTTTAAGTTCTGCGTTTAAGTTTAGAAAAGTGTGTGTAACTGCTGAAGTATTCAAGATACCGCTTTAATATTTGACACACACCTACCTTAGGGTAAGACCTTTCAATAGCACACACCCTTCCTCAGTTTGACCTTCTGCCTAGGTCAAGGTCAGGTCAAACTTTGTAATTTAAACCTATGTTCAAGTTCTGCGTTTAAGTTTTTAAAAGCGTATGTATCTGCTGAAGTATAGATACCGCTTTAATATTTTGCCCACACCTACCTTAGGGTAAGCCATTTGAATAGCATTTACCCCTTTTTCAGTTTGACCTTCTGCCTAGATCAATGTCAGGTCATACTTTGTCATTTACGGCTATGTTTAAGTTTTGAAAATTGTACATGAATGCTGAAGTATGTAAGATATAGCTTTCATATTTCGTCCACACCGCGTTTCCGGCGGGTTGAGTTGTCTTCTGACAACTCTTGTTTATTATTATTATGTTTCATAGAAAATAAGTCTTGACATTTTATGTAAATCATCTGCCAAGCAGTTGATTCACATGAAATGTCGACTTATTTTCTACGAATATAAATAATAAATAATATTCAAAAGTGCCGTCTGCTGCAATTGTTTGTTTGTGTTGAGGTTTTACGGCCCAGTCAACCCAATGGGGTCATGTCGAGCGCGGTCAGTTTACTTAACCACACGTATACTGGGCAGGCTTAGTCCTCTAAGCGGTTAACCAGTATTGTGCACATTCCTTCTCCAGAAACTGACAACTGCCCTTCTTGAATCAGCGGAAGGGAGAGAATGATCGTAGAAACTATTTCATGACCAATCTCCACGAAAGAATGTTGCCGACCTCGGCGGGGGTTGAACCCGCGACCTCCTGGTCTCCAATCGGACGGCGCATCCAACAGAGCCACCGAGGCCGGCTGCTGCAATTGTGATAGGCGCTTTAAGGGTTGTATAACCGTTTAGTGTAAAGTCTGTTGTTTTAAATACTGTTGAATGCTACGTAAAAACCAAACCATCATGAGCGCACATGTTTAATCGACTCGGGGATTCGTGCTAAGGAACAAACTAAATTAAGCTGTCGAAATAGATAAAGGGATTTCTTCAGAACCTCAGAGCTGGAATTGTTTCATTGATCTTTAACCCTAGTCCTGTTGAACCCGGATATGTCCTGTCTTTGGAAACGGTGTAGATCCAGATCAGTTGGCTTCTGAAGCCAACTGATCTGGATCTGCACTTTTTGCCATTTAGTATGTAAACTTATATCAACAATCTGGATCACGTAATTTAAATGGCTGAAAATTAGAAATGGGCGTGGCATCTTAATTTATTCAGCAGGACAAGGGTTAACAACATATAATTAAGCCTAACACGTTACATGCAACCATGTAGATGTGAAATATTATTTTAGTCGTACTGTTTTGTCTATTGTTTAAGGGGACTGTATGCATGTTGTAGCTTTTCGGCCATTTTCACAAGGGAAACAACTTTTGTGACCTCTTGTTTGCTTTATTGCACACCAACCTATTCTTTTTAGAACAGAGCAATTTTCAGAAGGGAAGGATATGTAATCTGACAAGAATTCCATCCTCTGCCAGTGTATCAGTTCAGATGGTTGTTATAATATCATAAATAGCAGTTGTGACGATCTGCTGGAAAGCGCCAGACGTTATTTCCTTGAATGCACCCTGCGGGCACATCACGTTGCATTGACGTTAATACAAAGTTGTGTGAACATCATGTGCCCACTGGGCAATTCTTACGACATCCCAAGACGAAGATCATTGCGAACAATACACGAAAACCGAACAATTCTTAATCACCCAGGTAAACACGAGATCTCGATGTCGGAGGCTATCAGATTTAGGAGGTAAACACTAGCAGAAACTGAATGATAGGGTCTGTATTTATCTATTTTTCCCTAATATATAAACTTTGTGGGAGTAAACTACCAAACAGGGAGTATCTAGGTATAATGATGTAAACACGGAAATCGTCATTTTGTTTTGAAATTTGTCCGTTGGACTGAAAATAACTGTGAAATGAGAAATACATTTTTTTCAACGAAGATTTCTATTTCATTTGCTTATTGTTTGCATTAATATTTACCATTTTCATAAAGTATAAGCATGTTGCATCTTACACCTCTCTCTTGCTTATATAAGATATGTAAAAGTCGAAAGATTCATAAGACTCTTCTAATTTTGCAAATTAACTATGTTGGTGTCATTTTTATGGTTATTTAAATGATCGGAGGTATGTTGCATTGATGTCGGAGGTCAGATGTTTTTATGTTATTTCTGATGTCGGAGAACGGCAAAATATTTAAAGCAAATACCATAGCTATCGCACTGATAAACGAAATGGAAACTGTTTAATTTTTTTCGAAAACTAGAGACTTGATTGGCGAAGATGTAGACAACCAAGCTTCAAATGCATTTTGTTACTAGAGAAAGCTTATAATACAGTTGTTGTTCAAAGTTCAAATACTTTTTTTTCTTCACATTACGAAAACACGCCTATACAAATATATAGAAAATTTCACCTCCAAAAACTGAAAATTTTCACATAAAAAACTCTGATATTTTTCATATTTCTGTTCAAAACATAGATTGTGGGTACTCGTTAGAACCGCCTCAGCGAGGCGGTTCTAACGAGTACCCACAATCTATGTTTTGAGCAGAAATAAGAAAAATAATGTATACCCCTGTAAACCCCAGTTTTACTATATAAAAGTGGGGTTTAAGGGGGTCAAAATTATATAGGCGTGTTTTCGTGATGAAGTTTATGATAAGCGATGTGACTAGGTCTATATATTTCACTCTTGCTGAATGTAAAACACAGCAAAATCCGTCGATAAGACAATAATCTTGTAACAGGACATTCCAAGCATAGATTTACGCAAAAGAGAGCTACATGTACTAAACCTTCTAATGGTCTCGCATCGTCAGTTTTAATTTTCGCTAGGTAGCGAATTCCGCGTAATGAAAGGCACCGAATTATATACTTCTGACGTAAGAAACAGAATGATGTAAAATTGCAACGATACCAACCATTAGTGTCAAAGGTAAATACAATTTCAGATATTAACAATCGAATAGTGATTACGCGATATTCGCAGAAAATAACGATGTCGCCATTTCAAAACCGGCTTTGATTCCTACGGACAAAGTTCGAAATAATCTAACGCATTCCGTTTTTTCATCATTCTATGTTTTTTGCGTTCCGCAAAGCTGATCTATAAGAAATAAACATGGGTAAATACAGACTATGGCCCGCCATGTCTGTGTTTGTTTATCTCCGAAATCTGATAACCTCCGATGTGGAGATCTCAGGTTTACCTGGGTGTTAATGTAAATTTCGATCTCTTAGCAAATTGTTGCGCTTCATTTAACTTGGAAACAAATGAAATAATCTTTCTGGTAGTTATAAAATTCATTAAAGAGACCCATGTGTTTGACTAATACTCCAAAGTGTGTGCTAATATTGCAAACATTTTGAGTTTATCCTCGCTTATGCTTACATCAGCATATTGCACTGTTGCAGACCACAACTCCTTTTTTAATTATGTTTGCTTTTTTTTTTTTTTTTTTTTTTTTTTTTAGTTTTTTTTTTTTTTTTTATGTACAAAGTTTCAACCACTGTATCTGTAAGCGTATAAATTTCATGCTACAGGGAGAGAACTATCTAATGTTGTTATAACATGAATCCAATCCTTTTGTTTATATGAAATAAAACATGATTAGTCTTATCCATATTGGTCGGTCAAATCAGTCTCATGATAGCATGACTGTGCTGATGACTGTTTCAATTATTCACGCTGTTAAACTTTACCACTTTGTGGGCTAATTCAACAGACGACAAAGTGGTGATATTTTCTTACCTTTCCCAGAAAACAGGATTTGACAATGCATGCAAATAGTCTCCAATGGAGACAATTTGCATGAAATGTCAAATCTTGATTTCTGGCAAAATAAGAAAAATATTTCAAAATGTCGTCTGCTGAAAATTTTACCCAGAATGCTAAGCGTTAATGTCTTAGTAACAAATAGTACTTTACTGCATATCGCATTTGCATTTCTATTCAATTGTATTAAAGTGCATTCTTCTTGTTTCAAGCGAATTAAGTTACAAAATACATTTCATTATTTGCTGTACGTTTTCTGGACGTAAGCTGACCTATTATATAGAGAAAGAATAATGACGGAAACCCAAGAATCATTTATGGTGGAAACTTCATGTTGGGGTATAATTTTATAGGGGTATTGCCTAAATTAGCTGCATGTAATGTTGCAATACATTATGGGTGCATCAATTGTTGTTATTTTTATTTTTAAGCAAATTGTTCTGTGGACTTAAATTAGCTGTGGCGAGCGCTCATCTCACACACAATATGCATAACATGTGTAAGAAAAATATTTGCAATAAAGAGGCATCAACTAACATAAACTATTTTGCTTCTTTACCATAGTGGGTGTCCTTACGGGAAAAAATGTATCGCTTCCAGATTATCTTCACTGATACAGTATGTGGACAAAAGTATTCGTCCCGTTAGAATCAATGAAGTTCCAGATTTTTTTTTCTTTTTTGTAAAAATATATTGTCGCAAAACTACGACAGCCATCATCATGAAAATTTCACAACATAAAAGATATCTTCCCTGATACATTATGTGGACAAAGTATTCGTCACGGTGTGGTGTTGCCGTTAGAATCAATGAACTTCCAATTTTCTTTCTGTTTTTTTGGAAAACACTATTGTCGCAAAACTAAGACAGCTATCATCATGGAAATGTCACAACATAAAAGATAATAATTACATAAAATTACGATCTTTTTGTTGTATTCTTTTAACAACTATTGTATAACTTAGATGAAAAATTAAGACGCTGCTTAGTAACTTGTCGTTGACGTCAATGGGAATCAGGGAGCAAATTCATTCCTTTAAGAGAAACCCCTATTTTGGAAGCGATTGTAGGGAGAATGTTTCAAGATTTTTCCAAAGCGTGCGTAAAATAATTCCGTTCTGGCTTCGCCACTGAATTTAATTAGTAGATTCTTAACTGGTTTCCTGTGTTCTATAAGAATAGAATATGCGAAGTATTGAGCTATAGGGTGAGGGAACTAGTCAAAGTAGATTCGTTATGTGGCGAGGTTTTTCAATTCTATTCTGTACCATTTTCCCAGCAAACACATAACGTCGCAGGAACGTCGTTACTACGTCGCTGCAACGTCACGACGTTGTGTGTTTGCTGGGTTGTTTATAAATATAAACTATAAAGCTATAAAGAGTTCTTCTAGTATAAAGATAGGCCAGATATGGCAATACAGGTTGAACTGAAATACTATGTGACATGGATACACTTTATGGGGAGACAACCCCGTGAAACTGTTTTTTTTTTTTTTTTTTTTTTTTTGTTTGTGTTTTTTTTTTCCCTCTCTCCTGAAACGGGATTCGACTCTAAAAGAAACGAATTTGATCCCACTGTGAGCGTATTCTTTCCTTTCAGAGTATACATATTCTTAAAAGGGACTTGGTGTGCAGGAAAGCAAAATGTAAATGTGAGAAGTTGTCTTCCTTGCAAATACTGCCGAAAAGTTATCCTCTTATTAGAGCCGACCTCCCGATTGAAACGGTAGTGGACTAGTTCCGTTTTGCACTGGTTCCAGAGACGCCTTTAAATACACATAGCTTCTACTGATGAAACAATTATTTATAAAATAATAAAAGGCATTCGGTTGCAATGCAAGAATGAAGTTTATTATTGTGCATAACGGTCTCATTTCAGTATTAACTAACGGATTAGCTTCCTTTATTAAAACTAAGTATTTAAACAAATAATAAATAGTCGTTCAGAAAATCGAACTGCATGCAGTGGCCCATACCTTCTCGGCATGAGTTTGAATCCTGATCATGGAATATTTATCTAAGCGTTTTTTTTTTTTTTTTTTTTTTTTTTGTTTTTGTTTTTTGTTTTTTTTTTTTTTATCTACTATGCCATTTTTCCAGTTTGCTATTTTTTTTCAGAATCTTCGATATATATTAGATACAGTAAGAATAAATGGAAGACAGCAAGAGCCCTGATAATAGCGCTTGGATTCGACGCAGGGATGAGCAAGCTGATCGTAGAACGCATATACGAAAAGAACGATTATCTCACGATATGGCCCTAATTTAGTCATTAGAAAAGAAGGCGTTCATGTTGGATTTCACTCTTCTGCATTGTGTGTCGTACCCTTATATGTTACCTTTTAAAGAATATAGAAGTAAACTTTTTAGTGCATACTTATAATAGTAAGATACATCTTATGGCACTAAGAGAAGTTAAATACAACCAATGAGAAAAGTATCCAACGTATAAAATCAGCTTATACATTATTAGCAGTTGAAGTTAGATAAGAGTTCTGTCAATATGTTACATCACTTTAATGAGGAGCAATGACCACGGTTATCTGAAACATAAAAGGACATATTAAACATATATTCACACCCTATATCTCCCTTATATCGGATCCATGACATGTCAAAGACTGATCTAGAGTTAAAGCTGGAGACTAGAATATTGTATATTGTCAGAAATGTACTTTTGTAGCTTTGGACCAGAGAAATGTATAATATACCTGTCTGGATTCATTCTTGTAATAACAAACAATACTGTAACGTTCCTCTTGTGTCCTCTATGAATGATATTATCTATGTCTTTAAAAACAGTGTTACGAGCCAGGCGCAAGGAGAAGAAATGAAAGTGAAACCAGCAACAAGCTTTAAATTATTAACAATATTTATTCAAAAAAAAAAAAAAAAAAAAAAAAAAAAAAAAAAAAAAAAGACACGATTCAAAACAAAAGAATATAAGTAAACAGTACCTTTCAAGTTTATGTCACAAAGTCCAAATAATCCACAAGAATTTATTAAACAAATCCTTTGAATAACAGTTTCTGATCCCACAATTTAAAGTTCCTGAATTCAGAATTTAAGTCCAGAATGAATACGTAAAATATTAAAATAATCCAGTACAGAATAATTTCCGATGAAAGTATACAAAGATACCCATATGAAAATCTTTTCTCCTTATATAATATCAAAGAACATTCTAGAAATAGAATTAACTAGAGGCATCACACATTTTCCAGGTTCAGTCAAGAAACTTCTAAATATTCTATGACATGCCAAAAATAACTCAGTCTAGAATCAAGGATATAAACAATATGTTACTGTAAACATGTTGTTCCAGAAAGTTATTCATGGAAACATAGTAAATAAAGTTATTTATGGGAACATAGTAAACATGATACTTAAAATAATTGAACACTCTATATATAACAACAGAAAACATCCACAACTGCAAAACTAAAACGCAACGAGTGGAAACCTTCCTTAAACACAAAAAAGTAACTGCGTTAAGCTTTTTTGGCTTAAAAAAACAATATTAAAAAACTACTTGAATATAATATTTCTCCTCCAATGCATCATTTCAAAACATAGTCCTTTGCCCAACTGGCGGTTGCCTATTGCGATCAGAACGCCTGGGTGTGCTATTTATATCAGTTATGACAACTCCAGGTTCTGCAACACTACTAGGTGCAGGGAGAATAACAACTTTGGGTGTGCTGGTATTGATATGCGTGCCTGTCAAAGGTCTGGGCGGGGAGTTTGGTTTTGCCACTGTGGTTTGCCCGTTGCTAGGAGTGGTGCTGTTGAAGCTCAAACGACGTGGCTTGATGTTGAAATTAGTTGTTGGAGTGTGTTTGCGGGTACAATTTCCTGTGGCCTAGGTGTTGGTTGCACAAATGGCGTTTGGCTGCTGGGTACTGTTTGTTTATCAGTGACCTAAGGTGCATTTGTAGTAGAACTTGACCGCTTAGTGATTGAAGAGGGAGATGGAGAGCTGTCTGTCTGCCTAAATTGGGAAGTCTGAGTATTCATGCCAGTATTTGGACAAGGGGAACTAATAAGATCAGGTTCTGCCGTGACTCTTAAATCCTGATCAAACGTCATTTTAAATGGAGGTATTTGTATGGATGTGTATATTTCTCATAAGGCGATTACGCATTACTGCCTCCTCAGAAAGGGTGTCTCGCCATGTATCATGAGGTTTATATCTCCCCGTTGGGACGGGAATAAAGTCTTTCATCAGGTGGCCAAAGACACCCACGACTGGAGAGAGTTTAGTATCCTTGTCAGGAGTATTTCTGTATTGCAGCATTGCACGTTTGAAAGTGTCAGTATCAATATCTCCATTATGCGCGGTATTATCAATGATAAGGCGTTTAACAGTCTTGACACCAATTTCTGCACGGCAATTGCTGTGCGGAAAAGCTGCAGAGGACAGTCTATGATGGACGCCCTAATCCTTCAGAAATTGCCTTGTGCTTGCAGAAGTAAATTCTGGGCCGCCATCAGAAGACAAATCGTCTGGGATACCAAAGGTAATGAAGACATAGAAGTGGATAAGAAAACCTACGTAATTAAACAATGATGCGCTTAGTCTTCGTTATTTCCACACACTATACACTGTATCTTCTGTTGCCCGCCTTTTAAATTACAAAAACAAGAGTAGTATAGGGCGGCACTACCGCCCTATACTACTAACACGCCTATTGAAATACATAGAAAAATTCACATCCAAAAACTGATAATTTTCAGATAAAAAAAACTCTGATATTTTTCATATGTCTGCTCAAAATATAGATTGTGGGTACTCGTAAGAACAGCCTCGGCGAGGCGGTTCTAACGAGTACCCACAATCTATGTTTTTGAGCAGAAATAAGAAAAATAATGTATACCCCTGTAAACCCCAGTTTTACTATATAGAAGTGGAGTTTAAGGGGGTCAAAATTATATAGGCATGTTTTCGTGATGTAATACAACATCAGCAAAAGCACATGTCATACAAGAACCGTTCGTGGTACAATAAGGCTTTGCATGTTTCCTGCATACAATATGTGCGAGCCATAGGCAAACAACAACGTTGCACACTAGCCAATCTCTTGAGAGTTTACTTATTATACTTGACAAAACGGGTAAAATCGAACATCAATGTGATTCTTTAACTTTCACTGCCACAGGCTATAATAATAGGATTTTGCAAACAGCTGAGCCGTATCATCTGGACCTACGCTGTTTGACATTCAGTCTTAAAACTTTATGTTTAAAATTCTTTTCAAGCGATAATTTGTTAAAAAAGAAAAGCAGACGACAATTGTCGTCTGAAATTTGGCACCGAAAGAGTTAATGTTTGCTTTTGTTAAGCTTTATGGAATTTCTTGATTGAAATGAAAATAAAATAGACATTAATCTGTTGATAATTAACACACTTTGTAATAATATTTTTTATATTTGCTGGGATCGTTACAAACCGACGTCCCAGCAAATAGAAAACGTCCTTAGTGAGCTAATCGAATAGCTAATCGAATAGCCTACCCATAGCTATATTAAGAGATCGGCGCGTTTCGCGCGCCGGTCAATAATATAGGATATCCTGGGAGCCAGCCCACAGGGTACAGTGAACTAATTATTTTTCCCATAGAGCTCCATAGTGATTCCACCCTTTTTGGTGTTTAAGGGTTCATTTCAGGGTATGGCTGGGCTTCTAAATTTTGTTTTAATTCAAAGCCCAGGCTTAGCATAGCAAAATAAACAAGGAAAAATACCACCATCACCAGCTCTTTCAGGGACTTTTTGGAGGCTGAATGTAGCAACCCCTCAGTTGGCAGGTATCAAAAATTGAAACTTAGCAATTTCACCACTTCTTCTTTGGGCTCCAGCCAACACACACAGAAATATTTATTTCTTTGAAACAATCAGAAAATTACAAACAGACATTTTTTCTTCAAATTAGAATGAGGAGTTTTAATTCATCTTTATTATTAACCAATCACAGGCCGCCTTACACAAAATAACTACCCCGGGCTTCCCTACACTTTTTTGCACCAATCAGCAGTCCTGTCACAATTGGTTCACTGTGCCCCACACGCGATACAATACGTTTCACCAACACAGCAAAATATGACAACACAGCGTTTAGACTACTCGTATCATTCGGCAACTTACTTTCGTTTTCATATCGACCGCGGGCTCTCTCACTCTGTGGCCTAATTCTGAGGTTTCTCGGGTAATCTCGAGTGATTATATATGTACGTAGTTTCTCACAGAATCATTCATGATTTTCATGATTCTTTGCATTGTTTTCCCCCGCGGTCTGTCAGTAGCGCTGATATCTCGAGAGTTTAGACTTTATCACTTTCAAACCAGCTAAAAAAATAGGGAAATCATTTTTCCCTGTGTACTATTTTTCACCTTACCAAAACACTGTGCTCAGAGACACTGTGACGTCACGATCATCGGAAAACAGCCGTTATAGCATATGCAACCAGCAAAGGTTCACAGGCGAGCATGCGAGTCTCGCCAGAACCTGTGTTATTCGTTCACCTAAGCGGTAGAAATTACGAAAACACGCCTATTCAAATATATAGAAAATTTCACCTCCAAAAACTGAAAATTTTCAGATAAAAAAACTGATATTTTTCATATTTCTGCTCAAAACATAGAGGAACCAAACAAGCAGATTGCTTTCGTTCCAATCCTATAAAGTGTGTTATGTGTTTTATGTACTAATGAAAGTATTGAAATAAAATATGTTTAAACCAAAACATAGATTGTGGGTACTCTCGGCGAGGCGGTTCTAACGAGTACCCACAATCTATGTTTTTGAGCAGAAATAAGAAAAATAATGTATACCCCTGTAAACCCCAGTTTTACTATATAAAAGTGGGGTTTCAGGGGGTAAAAATTATATAGGCATGTTTTCGTGATGACAAGATGAAACTTCAGTCAAAGAATTAGACGTGGCTTTGCTAAGGGGTCTAGCATACGCACTGAAAGATTCATTCGAAGTCCACGCGGCGAGGCTCAAATAATTCAGGAAAACCTTCGAAGCTTATTATCTCGCCAGTACTCGAAAATAATTCTCAGGGGATTTTATACTATCAGTGGTGAAATAATGTCTATACAAATGCTTCGACTATTTTCGAATAATATTTTCAAGAAACTTAGCATAGTTAATATTTCTGGTCCCGCGGGATCAATGAACCCATTTTAAATTATTCTGAAAATACAGTATTGCATAAGCCGTGGTCACAGGACGTGAAATTTAAACAATTTAGGCAGGTAGGTAGCTCTATTTCTGCCAGAATTCTGTCTCCTGCTCAATGTTCGTCTGTGTCTGGAATGACCTCGTGAAATATTAGACAGATAAGTTCATTACTGAATACCCTAAATATTGGGATCTTTCACTCTTGACAATATTGTGCTAAACTTTGGACAAGTCCATCCCAGATAGCATTCCGCCTATATCTATATCAGACCGTTATCGGCCTAACAAATATCCTGTCGGGCCGATAACTGTCCGATGTGGATTTCAGCAGAATAGATAACATGGACATAACTACGTATTGATGTGTCGTACAATTTTTAACTACTGGACGAGTGACAGAGTATACTCTGATCTATGTCTACACAGTTTGCATAGGCCTGTTCATCCCAATACTTAGGGAAATACGATAGATAGACAGATAGATACCTCTGAAAATAGGTGTTCCAGTTCTATTCTGAATTCTGCCTCCTGTTGAATTGTCGTCTGCCTCTGGAGTGACCTCGCCTCCGCACTACCGCGACACGGACAAGGCATGGTGAAAAATCAGTTGAACAGGTTCATGGAGGCGCAGTTTGTACAAGCCTAGACTGCTCATCAGAGTGGGTTAGTTCCCAGCAGTTAAAACCATACACATACACTTGAAGAAACAATGATCTTGATGGTATTTCCCGATTTTCTCACAACATTGTACATGAAACTGTTGATTTAACCATTACCATTCTCTGGGCAACTTCGGCAGACGACAAACTGATTTTTTTCCCCAGAAAATAGGCATTGACATTTCATGCAATTTGTCTCCTTGGGAGATAATTTGCGTGAAATATCAAAGCTTACCCGGCGGGCATATTACGTTAATACAATGTCGCCTAAACGTCGATGCAACGTCATGACGTTGCATCGACGTTGAGTCGACGTTGTACAAACGTCATGTGTCCGCTGGATTAATTTCTGACGAAAATAAGAAAAAAATTTCAAAATGTCGTCTGCTGAATTTTTACCCAGCATGCTAAGCGGTCAACAAAACGCATATAGAAGAGTGTAGCCAGTGTAAGAAATAGATATAAAGATGACCACAGGCGTGTAAAAATATATGTTGATATATCCTCTCCCTTAATCAACTACATACACTAGTAAAATATAACCGGAAAGTATTTCACGCTAAGCATGCTGGGTAAAAATTACAGCAGAAGACATTTTGAAATATTTTCTTATTTTCTCAAGAAAATAAACTTTGACATTACGTGCAAATTGTCTTTTTAGGAGACAATTTGCATGAAATGTCAATGCCCATTTTCTGGGAAAATGAAACAAAGATATTATCTATTTTATCGTCTGCTGAATTAGTCTAGAGAGTGGTTATGGTTAAGTAATATCATGTCAAGTATTATTGTAAATATTCTGTACTTGTGGTTAAAAAGAAAATGAATAGAATACCACCCTATACATGTTATCTACACCAGGGATTTCTTTTATGATTGTTTGTTTCTATTTATAAAATTACACCCGAAATCACTAGGTCAGGTAAAGGTGATACGTTATATACACACAGGCAAAAAAGAAAGTATATAGTATCTTTTATTATTATTAGTTTTTTTCATAATCCTGTTTTAAGGACACATGAGCTTCCACAATTAATAGTACAATTATATATATATATATATATATATATATATATATATATAATGGAAATACAGAACAAAAACTAGAATTTGTTTTTCTACAAAAATATAGATGTCTCCCCTTTTTTGGTGTCATATTGTATTGTCCATTCACCGAACATTTATAATAACTAATGTGATTCTAAGCGAAATAACTCAAAAGTATAAATGCAAGAATTATGGTTCTTGCGCTTTGCACGTCGTCTGATGTTGATTAATATTCATATAAAGTTTCGTGAAGATATCTTGTTATAGAGCGGACACGTTTTTTTGTGACGGACAAAGTTCCAAGTGAAATAATTCAAAGAGTATAAATGTAAGAGTTATGGTTCTTGCGCTCTGCATGTCGTCTAATTCTGATTGATATTTACATGAAGTTTCTTGAAGGTATCTTGAACAGGTTTCAAGTTAAAGAGAAGACACGATTTTGTGTCGGACAAAGTTCCAAGGGAAATAACTTAAAAAGTACAATTGCAATAGTTATGATTCTTGCGCTCTGCACGTCGCTTAATGTTGATTGATATTTAATGAAGTTTCGTGAAGATAGCTTGAACGGTTTTCAAGTTATAGTGCGGACACGATTTTGTGACAGACAGACGGACTGACAGACGCCCGGGGGAAAAACAATATGTCTCCCTACCCTAAATGGGGGAGACATAATAAAAGGCGGGATATCAGACAAGTCCATGGGCCACACAACTCGCTGTCAAGTGAAATAGCCATTACAGTAGATGCCATGGAACAATTAGAGTTGCAATACATAAACAACAACAAATATACAGTGAATGACCTTAAAGCTTAGCATGCTGAGTAATCATTTCAGTAGACGACATTTTGAAATATAGTCGAATCTCGTTATCTCGGTCCAAGGGACTATCTGAAATACTTCGAGATATCCATACTTCGACATATCAGATTTGCAGAACTGAGGATAAAATAAGTAAATAAATGTAAAACCACATTTCACAATGACTATGTAATTAAACTCCTGAAGTTATACATACATGTATATTAAAAATATTGTGAAAAAGAGGAGAAATTGCTCCTTAGCAATTTCTCCTCTTTTCCACAACATTTTATTACCTTGTTTTTAGATTTTCGTGTTAAAACGTGGACCAGATTTTCACTTCGAGTTAAGCGGTTATTCGAGATAAGCGAAGTCGAGATAACGAGAGTCGACTGTATTTTGTTCTTAGTTTTGCCAGAAAATAGGCTATGACATTTCATGCAAATTGCCTGTTTAAGCCTATTTTTGCGGTAAAAATAAGAAAAATATCATTACTTTCTAGAAATTCTTTGCGATAGGAGGGTTGAGTAAGGCTATATATGGCCAAGGGTCACGAATTTTGATGCCCAAGCAAAATCTCTTGTTGCTCTAAGTATTCATACAATGTATCTAACAAAATGAAATTTCAAAGCCTGATTTTATACATTTTTGGCATTTTGCATTTTGGCAGGGCTACTGAAGGTGTTAGATTCTGATACTCAAGGAAACCCTTTTCCCGTTTATATCGTCGTACACAGCTTCAAAAGAATCGCGCTCAATGTCATATCTATATATGACTTTAGCCGGCCTCGGTGGCTCAGTTGAATGCGCCGTCCGACTGGAGACCAGGAGGTCGCGGGTTCAACCCCCGCCGAGGTCGGCAACATTCTTTCGTGGAGATTGATCATGAAATATTTTCTACGGTCATTCTCTCCCTTCCGCTGATTCAAGAAGGGCAGTTGTCAGTTTCTGGCGAAAGAATGTGCACAGTACTGGTTAACCGCTTAGAGGACTAAGCCTGCCCAGTAAACGTGTGGTTAGGTAAACTGACCGCGCTCGACATGACCCCATTGGGTTGACTGGGCTGTAAAACCTCAGCACAAACAAATATATGACTTTCATCCTTGACATGAACAAAATGTATAGAGCCTCAGTGCATGGAGTCCCAGAGGGATAGACTCTGGTCTTAAGGGGCACCGTTATTCCTATAAGAATCAAGCAGTGTAAAATGGCTTCAAGTCAATACTTTTCATGTTTTAATGATTCTTTTACATGTATACAACCCAGAAGTAGACCTACGACACATGGGTGTGAAAAATTCTGATAATCTAGTATAGGACGACTATCAAGCAAGTTTTGTACATTTGCGTGTGCAAGCAAACTTTGATCCAAATGACTTCAAATCCTAATTTTATACCAGCTTTAAATGGTTTCGATATGAGTCACGGTAGCACAATTTGGGCGGAGACATTTGCACCGTGGGGCGATTTTTTCAATGTCATATGGATGTTTTTGTGTGCAGTGAAACAAATCTCAAAAAAAAAAGTTCAGTTTTTCAGCAATTACAAAGAAAAAAAATGTTTTATTTTAATAACAGCTGGCGGCCATAACTGAACAGACTTGGTCATTTCTCACGGTGAAATTTTCTCACCATCTGCCTACAAGTTCAGGAGACTTTATCCATCTTTAGTGACACTACCTATCTTAACCCTGGTCCTGATGAACCCGGATGTCTACCTTGCAAATTGTGTAGATCCAGATAAGTTGTCTAATCTGGATCTGCAATATTGTCATTTAGTATGTGAATTTGTATCAACAACCCGAATCAAGAATAACTTTGGCTGACAATTAGAAGTGGGCGTGGCTTCTTAATTTATTCAGAATGACGTGTTAAGAAATGCAACATGGCTATTTGAGTAAGTTTTCAATCCCCCTTCGACAGAAGACTCCACACGAAGTTGAATGAAAATTGGCCCAGGGGTTACAGCGGAGAAGTAGTTCATAGGTATGGAAAGAGATAGGCGAACGACGGGTTTAAAGTGTTCACAATACCTTGGGCTCTGGTCATCTAACAATCGAAAAAGCATTTGCTGCCCTGTGAAAGAAGCCATACCTTTAAGAGTAGCTGCCTCCCTTTCCATTTTTGAAATGATTCAAGAACTACAGGCTTAAATTATTCCTGGGTCCCTCTGAAAAAATGTCAGCAAAATTTTCAGCTGTATCCATTACTCATTTATGCCTTGCGTCCCATAAAAGGTACACTGGCAAACAGTGTATACCCTGATCAGACGCCGAGAAAGCGGCGTCTGATCAGGCTCCACACTGTTTGTATTAAGCAGAATAAATTTATTACTTACTTACTCAAAATAAACCAGTCAACTTTAAATTAGAAATGGACCTGTCCAAAGGGAACGGTAGAAGAGTCCATTAAGCATAAATGGGTTAAACAGCGGGCAGCAAAGTTTCTGGCCAGTCGGTACGCTGTTAGCACGTCTTCTTTAACTTAGACCGCGTCTTAGCTTAACAGTCAGTGTGTGCGTTTTGTTTGCACCCGCCGCTAACGACGCGCGGGCATTGGTAATCTATAAAACTTCGCACATATATCAAGCTTAATGAGATGATGTGTCGCGATCAAGAAGGCCAACCCTTGTACTTTTATTTCTTGAGTTATCAACCCTTGGCAAAACTTCATGTACGAGCGATCAAGCCTTTCATAACTTTCAGATATATTAAGCATAGCATGACGAGACAATGTGTTGTGATCAAGAAAGACAACTCTCATTCTTCATGAGTTGTCTGCCCTTGGTAACATTTCCTAGCTGAGTCTGTTATACCGTGTCAGTGCTGTTGCGGACTTTGACTATTTTTTGACAACTTCTCGTTTTCTTTTGTGGTTATTTGTATACTGTTAGATAGACATTAGCTATGAGCAACCTTTGGCACAGGAAGAGAAATAAACTAATTATTACCTGTTGGCAAAGTTAAGCACGGCTGTGGCCAAAATGGACTCTTAAGAACTGCGATTATATATAGCAAGTTATTAACAGTAATTGACCAGCAACACAATAAAAGATCCTAATATCTCACCTTCATCGTTGTCGGAAGTTGAAATATAACCTAACAAAGGTCCTACGTGTACCCTTAAAAGCACTAAGCAAATTAGTAGCAGATGATATTCTAAAATTATTTTTGTTGTTTTTTCAAAGAAAATAAGATGAGCTTCAGCAGATGACAATTGGTGATATTTTTCTTACTTTTCCCAGAAAACAGATATTTCATGCAAATCGAGACAATTTGCAAGAAATGTCAGATTCTGTTTTCTGGGAAAATATTTCAAAATGTTGTCTGCTGAAAAATTTACTGCTAAGCGTTAAATAAATTACAGCATCACCATGCTCTCAGAATCTTGTTTTACACAAAACTTAACCCTAAAGCACTATTCAAAATTGTTGCAGATAAAATTCTCATTTTTTTTATTTATTCAGAAAATTCACATGAAATGCGAAGCCTTACTTTCTCTGAATCAAGAGGGCCATGATGGCCCTATATCGCTCACCTGAATCACGTTATACATAGCATTGCTAACACAGAAATGGTTCTGAAGGTCATGGTGACCTTGACCATGACCGCTGTCCTCAGGGTCATCTTCTGGTCATAAGAAACATCCCTACTATGGTTGAGGGTCCTAGCCCCAAGCATTGCCGAGTTATAAGCTTGTTTTGTACTAGAGGTCACTGTGACCTCGATCTTTGCCCTCGGTGTCATCTACTGGTGAGGACCAGCATCCCTTCTAAGTTTGAGGGTCCAACCCCAAGCTTTGCCAAGTTATCAAGTTTTTCAGTACTAAAGATCATGGTGATCTTGACCATGACCTTTGCCCTTGATGTCTTCTTGTGGTGAGGACCAACATTCCTTCTAAGTTTGAGGGCCCTGGTCCCAAGCATTGCCAAGTTATCAAGCTTTTTAGTCCTAAAGGTCCTGGGACCTTGACCTTTGCCCTCAGGATCATCTACTGGTTAGGATCAACATCTCTACTAAGTCTGAGGGTCCTAACCATAAGCATTGCAGAATTGTAAACTTTTTAGGTACTAAAGGTCATGGTGACATTTGACTTAAAGGTCACCTACTCTTCAGGTCCATCATCCCTATTAGTTTAAGTCCTATGCCTAATCATTGCCAATGTTTTTTGCTCTATGTAAAAAAGTGACGCCACCCTTCTGGGCAGGGCCTCTTTTCACCCCAGGGGCATAATTTGATCATTCTAGTCAGAGGACCTCTAGGAAATGCTACATACCAAATATCAAAGGCCTAGGCCTTGCACTTTCAGACAAGAAGATTTTTTAAAAAAATTTTCCTATATAAGTCTATGTAAAACATGTCGGCTCCGGAGCGGGGCCATATTTGGCCCCAGGGCTGTAATTTGAACAATCTTGGCAGAGGTCCACTAGATGTAGCTATGTACCAAATATCAAAGACTCGGGCCTTCTGGTTTCAGATTAGAAGATTTATGAAGGTTTTTCTTTGTATAAGTCTATGGAAAACATGTCGGCCTAGGGGTGGGGCCATTTTTGGCCCCAGGGCAATAATTTGAACAATCTTGGTAGGTCCACTAGGTGAAGCTATGTATCAAATATCAAAGGCCTGGGCCTTCTGCTTTCAGACAAGAAGATTTTTAAATTTTTTTCCTATATGGGTCTATGTAAAACAAGTGACCCCCGACGCGGGGCCATTTTTGACACCAGGGCTATAATTTGAACAACTTTGGTAGAGGGCTACTAGATGAAGCTACATACCAAATATCAAAGACGTGGACCTTCTGGTTTCAGGCAAGAAGATTTTGTAATCTATTTTTAGCTCCTGTGACCTAGATGTGCAATGGACTGGAACCATTTGAACAACTTTGGAAGAGGACCTGTCACCAACGAAGATCATTCCCGTGAAGCTTGGTCAAAATCCAATCAGTGGTTTAGGAGGAGATGCCGTTTGAAGAAATTGTTTACGGATGCACGCATGGACAGACACACGAAGGACGAAATGTGATCACAAAAGCTCACCTTGTCACTATGTGACAGGTGAGCTAAAAAAAAAAGAGAAAAGAAAAAGAAAAAAAAAAACTGAAAATGTCATCTCGAGATCTTGTTGAACGACAACCCTTTTGGGACATTTTGTGCTGTCTCCCATAAAATGGAATAAATGGGCAGAACTAGTAGAGAAAAGGAACAAGAGTACAATGATGGTCCTATATCGCTCACCTGAGCAAACAGATTTGCATACTTACCATTTAAGTTTCAGCCAAGTTCACTGCTCTATGATTTTTGTACAAATTTTATAGCCCTGTCCCGTAGCGGCCATGTTTTTTTTAAAACATCATGACGGCTTGAACTGAATCTTGATAGAGGGTCACAAAAGGACATTTTCTGCCAAGTTATATTGAAATCAGTCCAGTGGTTTCTGACAAAAAGATTTTCAAACTGTTTTATATAGCTATATAGAGAAAAGAAGCCCCACCCCCTAGCGGTCATGTTTTTTGACGAATCATAACAGCTAGAACAAACTTGGATGAGGGTCACCAAAGGAACATTCCTGGTTTCTGAAAAGAAGATTTTTAAAGTTGTCTATTTAGATATAAAGGGAAAATAAGCCCCGCTCCCTAGCAGCCGTGTTTTTTTTTTTTTTTTTTGTTTTTTTTTTTTTTTGTTTTTTTTGGCGAATCATTATTGCTTGAACAATCTTGGTAGAGGATCTTCAAAGCAACAAAGTGGTTTCTGACAAGAAGAATTTTGAAGTTTTCTATATAGATATATAGGGAAAATAAGCCACGCCCCCTGGTGGCCATGTTTTTGATGTATCATGAGGACTTGAACAATCTTGGTAGAAGGTCACCGAAGATTTTTAAAGTTTTCTATATAGATATATAGGGAAAATAAGCCACCCCCCTGGCGGACACGTTTTTTGACGAATCATTATGCTTGAACAATCTTGGTAGAGGGTCACCGAGGAAACATTTCTGCTAAGTTATATTGAAATTGGTCCAGTGGTTTCTGACAAGAAGAGTTTTAAATTTTTCGATATAGATATATAGGGAAAATGAGCCCCCCCCCCCCCCACCACCACCCCCCCCACCCCCCCCCCCCCCCCCCCGGCAGCCATGTTTTTTGATGAATCATGACGGCTTGAACAATCTTGGTAGAGGGTTGCAAAAGGAACATTCTTGAAATCGGTCTAGTGGTTTGACAATAAGATTTTTAAAGTTTTCTATATAGATATATATAGGGAAAATAAGCCCCGTCCCTTAGCGGCCAAGTTTTTTGACGAATCATGACGGCTTGAACAATCTTGGTAGAGGGTCACCAAGGAAACATTCTGCCAAATTATACTGAAATCGGTCCAGTGGTTTTTGACAAGAAGATTTTTAAAGTTTTCTATATAGACATATAGGGAAAATAAGCCCCGCACCCTGGCGGCCACACTTTTTGACAAGTCAAAATGGCTTGAACAATCTTGGTAGAGGATCACCAAAGGAACATTTCTGCAAAATTATATTGAAATCGGTCCAGTGGTTTCTGACAAGAAGAGTTTTTAAATTTTTAGTTAAAAAATCTATTTTTAGCTCCTCTGACCTACATGCAACTATGCAATGGACCGGAACCATTTTGAGAGAGGACCACCCAAGGATCATTCCTGTGAAGTTTGGTCAAAATCTAATCAGTAGTTTAGGAGGAGATGTTGTTTGAAGAAATTATTTACGGACTCACGACAGACAAAATGTGAAATACGTGACAGGTGATCTAACAAGACAAATAGTGGCAAGTAAATAGAGGCAGGTTCGGGGAAAAGTGAATGACAGCTAAGAAACAGAAGAAATACATGTACTAATACACCGCATTTCCACACCTGCACCTTACAATTGTTGTTACCACTACCAGACAGAGATAATGTCATTTGCTGCTGTGTTTGTTTGATTTAGAGGCTTACAGACCAGTCAACACTGTTAAAGCCATGTTGAGCCAGCCAGTTAACTTACACTTTTCCTGGGCAGCCTTAGTCAAGAGTTAACCAGTACTGGTGCATATACTTTCGCCAGTAACTGACAACTGCCTTTCTTGAATAAGCAGAAGTGGGAGAATGTTTGTTTGTGTTGAGGTTTTACAGCCCAGTCAACCCAATGGGGTCATGTCGAGCACGGTCAGTTTACCTAACCACACGTTTACTGGGCAGGCTTAGTCCTCTAAGCAGTTAACCAGTATTGTGCACATTCTTTCGCCAGAAACTGACAACTGCCCTTCTTGAATCAGCGGAAAGGAGAGAATGACCGTAGAAAATATTTCATGATCAATCTCCACGAGAGAATGTTGCCAACCTCGGTAAGGGTTGAACCCGCGACCTCCTGGTCTCCAGTCGGATGGCGCATCCAACTGAGCCACCGAGGCTGGCAGTGGGAGAATGATCAATCTCCATAAAAGTTATGTGTCCATGCCAGGATTCGAATATGCGACCCATGGATCTGTAGTCAGACATTCTACAGATTGCGCTGTAGAGCCCAGCTCTGCTGATGTGACTGACGCTTGAAGGGTTAACAGGATGCACTGAGTCAGTCTACCACCATTTACAGGGTACTGTCAGAGCAGCTCATAAGAAAGCCATAGTGGTCATATAAGGCAACCAGCTATGATGTTATGGCTTCCTAGCACTGCTAAATCTTGAGAAACTACTTCTGGAATGTGAAACTATCTCTTCTACCCAAGTTAACCATATGAACTGTATCACAGGAAATGACCTGTTAATAGCATATGCGAACAGAAAAGTTTCAGACGAGCCTCTGTTGTTCGTAGGTCAAGGGGATACTTCGACCAAAGAGCTAGACAGGTTGCCTCGCTTAGGGGCTGAGCATGCGCACTGAAAGACAGATTCGCCAGGATGTCCAAATAGCCTTTTTCTCTTGATGTGGCTGGTACTTTTTATAAAGCACATACACTAAATCCAGATCATACAGTTGACATTACGAAAACACGCCTATTCAAATTTATTGAAAATTTTACAACCAAAAAAGGAAAATTTTCCGATAAAAAATTCCCGTATTTTTCATATTTCTTCTCAAAACATAGATTGTGGGTACTCGTTAGAACTGCCTCGACGAGGCGGTTCTAATGAGTACCCACAATCTATGTTTTGAGCAGAAATAAGAAAAATAATGTATACCCCTGTAAACCCCAGTTTTACTGTATAAAAGTGGGGTTTAAGGAGGTCAAAATTTTAAAGGTATGTTTTCGTGATGAAGCTAAAAATAAGTCAAAACTAACCTTGATGAACATCATTTATTTCAAAATGAAAATATACCTTTCAAACTGAAAAAAAAAATGCACAAACACTCACAGTCCAAATAGAAGTTGTGCTTTAATCTTCATAAATTAATAAATTATAAAATCTTAGTTATAAAGGATTAAATAAACAAATTCACTAACAGTTATCCTCATGAAAACTCTTGAACACTGTATATCATCTAAACAATGATCATTTGTACAGTAAATGTCCTGAAATTTCAAAAACTTTATATCGTACTGTTTTGCCTAAACTTTGCTTTTTACGCAGTTGTTTCTTAAAATTTTTAATGGAATGCGCAACAGTCTAGACCCTGCTCAGACAGGAGCAGTCTGATCTGGGTCTGCACTGTTTGTATAGGCCATTTCGTCAGTAATTTTGGTGTAAGAAATTTCACGAATTTACCGTAATCAGATAAAAAGTCAACAGCTGGGTTATTGTTTTGCCTTTATATAACACTAAATATTCAGACAATGCAAGTACTTATCCTACTTATTCTAAAATTCGAGGTCCAATTACATGTAAATGACAAACAGTACACTGCAGACTATGATCAAATTTGATCTAGGTCAACACTGTTTGCTCAGGCATATCTTTCCAAATATTTAGAAAAATATGGTAATAGAAACATGGCCTCAGATAAGAGACTGTATCAGGAAAACATTTTTCTTATTTCTTCATGATAATATATCATAAGAACCACAGCATACGTCTTTGAGGAGAGTAAGAAAAATATCAACAATTTTTTATTGAAAAATGTGCTCTATCCGGAGCAATGTACAAATATTCAAAACAAAAACAATATTTTGATTTTAAAAATGTAGTTCAGGTTTTAAGGCCCAGTCAACCAATTAAGGTAATGCCAAGCCAGTGAATTTACCTAACCACACCTTTCCTGGACAGGCTTAGAACTCTAAGGGGTTAACCAGTATTTGTGTATATTCTTTCTCCAGAAACTGATAACTGCCCTTCTTGAATCAGCAGAAGGGAAGGAATGACTGTAGAAAATATTTCATGATCAATCTCCATGAAAGAATGTTGCTGGACCTGATGGGGATCAAACCCGCTTCCTCATAATCAGTTTGATAATCATCCAACTGAGCCACCATGGCTGGCTATTAAAAATAATAAATTGGCCACAGCAGTGCGTAAAATCTATGTTCTATTGCGTCCTCTACCATTATTGTTGTACTCATATTCACAAAAAGTAAAAGTAATGTGAACACATCAGAAAGTAATGAAGATATTAGCAGGCTCATTTCAAACTTTCAATGTAAAAACTGTTTTATTAGAGTATTTTTCTATTATGATTATGTTACATAAGAGATGGAAAACATTGCCTCTTTCTACACAAGAGGTATCCAGATGGTTGAGATAAGGAATCAGAAAAGCAAAATTAACTAGAGCAACTGCCCAGAGGGTCACGAATACCCCCGACCAGCGCAATTTTTTAATTATAAAATATTTTAAAGTCAATGACAATGATATAAGGCAAAATCAATGGACCATGAAATATAGGTCACTGACCCACATATAGTTTACAAGCTCAGTCTCTGAGTGACACAGATCTATCATCCCAAGTACAACTTTTCAGGAGTAAATAGTCTTTAAGACATGAAGCTGAATGGCTGGACCATAAAATATAGGTCAGTGACCTACCTAAACTTGACAGGTCAATCTGATGGTCATATTGATCCATTATACCAACTTTGATGTTAATCCATTAAATGATCTAGAAGATATTAAGCAAAATCACTAGACCATGAAATATGGATCGTGCTGACTTATAATTACTTTGAGGTTAAAGTTTGGGTCACACTGTGTCATTATATCTAAAGATGACACTTAGGCCTCAAATAGTGGGAGATATAAAACAAATCACAGGGCTATGAATTATAGGTCACATAATCCCAAACTATGATAGTCATACATCAAATTGTCTTCAAAATGTAACATTAAACCACTCGACCATGAAATATAGGCCACAGTGACCTACATTTACTTTTAGGTCAACTGTCGGATCATACTATTTCATAATCCCAAATAATGATGCTCATACATCAAATAACATTCAAGATAAAGGCAAAATCACTGGACCATGAAATGTAGGACAAGGTGACCTAAATTTATTATGATGTCAATTGTGGTGTCACACAGAACCAATATCCTAAGCATCATATTAATCCATGAAATAGTCTTCAAAATATAAGGCAAAACTGCTGAAGCATGAAAATAAGGTCACAATGACCTTGACCTTATTACACTGAATGTTGATGTGATAAACATGTCTGATGCCCATCCTTCTTTCTTAAGAAGTTGTTTGTATAAACAAACTGCAATATACTACTTTATTGGGGTGTCCTAGAAACCGCCCCAGGGGTTCATAGATTGTAGAATTCATAGATGTGGAATAGAAGAGAACCCTCTCAGGAACATCCATACCAAATATGAGACGTTTTTGATCAGTTGCTGCACAGATATAAGTAATAAAAAACCTTCGAAGTAAAACTTGGTTATAGAAAGGGTTAACAGATGGAATCACAGATGGAAGGATGGACAGACAAATGGATGGACAGAACAGACTAAAACTATATATCCCTTTCAAGTTTGGCATACTTTGTATGCTGGGGGTATAACAAGAAATGTGACTTAAATGTCAATAAGCAGAGCTTATTAGATAGCCCTGCTCAGAAACCAAAACACAACTGATGGACAGACAGGCGGATGGTCTACATGAAAACAGTATATTCCCCCCCCCACACACACACACACACCACAAACAGAGTTTGCAGCTCGGTATAAATACAGTAAATGTCCTAAAATTTCAAACACTATTCCATACCTTTTTTACCTTACTTTTACTTTTCGTGCGACTGTTTCTTAAAATCATTAGTTGAAATAGCAATGTAGATCCTGATCAGACGGCTCCCTTAGTAACAGTCTGATCTGGGTTTGCACTGTTTGCATATGTCATTTTGTCAGAAATTTTGGTATACAAAATTTTAGGACGATCATACCCCAATGATAATCCAATTGTTATAGAAATTGTGCTACAGGTCACAAATACCATATTCAACCTATTTACAGCACATATCCCTATACATATAGTCAAGCAATTTCTTAGTCTTCAGATTAAAGCCCATGTACTTTTATCTACTTTATAAAAGCATATGTTGTTGGTACTCATTTAAATTGCATCAACTAGTTTAAGCAAAATAAGTACCAACATCCCAGTAAGCATTCTTTATAAATCTATAGCGGGCCGTTATCGGCCCGTCAGGGTAGCTGACGGGCCGATAACGGCCCGCTGTAGATTTATAAAGAATGCTAACTGGGATATGCTTTTAGAAAGATTTTGATTGATTGATTGTGTTGGGGTTTAACGACACGTCAACCCTTGAGGGTCATTTTGTGTCGTCTCCCAGAGAAAGGGAGAAAAGAGATAGAAGAGAGAGTAGAGGAGATGAAAGAGAGGGACAGGGAAGAAAGAGGAACAGGAATGAAAGTGAAGAAACAGAAGAAATAAAAACATTCCCCCTCTACCCTTACCCACTACAAGGATAGCAGGCCTTGCCCAACTGTAAGCCAATATCAGTTGGACGCCCCGGTGATGTAAGATACACAGCACCTTCGCACCACCCGACCACCCCCGCTTTTAGAAAGAAAATCATAAAATGCGTAAGCGTGATTAACTACGTACACTCTTCATTAAGTTCTCTACTGATCTCTAGATTAATGTACCCTTATTAGGTGGATATTTCACAACAAGTTTATCCACAAATTTTGAAAAACCTAAGCACACAGTATGGTAATTAGGTTTGATACTCTATATTGCTAGTGATTTTAATGATATGTCAAAACACTGTATCTCATGTTAGTAACATCAATCATCATCAAAATGTTTGCTGTAAAATACTTTTAACCCTTAAAGCTTCAAGCAAAATTTGTAGCAGACGACATTCAAAAAAATTTTTTTTATTTTCAGAGAAAACAAGTCTTGACATTTCATGTGAATTGTCTGCTTGCAGACAACTCATATGAAATGTCAAGACTTGTTTTCTCCGAAAAAAAAAAATAAAAATAATTGTCGTCTGCTGCAGTTGTGATTGGCGCTTTAAGGGTTAAGCACTTTCAAGCTTTCTTTCACATTTTCATCATTCACACTTTCTAGCTTTTGCATTCAATTTTATGCAGTTCTAAGAATAATATGAACACCAGAATCAGTCCAGACTGGTCCACTTAGTTCTCCAACTTTCATAGAGAAACCAGCATCTTCAAATGGCTTCTGCATCTGGCCCCGTCCAAATTCTCCCAGGTCCCCACCACGCTTAGCTGAGCTACAGTCACTGTACTGAGAAGCAAGTTCCTCAAATGTGCACTGTCCAGAAGCTATCTTCTCTCTGTATCCTGGTATAAAAACAAAACAGAAAACATTTTGCTGTTAAAATGTTGGTAGAAAAAGCTCCAGGGAGCTTGAGTTGTATATTTTAATCTATAAATCAAACTTAAAATAAATTTCAATTGACCTGGCTTGACTTGCATATGAGACTGACAGATGAACTATTTAAACTATCATTTCATGCTCATGGACAGGTTTTATTAGAAACCTGGTTTCTTTTAGAATGTATCAAATGAAACATCGAATATTGATCATTTTGTATTGATAATATGGTATAAAAAAATGATCAAACACAGCCTTATCGATGGCTCCTTTCAAGTAAAAAGTGATGAATTGGGAATTATTCTTATTTCTGTACAAAGGAAGCATGTCTTTTTATAACTGTGTTTAAAACCTTAGGAATAATTTAATGAACATTTCATAGCTCCAGATAAAGTCTATTTTTCTAACTATATGGTATTGATGTTTTATGTATCTCCATGAAAAATTTGATGTGGGTACTCATTAGAAGTGTCTCATTGAGGCACTTCTAATGAGATCCCACAACATGTTTTGTGGAGAAACAAGAAAAATATTTCCCTAGAGCTATGTGTGTGTTTGGCCAATGACTGAAAGGGGTGGTGCCTAACTAAATTATTGAGTATCAGACCCACTCTTCTTTAAACCATTAACTTGCTGATTATATACAACTGCACAAGACAGTTAAAAAAACATTTATTTTTCAAAGAGGCATTTGATCAAAATATCTTGACATATTGATTGTAAAATGACAATAAATTTTTGTCTAATAATTGAGCCTACAGAGTGCCAATGGTTAAAAAAAGTAATACAAAGTATATGGGACAGAAAACAATGAACTGTGGGATTCAAACCAAGACCTTTCTTATCTGAAGTCGGGAGCGCCCAAGAATTTCTATGAACTGATGGATAATTTAATTTTAATGCTCAGATCTCGGTAAAATTTTCAGCAGATGACAAACTGAAATGTTTTTCTTATTTTTTTCCCAGAAAACAGGAGTTGACATTTCGTGCAAACTGTCTTCATTGGAGACAATTTGCATGAACTGTCAAAACTTGTTTTCTGGGAAAAATAGAAAAAATATCAATTTTTCTCATCTGCTGAATTAGCCAAGAGAGTGGTAAGCCTAAAAGTTATGCCATGCATACGGTTTTGTTATAATATACCTTGTAATATTTGCACAGCCTCTTCTTTTGATCTTGTGACATTTTCTTCTCTCCAGGAAGAGGGTCGACGTGAATCTCTGTGTTTCACCAACAAGTGTGAACAGCGTACCTTGTCCATGCTTTTCTGAGCTGGTTTGGTAGGAACCTCCCACTGGCTTTCTTTAGTATAGATGTTAAGGTAGTAGTCTCTACCTACAAAATTTTATAACAAACATACATTGTAGCAGTAGATAAGATGTTTTTTCAACCAAAAATTTCTCATTATGAAACCACGCCTATTCAAATATATTGAAAATTTCACCACCAAAAACTGGAAGTTTTCAAATAAAGTCTGATATTTTTCATATTTCTGCTCAAAACATAGATTGGTTCTAATGAGTACCCACGATCTATGTTTATGAGCAGAAATAAGGAACTTAATGTACACCCCTGTAAACCCCAGTTTTACTTTATAAAAGTGGGGTTTAAGGGGGTCAAAATTATATAGGTATGTTTTCCTGATGTGACATTTTTCTTACTGCTTCATGAAAACATATTTTATGAGTACAGTACTCATTAGAAGTACCTCGCCAAGGCACTCTTAATGAGTATCCACAACATAAATGTATGTGTTTGTGGAGAAATAAAAAAAACATTAACCTGATACCCCCTACTATCTGGAGGCACTATGATAAAAATTGAAAATTAAGTCAAGATTAATACTTTGAATCCTGGGACCTTATACTTATCAGAACTACAGATAATTTTGGGGGCATTTTGGTATTTAAGCCCATCAAAATTTAATCAGTTGGGTAAATTCATATTTTCAATTTTCGGTTTGAGTAAAGATACCTTGCAAAATGAAAATTAAGTGGGTAAAACTTAGAAAACAGCAAGAAAGAGCACAAAAAAACCTGATTTTGGTATTTTAAAAATGGTATTTCATTGTACTCTATTAATTTTATAATAGTATTTGTCGTATGAAGAATCAAAACACCTATTATGTGCAGTAATCATATAAAATAGTAATCATGTGTTTTTCTGGTTTGAAACTTTAATTTTCACCCCTGAATCTGGAAAAAATTTGGTACTCTGTCAAATCCATTCCCAAGTTTTTGAAAATGATTGAGTATTTGCTCAAAACATACATGTACATGTATGTGTAGTTTACTCAGATACTCCCCTTATCTCTTTCCCTGATTTATACCTATGTATGTAAGTTACAAGCAATGCACAAAATTTGTCAAAAATAAGGGGACCAGTTTTTATATTGTGGAAAGGCTATAGCATAAAAGAGGAAGTTATGCATAAGTCATGTTAATGCTTAGCAAGCATTTTTCTTGTTTTTTTTTTTTGTTTTTTTTTTTAATAGACTAGCTGACATTTTATGCAAATTGTCTCTTAAGGAAACCATTTATATGAAATGTAAAAGCCTATTTTCTATGAAAAATAAACTATCATCAATTTGTTGTCTGCTAAGAAGTGAACAATGTAGTCATGATTTCCAGTTTGTATATAATGTAAATAATAGAGGATCTCATGGAAGATTAGCCTGTATTGTTGCTATATGTGCAGTACTGTATTGTTGCTATATGTGCAACACTGTATTGTTGCTATATGTGCAACACTGTGAAAATAAAGACCTATATTTTATTATTATTAGTACCTAAATGAAAAACAAATGGTAGAATCTGAGTTGTCATTAACTTATTGACCTATCAATAATCCTACCAAGTAACAGTAAATGATTCAAAAGCTGACTTTAAAAGCCTTAGTTTCATGGGAGATTCATGAATTAGTAACATAATTCATATGACTTTACAGAGTCACTTGATATTGATCTATCACCGTCATTGTTGACTGATTATCATGATTTTCTATCTCTTTGGCAGCTGATAAAAAACAGCTTATTTGAATAGCAAATAATTATAATAATAACAACAACAACAATAATAAAAATAATCTATCAGGCCTTCAGCATTCCCCCTAATTAGTGAAATGGAGTTTTTTTTATGAAATGGACGAAATGGAGGGGTTTTTTTACGAAATGGAGCCACACAAAATATTTTATTACAAACCTGTATGTTATTGCTACTGTTTTTGTTTGTTTGTTGGTTGTTGTTTGTTTTTCATTAATTATAGAAGAACAATTAACGTAAATGACATATTTTATCTGATATTCTGATTGATAGAAGCGAAATGGGTAAGAATTATATTATTAACAGATTTTTTAAATGGCGAAATGGATTTTTAATGAAATGGGGATTTTGACGAAATGGATATATGTTAAACTAGCAATTGCTTTTTTTTTTTTTTTTTTTTTTTTTTTTATTAATTAGAACAAATAAGGAAAATGACACATTTTTCTGATTTTCTGAACAAAGTGGAATTTTGTAATGATATGGAGTTATTTACGAAATGGAGCAACAAAACTTTTATATACATACATCAAACGTGTGTTTTTGCTAGTTCTTTTTTCATTAATCATTAGAGACAGTCAAGGAAAATAACAGTTCTGTCTTGTTTGCATATGATTTTCTGAATCATAATTGAAAGGGGAAAGAATTTTACACTTACATTTTTTTTTTTTTATGTTACGAAATGGAGGCAGGCGTCTTTCTTTTCTATGTATGAGCTTATATTGTTACGAAATGGAGCCATAAAATGTCACATTTCCAACTACAACTTGGATCTAATGCGACCCCAAGAAATGGACCAGCCTGCACATTTGCGCTGTCTGCTCAGCGTCTTTGCTGTTCGCTGTGCATTCCTTCAGAATTTTCAGATTTTTTACTAGTGATACCTCTAATGACATTCATAAACCAGAAATGAATGTCATTAGACATTCGTAGGATTCTCTACCAGAATATGTGGTTGCTGCTGATGCTAAACACGCCCAAATGTTTTATATTAAAAGTAATTTTTGTACAAAGAGGCTACAGTATGTATATAAGAAATGCTCAATACGTTTTAGCAATTTATTAAGAAAAGAGATTTTGTTTCTAGGCGAGTTGTGTTGACCCAGATAAGCATAAGCATATGCATCCACGCATTATGATCAGGATCTACGCTAATCATCAGCTTGAAAATTATGTTCCTACCTGTCAAGTTAGCCGAAGGATAAAAATTTATCCTCAGTTTCCAGCTGGTACCGCGCAAGAATAACTTTGCTGTAAGTTTCACATCTATTTAGAATTTGACCACTGCTATTGCGACTCGTGGAGGTGTGACTAATACTTGCTGCTTTCGAATCATAAAATTTATGTTTTTTGTTTTTTTTAATTTTATGGCAACCATTTACCAGCCTGTTTTTTGGGTTTTTTTTTGTTTGTTTTGTTTTTTTTTTCTAGATTTTTAATATTGTCTTTATAGTCAGATATGACATAAACCATTAAGAAAAGGATATAAGTTGCAAACAAGGGGAAACATGCTTCTTTTCATAAAATATAACTCCATTTTGTCACTGATTTCACATAAGTAGTGGAACTATATCTTCTCCGTAGTTGATAAAATATGATTCTAATAAAGTAAAATCATGTTTAATATCACTTTTGTTGTCTGATCTCATATAAATCATGAAAACAGAATAAGAGTTGCAAACAAAGGGGGAACATGCCCCATTTCGTAAAATATAAACTCCATTTCGTCACTGATATTACATAAGGAGTGGAGATATATCTTCTCTGTTATTTATAAAATATGATTCTAATAAAATCAAATCATGTTTAATGTTTTTTACAGTCTGATATGATATAAATCATGAAACTACATGTATAATAAAAGTTGCAAACGAGGGGGAAACATGCTCCATTTCGTAAAATAAAAACTCCATTTCGTCACTGATATTACATATGAGTGGAACTATATCTTCTCCATTGTTTATAAAATATGATTCTAATAAAGTAAAACATGTTTAATATTGGTTTTGTAGTCTGATATGACATGAATCATGAAAATAGAATAAAAGTTGCAAACAAGGGGGAAACATGCTCCATTTCGTAAAATAAGACTCCATTTCGTCACTGATATTACATAAGGAGTGGAACTATATTATCCTCTCCGTTGTTTATAAAATATGATTCTAATAAAGAAAAATCATATTTAATATTGCTTGTTTAGTCAGATATGATAGAAATCATAAAAACAGAATAAAAGTTGCAAAAAGGGGAAAAACATGCTCCATTTCGAAAAATAAAACTCCATTTCGTCACTGATTTCACATAAGTTGTATATAAAATATGATTCCAATACAGCAAAATCATATTTAATAATGTTTTTACAGTCAGATATGACAGAAATCATGAAAACAGAATAAAAGTTGCAAAAAGGGGGAAAAAATGCTCCATTTCGTAAAACAAAACTCCATTTTGTCCATTTCGTAAAAAAAAGTCCCATTTCTGTATCATATGACATTACAGTGTAATCTAAGAGTAACTTCCCTGGTCCAGATGATGTCAAAAGATGATCAAAAAAAGTTATCACTAAATGAACATTTTTTATATAAATAATCAGTTAATGAACATTAACTTGTGTTAGTTAGGGATCTGGTGCCAGACCACTGGACTCTGGGTCAAGTGGGTAGCGCCCCCACCTAGTCACTTCCAAAACAAAAAGTCTTAAGGATAATCTGCCATTTGCCCAAACATGGTGGTGAAATTTGCCACCTGAACAGGTCATAATAAAATATCAACACAAATCACAAACGAAATGCGTGTCTCATAAATTTAACTGATAACTTAAATGTCAAGGCATATCAAGCGGTTATCCACAGATAAAAATGCATTTTTTAAGTATGAAAAAACTAACCTTCTAACTTGTGCAAATTCGGGACCAAAAAGTTCTCTTTTTTTTTTTTCATAAATTCATAAAATACTAATGCCAGTTTGTTTCACAATGTTCCGTCTAGAGCAGCCGGAAATTAAAATATCCAAAAGCTTTCAAATAAAAAACACAATATGCCTATGTCCGCAGGTACCCAAACTGATACACAAAAATAAACTCTCGTCCTTTCATGTATGTAACGGACTGGATACTGGTTTGTATTCTATCTGCACCTGCAAGGGGGGCAGCTAAATTATATATGTATGGTCAATGTACATTGTTTAGAACTGTTTGGGTAGCCTTCTTGGTAGCCAAAGTGTGTCTTTATTTGAATGAATTAGGATATTTTATTTTTCGGTTGCCCTAGATGGAACATTGTAAAAGAAAATGACATTAGTACTTTATGTATTCATGGACAAAAAAAAAAAGGAAATGTTTTATGCAAGTTAGAACGCAATTTTTTTCGTACTTATAATATGCATTTTTATCTATTAATAACCACTTGATATACCCTGACATTTAAGTTATCAATCCAAATTTGTGACACACGCATTTCATTTGTGATTTTTGTTGATATTTTATGATGACGAGTACAGGTGGCAAATTCCGTCGCCATGTTTGGTCAGCCAGCAGATTATCCTTAACTGAACTGATGAAATACCAACATCTTTCAATGAACTGAAGAGATGTATTATTGAGGATCAGGGAGGGTCAGGGTTCTCACTAGGATTTTAAAAGTGGGAGTCCGGGACTCCCATTTTATAAAAAGTAGGAGGCCCAGCCAAAAAGTAGGAGTCCCACTCCCCAAAAATAGGAGTCCCATTTTTTTTTTTTTTTTTTTTTTTTTTTCATGACTCTCCTTTAATAGTGAGCATGTCCCAGCTAACTTCATTCTGTTAATACCGAATGGCGAATCAGTTTCCTTATTTTCACATACTTTTTGTGTTTGTTTTTTTTTACCAACTGATTTTGGTCTCTGCTTTGCTTTATGTATTATTATTATATAGTAATGTGTGTGTAACCAGCTGGTAGTCATTATCACACATCCCGAGGATGTTAATTCAATAGAGTTTGCCCATAAATTAGGATGACGTCATGTCTCCCTGATGGGAAAATAGACACATCTTTGCAGACCAGGAAGATATGACTGCAGACATGACAACCATAACCTATTTTACTTGCATGGTAAAGATCGTCGCCCTTAAATTCAATACCCCAACCCAAAAAGTTTGGTTCGTTGCTGTCTGTATTAAGTGATCTTGAGTGTTATGTATATAAGAGAAAATACTTTAATCAAAACTTATTAAAGCTTCGTTATATGCTATCGCAAACTGATATATGCAATATATCCGCACATTCTAATCATGGACACTTCTGCTGAGCTTCCCGCAAAACGTCATTTCAGTGTTTACATTTGCACCGTGCTGTGATCAATACACGCTGCGAAAAAATGTCCGGGACTTCTTCACTATCTTTTCGATCAACTGCTTTGATTTGCCGAAAAACTCTTGATAATTTAGTTCTATTTTAAATATGTGTCTGATTCATATGCATTTCTGACAAGAACGTGCTCTACTATGCAACATGGTAATAGTTCGTTTTTCTTCCAAAACGGTTTCCCGCTACGCTGACAAATGACGTTACTCTTACGAGCACGCGCTACCATTATGAGCATGTGCTTTCTTCATGCGGGAGCAAAGAAAATGTAACTTAAACTATAACAGTCCCGAATCATATACCGTCGTCCGGGGTGCATCTGAGCAGTCCCATTAGACTCTTCACATGGCTTACGGGATAGATTCTATGGGACTTGGGAAACTTTGTTTTTTTTTTTCTTTTTTTCTTAGTGACAAGCAGGAATAACCGTTTAGAACCGCAGATCTGAGCGCAGACTGATATCTCGCAAAGGGATAAGGTACACTTGTCTGAGACACTTGTCTTTTAACAAAAAAAAATAACAAAAAAAAAAAAAGCGGGCGTTTTTGATGTTAGTGACGAAAATTCAGCGTCCGTAAATTTTTAACTTGAAAAAAAAAAAGATCTACTAATAACAAAAAAAAAAAAAAAAAAAAAACCATAAACGGATGAATTCATGATACCTGCGCGTGCATTTTCGATGAATCAGTCGGTGGTGCAGGCAATACACAGTGAGGGAAGGGGTCGCATACCGATGTCAGTCGCATGCTTTAATTACTCGATCGCTGAAGTGTGAACTGCCAACACCTGTTTAACTACCGCTTGCTTTCGCAGGTGTGAAAAGCACGCGGCGGATTATTACTGTTCTTTGAAGTACTACCGACGATACGAATAACACTCGGCGGACTTTATACTTCAGTCAGATAATCCGACCATAATTAGTAGTAGTCTCACGGGGAAAAAACATGCGTCCGGCGGACTCGGCTTTGGGAGTCCGGACCCTGATTTAAGCGTCCCGGGACGCAGGATTCTGCGTCCCCGAGAACCCTGGAGGGTCATATTTTTTTTTTATAAAAACAAGAAAAAAACATATGCACATAAGTGACAATTAGTTTGTGTTTGTTTGATTTGGGCTTAACGTCGCTTTCATCCTTTTTCAGTCATATCGCGACGGTGTCTGGATGTGGCAGGGAGCTCAATGCTCACTTTTAGAGTGCTGCCTCACTGAAATATCACGCCCCAGACACTTTGACATGATATTCCACCCAGTCACATTATACTGACACTGAGCTGACCAGTTCTAGCTCTACTTTCTTAATGATGAGCGCCAAGCGAAAGAGCAGCTAGTACCATTTTTAAAGTCTTTGGTATGACCCGGCCGGGGATCGAACCCGCAACCTCCCGGTCACAAAGCGGACACTCTACCACTGAGCCACTGTGCCGGTAGTGACAATTAGAGTACAGACCTTGCTGTGCAGGTAGTCATTCAATAATACAATAAGCTTCTATTATTTCAACATTGTTAAAAAGAAAAAGACCTCTAAATGACATTGGGAAATGAGGTTGCTGACAAAAAATATATCTTGAACATCATGTCTGTTACCACGAAAACTAATTACCTCTTTTTAGAGATTGATTTGTTTCTTTCACCACTTTGTTCACACCGGCACACGTTGCCAACTGAAAAAGTTTGCCCGCCAAACCACACTAATTACAAATATTCACTGTGTGCATTGATGTGTGAACAACACGGACCAATTAGAAATTAGAACGAATAAGAACTGCGCGAAAAAAAAGGCCCGAGGCAGTGAGCACAAGGAATCACATGGCATTATTTTTGCGAAAGAAATAAACGGTAGGCCGAAAAAGCCGCATTTTTAAATAAATCACAAATCTGTCACTAAAAAAACAGTATTAATGTACCTTGCGATCTGCTTGTATGTTTTTCCCAACCACCCGGTAAACTGTCTGCCATTTTTGTTTATATTTACAAGAGTTGTCGTTCTTCGTTATACAGTTGCTGCTCATAAACTCTGTAAGGTTTAGAAATGTTGTTTGGGTAAGATTAATTCCAGTTTATATGGCTAGCCTCATGGATTTTTTTGTCTAAGAAAATATTTGTTACTTTTCTTTGTTGAATTTTAATTATTGATGTTTCAGAACCATATTGTGAAAGTTTCAGAAAAAAAAAAAAAAACAGACCAAGCGGAACTTGTTAAAAATTTGCCTCCAAAGTTACCCACCCTACAGATTTCTGCATAATTTGCATTCATTACTGAGGAAAAAGTGAAAATATTTGATTTTTTTAAACCAATGACTAGAATAAAAGTTTTTATGCATAAGTAGTTACTACAAATGGTTTTACATTTAAGCATGACAAAAATTTGCAAATTTACTTCTTCTGTGTAAAGCGCCCAGCGAAAAACGACCTTCTGAAACTAAGATGTCGAAAGCACAGTATAGGTCACGGATGATTAGGGTTAGGTAAGGGTAAATGGTTTAGTTAATATATCATATTAAGCATGCATAAATCTGGAATATTTACGACAGTTCGGGAAGATAAGTGCCGGACAGATTCTGTTATAAAATTATTAGTTAAATACATCAGATCTCTATATGAAATTCATCATCACGAAAACATAGCATACCTATATAATTTTGTATAGTAAAACTGGGGTTTACAGGGGAAAAATTATTTTCCCTACTTCTGCTCAAAAAACATAGATTGTGGGTACTCGTTAGAACCGCCTCGGTGAGGCGGTTCCAACGAGTACCTACAATCTATGTTTTGAGCCGAAATATGAAAACTATCAGAACTTTTATCTGAAAATCTTCATTTTTTTGGGTGAAATTTTCAATATGGTATGGTCAACACAGGTGGTTCTTGAGGATTCTGCGAGTGCTGCAATGAGAACTGTCCATGATGTCAATAGGCATGCTACACAGTCTGTTGCTCCAGGCATGAGGGCAAATATGGAAACTGCCAGAAAGAAACTGAATTAGGTGACACCATTGACAGGTTTGAGTACTCTAAAGCATTTATCGCACAGATGGAAAATAAGTCAAAGAGCTGCAGGATACCAATAGATTATTGCGCCTTAAGCGTTATCCACTCCAGAAGTTCAAGATGGAGGGGAGGCCGGTCGTCAAAGAGCGCCTGCTCAATGTCGTGAAAGAGTGCCTGCCCAGTATCCATATCCATCAGGCTGTTTGGGCATGGTAGAGCAAGATCATGTGACTCACAGTGCTGTTCCCTCTTGTCTGGTTCAGTGCATGGTGGGTACCAGGACAGTGTGTTGTCTAGTCTTAATCAGCTTGTGTTATCTTTAGAAATGAGGATATTGGAATCTAGACTCTCAGCTATTGAGTGGCAACAGACTGCAAACCTCCACGGGTTCAGCCACATGTGACCCTTTATGCTCATAGCTACGTACTATACAGACCTACAAACGACATCGTATAATTACAGTCTGGTTACATCGCGCCTCCTTATCACAGCTTGCCTGATGTCATGTACAGTCATCATCCTACGTATCTTGTTCCAGGCCAGAGCCTCCATGGTCCTTATGGTGGAGCTGTTGAACGTCAAGATGTTTGAAGCGAGCAAGGCAGCGGACAATCAGGGCACTGCTGGACTGAGCATTATCCAAATGCACGGATAGACAGTTCGCATCACCAACATCCCTACAGTCAACCTACGTATGACACTACGGCCAACCTGCAAGGCGGTCCAGTCCATACTGAGGGTCATTCCTACCTCAAACGAGGACGTTGAAAAAAAGGTCAGTTCTTGGAACTTCTTCGCACCAAGGGGCACAGCTGACAGATGGCAGAATAGAAAGGGTGGAGATTTACAGTGGAGGCGACAGAAAGAAGTGGCACAAAGTGGCCCACCACAACGCTATCTTAGAGAACTGTCCTTTCATGATGAAACCATGCAAGCCTGCATAGATGTTTGGTAGCAAAACCCTACAACCAGCCAATCATAGAAGTAAGCGGCGAGTACTGTCTTCTGATCCGGAAGTGGGGATTGATCTAGCCGATAGCGAGATAGCAACAAGCTATGGGTTTAATGAAAGGCACGCTCTGATTGTGCCCCATCTAACAGAAACTCCTAGTCAACGGTCATCGACAGCCGAGGGAAGAGAGGGCAACATAATGAGTAGCCAATCGATGACCGACAGTATGTCATCTGCAAAGATGAGTGCTTTTTTCTTCTGTTTCTGCCTCAGTTTCCGCCGAGGCTAAGCAGCAAGTTCCATCTGCCCTTAGTCCGCAGTCCTTTTAGTCCAAGCGCCCTCTACACAGAACCAGGATGAAAACAGACGCCAGCGAGAGACATTTAATGGTGCTTCCCCATCAATGTCGTTTGGATGCCACCCCGCTGGACGGGTCAGTCAAGAGAAATCAAATGACACGCTCAGCGTAGCCTCCTTGAACGTGAAAAAACTTAAAAACAAATTTTATGAAACATTTCCTTGGATATTTCCTATTGTCTTTCTTCAGGAGACTTGGCTCTATAGATATCAAACTAATATCATCACAGAGATTTATAATAACACGGAATTTGTCTGTGGCTGTATTGATGACAATGAACCAGTTCCTCCAAGTCTGCACATGAGAGAGTATGGTGGTACCTGCATATTATGGCATAGTCCCTTGGATTCTGTGATGAGGAAGCTTCCTGAAATGAGTGCAAGGATCAATGTTGTGGAATTGAAATGGTCAGTGACACCCTTTTGTCTGGTGTATGTGTACCTCCCTGGGGTGGCTGAGAATGAGATCAGGTTCGAAGAAATAATTTTCACTAAGTATAGTCCAACAGATACGATTATTTGTGGTGGGGACTTCAAGCTGTCACTTCATCTAGCAGACTATCTACGTAGAGATGAGCTGTTCCAAAATTTCCTGACAGAGCATGGGGTGATGCCAGGATCTAGCTACCCAGTCAAGGATCCCTCTTCCACACCGCGAATGACAGTTCCTCACAGATTGACTGCTTTCTTGTGGACAAGACCCTCAAAAGCAGTGCTTAGCTATTGTGTACTGATCCCGGAAGTCCATTACCTGAAACTGTAAGATCCTACTCCTGTTGAGCTCCACCTAGACGTCATTGGTGTAAAGCAGCAAGGTTTTTTCCACTGACCGAAGCGCTCAGGCTGACGTCGCTGTTCATTCGAGACCAAGATGGAACAAGTGTGACCTGGACCTCTACAAGTCTGTCGTCAATGCAAGTTTAAGCCGGACCCCAACTGATGTTGAATGTACCCTAGATGCAGACTTTCTTGTTCAATCCCTTACCTCCTCTCTGCGAAGAGCCTCTGAGGCTGCATGCCCTGAACCTAAGAAAAATAAGTCTGGCCAGGGACTCCCTATCTAGAATGACAGTATTGCAAACGCATGTCCATGCGAGTAAGAAAGCTCATGTTCTATGGAAGAAGAGCGGGAGTCTAGTAGATCCAACCTGGCCTTTCTTCACGAAGAGAAGGGAAGCTCGTAAATCATTGAAGAAGGCCGTGCGATTCGCACTCTATCAACAAAAAAAGGTAAATGAAAGTCCAGGGAGTGCCACAATCACAAACCGCAGCCCTTCCCAGACCCCAAGAGGAAGAGGAAACCGACAAATCCAAACAAGCACAAATCGAACAAACATACCAAAAGCACTAAGATTAGCTCTCTCTTCCTCAAGCGAGGTAATCGCAATACTAAAAGGACCGAAAAACACAAGAACAAAATGACACACGGAAAGACACACAACAAATCGCCCCGTAGAACAAAAAAAAGGTAAGAGAAAAGTCCAGGGAGTGCCACAAACCACAAACCACAAAGCAATAAAGAGTAAGACCAACACCGGGACCACCGCCTTAGAACGGTCAGTAGAGCAAATCACTGGGGGTTTTAAAGAACTTTTACAGCTAGCTAACTTCACCCTGGGTCCCGACTGTTTTCAGACTGACGCTATATTTTTCTAACAAGGCACTGTGTCTGCGATAAAATTTCGAAAACTCCTTACGAAGTTTAAAATAACGATAGCCCTGCCTAAGAAGTTTGGCAGTAAGGGCTTTATTACAGTAGTTAAAGTCATTAAGATTTGAAGAAGCTCTGGCGAATCTAATAAGTTGAGATATGTATACCCCATATGAGGTACGCCGGGGGACATCGCCATCCAGAAAAGGGAAATTGACTACATTTGTATATCAAAATCAAAATCGTCCCGTTTATCATAAATTTTGGTGGAAACTGTACCATTAGATATACATAGATTCAAATCCAAAAAAGGTGCCTCGGTATCGGAAGAATTTGCTCTATTTAATTGGAGTTCTGTAGGGTATTTCGGTCCACCATTTGGTCAAAGTAAATATTGTCAATATTTAATAAATCATCAAGGTATCTTGAAGTTGAATTGAAAGCCTCAATAATGTCAGCCTGATTTTCACGTGAGAGAGACTTCATGAAATCTCTCTCATAACAAAAAAGAAACAAATCTGCAACAAGAGGAGCACAATTGGTTCCAATCGGAATACCAATAGTTTGCCTATAAAGTTTAGTTCCAAATCTAATAAAAATATTATCCAAAAGATAAACAAGGGCATCACAGACTTTTTGACACGACCATAAATTGTGATTATTATATACATCAGAAGTGAAAAAAGCACATTCCTCGTTGCAAGCTAAATATTGGGTATTCTCCCGACTAAACGTTCGGTTAATTAAATCAATAAGTTTATCTTTTATAAGATGATGAGGTAACGTAGTATACAGTGTAGAAAAATCATATGTAGACAATTTAGAAGCCTGAAAGGTTTTAGATTTAAATTTATTGAGAACATCATTAGAATTTTTAATTGACCAAAAATAGTTAATTCGGTCCCTTTCGTAAACAGTATCATAGTATCTAATCCAATGTTTTTTAACAGCAGTAAGGCATGAAGTTAGCAGTTTGGACAAAACAGTAGTCGTACGTGAACTAGAATTAGCAATAAAACGTGCTTTATAAGGTCGTTTATGAAGTTTCGGTAACCAATATAACGTAGGAAGTCTGTCTTGCTTTTCTTTAATACTCACTGCAAACTTAGCAGTAATATCGATAGAATGGGTATTGACAATAGAGCTCTCGTCAGTAGAAATCCGTTCATATGGTTTGGTACTACAAAGTTCTTGTATTAGAGTATTGATATAATAAAGTCATCACACAACAACAACATTATTAGCAGCTTTATTAGCTGGAGCCAAAACATACTTCCTATGAAATTCTTGGATACCTTGTTTCAAATATCGAAAAGATAATTTAGGCTTAGGAGGAAGAAGATCAAGGTTATTAGAGTAAAATAACACACGTTCATCAATGATCTTAAAAATCTTTAATTTTCAAATATTTAAAGCATAAGACTCAACATGCTCTCGTTTACACCAACGCGTACAATAATCATTTAAAGCACTGGCAACTGTTTCCCGATGGTGGAGCGCTGTGGTGCAGTGGTAAAGCGTCGGACTCGAGATCGATAGGTACCAGGTTCGATCCCCACTAACAGCAAGTGTTGTTTCCTTGAGCAAGAGACTTTATCCACATTGCTTAGTACTGGTTTCTACCCAGGAAAAAAGAGGGCCACATGGAAGATTAGTACTAGATTACTAAATGTGTTACCCTCTATAAATAAGGTCGATTATTATTATTATTATTATTATTTGATATTTATTGAAATCAATGTTGGCTGGGAATCTATATTTAGGTCCTTTTGAAATAACTGAACGGATTCGTGAATCAGTTATAATCTTCAAGTTACCAGTGACAATATGACCCGCTGGTTGATAACAAAATTAAGAATCTTTACAATCTCAACAAAGACAGGAGTTTCTGGTTACCGTCATGGATGCTATTAAATATGATACAAAGATGTTTTATAAGCTGATGAAGAAGCAATGTGCCAGGCCCTCTACTGCCACAGAAATTTTACAGTATGACGGAAATATATTTCAGGTGCGGAGGAGATTGCAACTGGGTTTGCTGCTCATTTTAAGGACCTTGCCACGCCGACTCCTAATGATTACTTTAATGAGGACTATTATAGACAGGTTCAGTATGATACCCTGGCGATTGAGGACTTATGTAGCAGGCAGTCTGGTTGGTCTTTCAAGCCTGTAACCACTGACGAAATCTCATCTTTGGTTAGATCGTTCAAAAATGGAAAGGCACAGGATATTCATGGTCTGGCGGCAGAGCATCTGAAATATGTGTCGGGTCTGATTGCCTTGCCCCTGGCGAATCTGATGAATTTTATTTTGTCTACTGGTTACATACCAGCAATGTTACTGGAAGGCCTACTCACGCAAGTTCCAAAGAAAGATAAGAACCGCTCCTTACCTACCAGTTACAGAGAAATAACTATTCTGGGAAAACATCTTGAAAAGATTCTGCAGCGACGAACGAAGCACCTACTTACTAAAATCAATCTTGTATTCAACGTGGTTTTACCAAGAAATCATCGTCTATGAATGCCGCCCTGCTTATCTCTGACTTGCAGAATGAAGCAAAGGACAGATGTGAATTCTTAGGACTGGTTACTCTTCCCAGCTAGCATTCTTTATAAATCTATAGCGGGCCGTTATCGGCCCGTCAGCTACCAGGGTAGCTGACGGGCCGATAACGGCCCGCTATAGATTTATAAAGAATGCTTACTGGGTTGATGCAGCGAAGGCCTTTGACGACGTCTGGCAAGGCTCCCTGTTGAGAAAGATTTGTCGGGAAGGTGTAGATGGGTCGCTGTGGCTTACCTTGTCCAGTATGTACGCTAATGCGGTTACCTCTGTCAAATGGGGTCCTCATGTTTCCGCCCCGTTTCCCATTAAACACAGGTGTTCGTCAGGGAGGTATATTAAGTACAGTGCACTACAAACTCTTCAATAATGATCCTCAAATGTGTGAGGAATCCGGTCTAGGTGCAGGTATTGGTTGTTTTAGATGTGGTGCCCCAACCTGTGCTGACGATGTTGCTGTTCTTGGGAATAAAGCATTTCATGTGCAGTGTTTGGTGGAGATGGTGCGTGGCTATTGTTTGTGTGAGCATTACATCATACACCCGCAGAAATCAGAAGAGGTGGTCATGAACGAGGAGAAGGACCGTCAGAGCGAGATACAGATCATGTATGGCGTCGAGCCAATCAAGCAGGTCCCATCTGCGGTTCATCTAGGGGTTGAAAGGAATAAATCAGGGAAGTCTGATGTTGAGAAGAAGATACAGATAGGACTGGACTATGTATTGGCGTGTCTGGTCTAAACCCAATGGTCTCTGTCCATCTTTAGAGGATCTACGCTCTACCCCGGGTCTTGTATGGCCTGGAGGTGCAGTTCTGTCTTCATTCTGATATTCAAAAAAAGGTAAGGGAAAAGTCCAGGAAGTGCCACAATCACAAACCGCAGCTTTGTCAAGTCAAGGAACAGCTTCAAAGATCCATCCTCAGGTGGATACAGTCACTTCCAGATAGCACTGCCGTCCCGGCTTGGTGCTTTTCGTGCGTTTGTTCGATTTGCGCTTGTTTGGTTTTGTCTGTTTCCTCTTCCTCTTGGTGTCTGGTAAGGGCTGCGGTTTATGATTGTGGCACTCCCTGGACTTTTATCTTACCCCCAGTTTTGTATTGCCTCCTTGGAATTCGACCTTTCGAGCAGAAGCTTGATCTCCGTCGACTGACGCTGCTGGCTAACGTGTTGTATTTTGATGGTACGTTAGAGCAGGATATTGCCATGAGACAGGTAAGTGTTAAGGACCCGGGCAGCCACAGCTGGTTCGTGTCATGTAACGACCGGTTGCTGGACGCGATTCTGATTCTTCATACAATGGATACGGTCTTCCAATCGACGATGGATGCGGTTTCTCCTATATTCAACTCTGGACGCGATTCCTCTTCTTCTAACGTCGATGGACACGGTTTCTCAAATGACGACAGTGAATGCGATTATTCTTATTCTTATTCGTCTTCAAACAACGTTGGACGCAGCTATTGTACTGATGACGTTAGATGCGGTTCCTGAGGCGACGTTGGACGTGGATCATGATACATGGGACGATAGTCATTCACATGATATGTATTTGCACACCTATGTTATAATAAGCACAGTAATGCAATAAGCCTGTAATAATAGCACAGACGTTATAATATACCCTGCCCTCAAATGTACAACTACGCCAAAGGAGGTGACCCATTACTGGGTGGATTTCCTGCACAAGTAACAAGTAAGTACTATATTTGAATAGGCGTGTTTTCATAAAGTGAAATTCACACATGATAATTTGTACTTTTATCCATTCAGAGAAGTAGATGAGGTCGGTGCGGTGATCAGTTTTTTTTTTTTTTTTTTTTTTTTTTTTGTTTTTTTTTTATGCGGGGGCTTATGATGTTGTGGATATTCGTTGGGATTCACCTTGCTGAAGCCATTCTGGTGGATGCCCGCAGCATGTGTTTGGTGCAGGTGTGGTGAGGCGTTCTATGGTTATCATCAGATTCCCGCCTTATCTGTTATTCTACACAAAGTAGACCTACTGTTGAGTTAAACATCAATATGTAATTGTCACCATTGTCGAGGTTTATTTCTCAGTTAATTATCATACCATATGTTTCATTTTGTTATATGTTTGCCATAACCATTCATTGTGAATGTGTTTCGTTGCAATTATTGTCATTGGCATTGTTATTGTCATTAAAAAGGGGGAAGGGGTGTTGCGATTTGATAAACCATTTTTTTCTCTTAAACTAGGTTTTCTCTACTGTCCTTTCGACATCACTTGGAAAGTCGTTTTCCGCTTGGCGTTTTATTTTAAAAGAAAATATTTTGTTCTGATTGACCATATCTAATTATAACCGGTTGTCTTTTCTAATTTTGTGTTTGTTTTCAAATAGTTACCCCTGTATTTACCCTAAATTTAAATGTACGGCCAACAATTGGTCAATTTCGATCACAATAGGCCCTTTTCACAAAAAATCTATATTCACTGTTTACTATGACGTAGGCCCTTCCTAGACAATTATAGGTCACTGAGTGATTGTCTGGGATTTTTATCCAAGAAAACATTTTTTTACATAAGTTTGCTGATTTTAAGTTATTGATGTTTCATGACAATACTGTGAAAATTTCAGAAAATTTGAGCAAGTGGAACTTGTTGAAAATCTCCCTCCAAGTTACCCACCCAACCGCTTTCTGCGTAATTTACAGCCATTTTTACTAGGGCAGAATATTCGATTTTTTAACCCAGTGAAAAGAAGAAAACTTTTTGTGCATAGATAGTTACGACAAAAGGTTTTGTATTACATTATGACAAAAGTTTGCAATTTTACTTCTTTGTAAAGCGCCATGCAGGCAAAAACAACTTTCTGAAAGATGTCGAAAGCAGAGTAGATATCGTGGTTTTTACGAATTATTCTTATTTCAGCTTTTAAAGATAAACTGTGTTTTTCTCTGCTAAACTAGGTTTTTCTCTGATAAACCAGATTTTTCTCTAATAAACCAGGGTTTTTCTCTCGATACCGCGGGTTTTATAGATAAACTAGTTGTTGTTTTTTTTACTCTAATAAACCAGGTTATTCTCTAGATATTTTCTCTAATAAACCAGGTTATTCTCTAGATATCGCAGGTTATAGATAAGAATTTGAACTTTAGATAACATGTAACATCTGAAGTAAATTTAGCAAACCGAAATACATTGATAAAAAGATGTTCTTAAATTTGTACAATACTACTGTATTTCCCGCTTAGAATATGCAACACAGATCAGGCCTCCTATTAACTTAGTAATAATGCAATATCTTAACAATGTATTTCTAAGATAAGACGAAACTTATTATGAAACCTCTTTATGATTGATTGCACACCATAGATGCTTCTGACACATAACGAGAACACGCCTGTTCAAATATATGGGAAATTTCATCTCCAAAAACTGAAAATTTTTCAGATAAAAAACTCTGATATTTTTTCATATTTCTGCTCAAAACATAGATTGTGGGTACTCGTTAGAACCGCCTCGGACATAGATTGTGGGTACTCGTTAGTACCGCCTCGACGAGGCGGTTCTAACGAGTACCCACAATCTATGTTTTTGAGCAGAAATAAGAAAAATAATGTATACCCCTTTAAACCCCAGTTTTACTATATAAAAGTGGGGTTTAAGGGGGTCGAAATTGTATAGGTATGTTTTCGTGATGATATATTGTATTTATTCTTGCAGAAGTTATTGCCCCTGAATTATCGCATTTATGCTGAAAAAATGGTAAAATGCATGTTTTAATTTAATAATTTTCATACTGGAGATCAGGTTACAATAAACTTTGTATAATGAAATCCTTTTGATATAATCTCACAACAAACAGGGGGTGGGGTAACAATCCATATCTATTTGTTAACACTAATCATCATTTTGGTGTGCATTATTATAGATTGTCTCTATATATCTAGAATATCACACCATACCATTTTAAAGCAATACAGACCTTTTAAAATCGATTGAATGTATCAAAACAGTTCAATTATTTAGAAAAATAGAATTTTGCTATTTCGGGGGTAGGGTTAATTATCACGCATTATCTCGTTTCACAGTCGGTGAAATTTTTATGTCATTTCGAAACAATACTACGCAATAAGTAGTAATCATTATTTGAAAGTTTAATGAAAGTTTATTGTTGGGAGGTGTCTTTAATATTTGAATATTTAGTATTTTTTGTTAAAACTACATTTGGGTGGACAAAAATATTGATTATTAGGTATATTAAAGTTTGCTTTACATCCTAAAAGGCTTTTCTATATTTTGCATATTTCAATGCCTATCTAGTGCAATAATTGAAGGTATCTCACAGGTGTTAGTTGCTGGCTTAGAATGATTTTCTCAGTACTACTAGGTCCTAGAACAACTTTGAAGAAAAATGCCTAAGGGGTACATCTTTGAAGCACCAAAACTCTGATACCAGGTGGTGATTTTAGCTTTTTATTGTTTAACAAGTCTGACAATAAAGTCGAGATACATTAAACAATAAAGCTTCTTAGGGCTTTAGATGAAAGATAAAACAATAGAGGTTCTTGGGACTCCAGATAAGAGAATTGATTGATTACTTAATTTGAGGTTTTACGGCCAAGTCAATCCATTAGGGTCATGTCGGTTTACCTGACCACACTTTTTCCTGGGCAGGTTTAGTCTTCTAAGCAGTTACCCATTACTCGCCAGTAACTGACAACTGCCCTTCTTGAATCAGCGGAAGGGAGAGAATGACCGTAGAAAATATTTCACGATCAGTCTCCACGAAAGAATGTTGCCGACCCGGCGAGGATCGAACCCGCGACCTCCTGATCATCAGTCTGAGCCACCGAGGCCGGCTGCAGATAAGAGATATGAAACAATAAAGATTATTAAGGATTCAGATAAGAGAGATAAAACAACAGAGGTTCATAGGGCTCCAGATAAGAGATACAAAAATAGAGGTTTTAGGGCTCCATATAAATAAAAAAAAACAACAATAAATGTCCTTAAGACTGCAGATAAGAGTGATAAAAAATAGACGTTCTTAGGGCTCTAGATAACAGATATACCAAAGAGCTTATTTGGGCTCCAGATAAGGGATAAATAAACAACGACTTTTCGTAGGGCTCCAGATAAGAGATATACAATAGAGATTCCTAGGACTTCAGAACAGTGAGATACAACAATAGAGGTTCTTTGGGCTCCAGATAAGAGAAATGAAACATTATCCTTATGGCTCCAGAATATCAATGAACTTGCTCTACCGACCGTTCTAAGGCGGCGGTCCCGGTGTTAGTTGCTTTGTGGTTTATTCTACGAGGCGATTTGTTGTATGTCTTTCCGTGTGTCATTTTGTTCTTGTGTTTTTCAGTCCTTTTAGTATTGCGATTACCTCGCTTGGGGAAGAGAGAGCTAATCTTAGTGCTTTTCGTACGTTTGTTCGGTTTGTGCTTGTTTAGATTTGTCGGTTTCTTCTTCCTCTTGGGGTCTGGGAAGGGCTGCGGTTTGTGATTGTGGCACTCCCGAGACTTTTCTCTTACCTTTTTTTGCTATAAATCAACAATTTGTCAATGCGTTTTTTTGCGGGACGTGCACCTTAGCATAAGTTGATTCTGGATATTAGGTACTTCATGTTCTTTTGAACATTTATAAGTAGTCAGTTTGATACTAAATTTTATATCGTACAGACACATTTATTGAAGATATATATAAAGAAGTGTCATTTAAAACAAATCAGTTTGTGTAAAGGACTCCTCTCACTTGAAGAAGGTTTATGCTCACACATTTTTTTTTTTTTTTTTTTTTTTTTTTTTGACATTTTGCAAAAGTAAATATGGGGGGGATACCTTGGAAAGGGCACAATCACGGAATACTACCCATCCAGTCAGTGTTTTAGCGCTCTTCTGGACTCTATTGAGTATATTGAGTATATGCTTTTATGAGGCAGTGTAAAAATTGGAATATTTTAATTGTTTTAGACAGTGTTTTAGTAATTTGTTCTTACCAAAGTGTTTTAAAACTGTTAAATGGCTGATAAAAAGAGGAAAATCGAAGAAATTGTGTTTGATTTAAAGACAAACGGTGAAAAAAAGTTGAAGGCAGGCGATTCACCAACAACACGAAAATCCAAGATGGCGGCGAACAAAGAAAATTCGAAGGATGGAGCAAAAAACGAGTCGATGCCGGGTCTGGGGTGGAATACGGAGTCAGATATGGACGCAGCGGGGGAGCAATCTCTTCGTTCATTGATGTTAGGCATATCCAAAGACATTAATAGTTCGATTTCTGGCCTAAATGCACGAATAAAACACATGGGGGAGAATTTTGAGCTTAATCTGATTGATAAACTGTCGAGTGTCATTAATGTAACGGTTAAAGAAGAGATCGAAAAAGTACGTTCAGACTTTGATTCAGAAATATGCGCTATACGCACAAAAGTGGTAGATATGGAGGAGGCTGTCAAAGACTTTAGCAGCTCTTCAGGCGCTACGTCTCGTGTGCAGCAACCATGTTCTGTCGTTATAAGGGGTTTAAAGGAGGGTCGAAATGAAACGGTTGGCATAAACTCTGTTGCAAAAAACAAAGTTATTTCCCTTGTACGGGACGGTTTAAAATTAAAGGAAGTACGGGTGACGAGTGTAGAACGAAAGCAGTCTAAGGGAGATAATCCGGGACTCATTATTGACAATCTTGAGACAGCAGAACAGTTGAAATCGGTGTTATCAGTAAAAAGAACTTTACGTCAAACAAATGAGTATCGTTCGGTTTATATAGAGCCTTATCTCAGTCAGGCGGAATTATCAACGCAGGGTACGTTTCGGACATTGCTGAGAGAAATGGGAAAATCTGACAGTTATCATGTGCATGGGTCAAAGCTGATTCCTAGACGACAAGACAGGGAACGTAGCCAATCCGATGAAAGGAAACAGACACGTGATAGGTCACCATGGCGCAGCAGAAATTCTGGCCAATCGAGAGGCCGGAATCATCGACGCGAGAGGTCAACTGAACGAGGAATGTCAACTGGGCGGTCCGATAATCATGGTGTGAATAGGGGGCGGAGTCGCTCTCTTGATCGCTCAGACAGTTATGCGGAAATAACACGGCGTGACGGTGGAATGCGTGACAATCGATCGAACAGAATACATGACAATGGACGTGGTTATGATCGTAACGGTAGTTATGATAATCAATCAGACAATCAATCAGACAATCGCTCTCGTAGATAGGCTGTACGACTAGGTTTCTGGAATGTCGGCGGTTGGTCCAAAATAAATGATGAAAATTTTAATTTTAGAGAAAACGTTGTTTTATTGAATAATTGTGACATTTTTGCTGTATGTGAAACCTTTTTATCACATAACTCTGTTTTAGAATTAAATGGGTATAAATGGGTTGGAAATAATCGAAAAATACGTCATGAAAAAGCTAAACGTGGCTCCGGAGGGGTAGGAATGTTTATAAAAATGTCTTTTTTAAATAAGTTTCGTTATTGTATTTTAGATGATACTTATGATGATATTTTATGGGTAAAATTTTGGAATGCAGATTCAAGTTTCTGTGTATGTGTATGTTATCTCCCACCTGATGGGTCCACGCGAACAAACGATGCAGAAGAGTTTTATAGAATATTGACTGAACAAGTTTATCAATATCAAAATATAGGCAATATTCACATTTGTGGCGATTTCAACTCCCGTTGTGGCGAAGGGTCAGACTATATTGAAGGGGTGGATGACGTCATTGAGCGAGATATAATCGATAGTATTTCGAATCACTATGGTGATCTGCTACTGAACTTTTTAATTGACTGTAATTTCTGCATGTTGAATGGTAGAGTAAAAGGTAAAAATGAATTTACACATGTTTCTCATAGGGGACGGTCAGTGGTGGATTATGTTTTGATTCCACATGAGCAAATAATTAACGTTAAATCAATGAACGTTTGTTTAATGACTGAAACTGTTGAAAAATTTTCGCTTAATGGATGTACAAAAATACCTGATCATTCTGTTTTATCATGGGAAATGGAATTACCGGAATATGACAACGTTAATACATGTATAGGCACGCGCCAAAAGGCAGAGACATTCACTATGACACGCAAACGATTTAACTTAACGGACATTCCGGTTGATTTTATGAATAATCAGGATATTTTACAACAAATAGAACAAACAGTTTTGAAAATTGAAGATATTTTATCCGAAGAAAATGGAGCAAGTGCGGCATATTCTGAATTTATGGAACTTATTCGTTCTGAAATGGACACAAAATTAAAATGTGTGAATAAACAGTCCTCAGAAATTAAGACAAATAAAATGAAATATAAGAAATATTGGAATGACGAACTGCAAAGACAATGGAGCATAGTTTGTGAGAAAGAACGGACATGGTTAAAGTGTAAAAATAATAATAAAAAGAAGTTGAAAGGTGATTATTGTGCTGAACGTAAGCGCTTTGATAGATTAAACAGACGGTTTAAACGGCAGTATCAGCGAAAAGAACAGGAAAAACTTCATAATTTAGTCGAATCTGATATTTCACGTGATTTCTGGAAGGAAATAGGGAAACTGTCTTTAGCAAATGAACGAAAATCGAAGATTCCTATGGAGGTATTAGACCCGGATGGTAATTCGGTTTTTGATTGTGACGAAATTTTAAACAAGTGGAAATGCGATTATAGTGGACTATTTAACCCAGACAATAATGAACAGTTCGATAATGATCATTATATCAACATAATGAGGGACTTACGTCGAAATACTGGAACATTACATGCATCTGGTAATATGAACTTGGATTCATTAAATAAGGAAATAACTTACGAAGAGGTCGAAAATGCAGTGTATCGCGCAAAGTTACGTAAAGCGACTGGTTTTGACGGTATACCGGCTGAAGTTTTACGAAACGAGTCGTGTATTAATTTACTTTATAGGATTATATCATACTGTTTCAAAAATGGAGAAGTGCCATCAGAATGGACTAAAGGAATAATAAATCCAATTCCAAAGCCGGATGCAAAAGATGCTAGGGACCCCCTTAATTATAGAGGAATCTCGCTCCTATCAGTTCCATATAAAATATATGCGGATATTTTAAACCAACGGTTAATGGATTGGCTTGAACAAAATAAAGTCCTAGTAGACGAACAAAATGGATTTCGAAAGAAACGTAGTTGTTTGGAACATATATATTCACTGTATACTATTATCAACAATCGGAAGCTTACGAGAAAGTCAACTTATGTTGGATTCATCGATTTCCGCAAGGCTTTCGATACTGTTCAACGTGATTTCTTATGGTTTAAACTGATGAAAATTGGAATTAATGGACGTATATTGGATGCTTTTCAGTCATTGTATGTTAATGTGCAAAGTACTGTTAAAGTAAATGAGATGTTTTCTCCCTGGTTCCCTGTATCAAACGGATTGAAACAGGGCTGCAAAATATCGCCAACTTTATTTTCCATTTACATCAACGATTTGGCACAAGAGATAAATGACTTGAGCTGTGGAATAATGATTGATGATATTATGGTTTCCACATTATTATATGCGGATGATATAATTTTCATAGCCCCAAACCCTGAAAGTTTGCAAGTTATGTTTGATAAACTAGGTACATGGAGCAAGAAGTGGAGATTGACTGTAAACCCTGAAAAAACGAAAGTAATACACTTCCGAACATCAACTGTACAACAAAGCGAATTCAAATTTAAGTGTGGCGAAAAAGATATCGATTACGTATCTAGCTACAAATACCTCGGACTTTGGTTTAATGAACATTTGAATATGACTAAAACTGTGACGGAACTAGCAAAGTCGGCTAGCCGTGCGTTATCAGCATTGTATTCAAAATGTCTTCGTGCTGGGGGAATGACATTAAATGTTTTTCAGAAACTGTATGAATCACTTGTAGAACCTGTACTTTTCTACAGTGCTGGCGTGTGGGGAATATCAGACTTTCGAGAAATTCAAATGGTTCAAACTAAGGCGTGTAGATACTTCCTTGGAGGTGGAAAATGTGCATCAAACGTTGCTTTAAGGGGAGACATGGGTTGGAACTCTTGTTATGTTAAAGCAAAAACCGAAGTGTTTCGCCTGTGGATGAAACTAAGGAATACCGATGACGCCCGTGTGTTAAAATGTATACATAACTGGTCTAAACGAAACGGTCGAGGTTGGGAAGCAAGGGTACTAAAACTGTCGAATGGACTGAATGTTTCTGAAATTCTAAATGACACTAATTTGCCAGTGCGACTTGCCTTAGAGGTTTTGAAGGAATCGCTTTCAAACAAAGACAATGATAACTGGAATAAGCAATTAGCTGAATCGGACAAATTAAGAACTTATAAAACATATAAGAATGTATTAAACTCTGAATGGTATTGTTGTTTACCTATGTCTCGGGACCACCGCCGCATTCTTTTCCAACTACGTTCATGTAGTCTACCAATTGCGATAGAAACCGGTCGTTATAGTAGACCAAAAACTCCAATAAATGAAAGGCTTTGTAAATTCTGTCAATCAGACTCGGTTGAAGGTGAAACTCACTTTCTGTTGGAATGTGAATTATATACAGACTTGAGACATTCACTGTTTGTAAAAGCTTCAGAAGTTGATGCTAACTTTATGAATTTACATACAAATGAGAAACTGAAATTCTTGATGCAAACTAAAGACATTCAATTTCATTTGGGTGCAACAGTCTCAAAAATGTTTAATAGAAGGAAAATGTTTTTATAATGTTTTATATTCCACGTTTTAAATCTGTTTACTAGTGTCTTATAAGTCGAAAACGGCTGGACATCAATATAATATATGCTTTTACCATATGTATCATTTGTATATATTGATGTATGACACTTTAATAAATAACTTTTACTACTACTTACTCTATGTGCTGGAGAGCTGTCGTATTACCGAACTGCTCCCATATCTACGGTATTCAGGGAATTAGACTAGATACCATATTTACACAAAATAATGGGACACCGTAACTTCTTACCATAATTGTCCTAACAGTTGACCAGATTAATCCATTCAGGCCTGTTAGACTCTTCTACTTCTTTCGTTTGGGCAGACCAGTTGAAGCTGTGCCCGGTTTGTTTTGACTACAGTCGAACCTCGTTATCTCAAACTCGCTTATTTCGAACTACCGCTTATCTCGAAGTGAAAATCTGGTCCCTGTTTTAACATGAAACTGTGACAACACGTAACAAAATAATGTGGAAAAGAGGAGCAATTTCTCCTCTTTTCCACATTATTATATATAAATATATTTCTAACTTCAGGGGTCAAATTACATATTCATGTGTTAAATGTGTTTGTTCAATTTATTGTTTTCCTCACTCTCTCAACTCTGATATGTCGAGGTACGGATATCTCGAAGTGTTTCAGTGAGTCCCTTGGAATTCGAGATAGCAAGAGTCGACTGTACTTATATGCTAATGCCCATTTTATCTGATGGCTGGCACAAATGGGTTGATTTTATTACTAAAACGGCTGGATAGATGGCAGCGTAGAGTCTGACAAGACGCCGCGTTCTGTGGTGTCTAAATTGGTTCTGCACTGTTTGCTCATGCCGGTTTGCCCGAATACCAATCTTTGCTTACAGTATTCAGGGAATCAGGCAGGCTAAACCAGAGATGTCAGGAAGCAGATTATGAAACAAAAAAGAAAGAAAGAAGGAATCCAGCGGGTTCATGACGTTTAAAGAACATCGCATTAACGTCGATGCTACACCATGACGTTATTAGAACATCGCACTAACATCGATGCAAGGTCGTGACGTTTATAAAACGTCGCATTAACGTGCTGCATCGACGTTAATACGACGTGGTATAAACATCATGTGCCCACTGTGCATTACGAAAACACGCCTATTCAAATATACCAAAAATTTTACCACCAAAAAATGAAAATTTTCAGATAAAAAATTCTGATGTTTTTCATATTTCTGCTCAAAACATAGATTGTGGGTACTCGTTAGAACCGCCTCGACGAGGTTGTGATGTTGAAAACGCGGAACATTTTTTCTTCTCTTGTAACTTCTATCGAGATAATCGAATCGAACTTTTTCGGATAGTGTCTCAATACTGTAATGCGTCTCTACATGTATTTCTACATGGTGATGAGTCACTTCCTTATGAAACAAATCAAGTCATTTTTGAAGCTGTTTACAAGTACATACAGAACAGCAAAAGATTTTAAGCACTTACCTGTAGGTGATACTAGTATCATCTAATCAGATTAAATCAGAGCTGGTGATATATGAGGTCAGTATATTTTTGCCTACGATATTATTGGAAATTATCAAGTGAAACCTTCCACCCCTTCTCGCTCCGGATTACCTTTTTATACTTTTTTTCTATTGTCTTATTTTTCTTTTTCTTTGTTTCTTTTTTCATTGTCGCTCAAACCATCATTGTGGTATTATGTTATCTCCTGTTATTGCAAAGTTGTTTTAATTTCATTCTGCTATAATGATTGGTTGAGTTTCTGTTCATATATCGTATTGTCTACGTTAAATAAGTAATCCTTGTAATAATGATAAACTGCCATGATGTAATACAATTCATATATGTGTATTAGGAGAAGAACTAAATAAGCTTATGCTTTCGTTCTAATCCTATCTTTTGTGTATATGTCATGTCTGTTTGTATAATCATTGTAACTTTGAAATAAATATGTTTAAACCAATCTATGTTTTTGAGCAGATATAAGAAAATAATGTGTACCCCTGGAAACCCCAGTTTTACTATATAAAAGTGGGGTTTAAAGGGGTCAAAATTATATAGGCATGTTTTCGTAATGGAAAGAAAGAAAGACACTACAGTAAGGGTCCATGAAAAAGTAACAGAAGATACTGGTGTGACTGTGTATCAGGTTATACTGAGATAAATACTGACGAGTAAGGCTGGTTAATCAGAGCTGAAAAGATAATCGATTATCAGTACTGCAATTGTGATCGATAATCGATTAGTAATCACTGAAGATTTGGTCATAATTTTACCTGTCTGAGCATGACTCTTACCATGTGTTTTACTTTAGTATGTATTTGGTCGGACAGTCCTAAGCGAACAGTGAAGACCCAGATGAGACGCCGAGTTTGCGGCGTTTATCTGGGTCTAAACTGTTTGCCACTCACCCAGCTACTGTTAGACACAACATTGGGTAGTAAATTGTATTTGTTCAAATTTTAGATAAACTATGGTAAGGAGCTAAGGTGTCTGAATACTAAGGATAAATACGGTAAAGTAACAGACATAGAAATCAACTGATCGATTTTTAGCAAATCTGTAACGATAATCATTTTTATGAAATTTTATCGATCAATTAATCGATTATCCGATTAATTGTGCCAGCCTTATAATGACAAGGCATACTGTAATTAACTACCCGGAATATTCAGACATCATAACTCCTTACCATACTTGTCCTAAAATTTGAACATTTCTATTTGACTACTTGTTGATGTGTCTTAAACTGCTTGGTGAGCATCTAATCTGGGTCCATACTGTTTTCTCAGGTTTGTCTATCCGAATACTTCCCAGTTAGCATTCTTTATAAATCTATAGCGGGCCGTTATCGGCCCGTCAGGGTAGCTGACAAGCCGAGAACGGCCCGCTATAGATTTATAAAGAGTGCCAGCTGGGTTAGATCTGTCTGTCCGAATACTTAAGGTAAACACGAGTCTGTTTTTGTTGACCAGAAGTCACACATGTTTTTTTTTTTTTTTTTTTTTTTTTTTTTTTTTTTTTATGGTTTTTCAAATACTTTGGTTCTGAGACACTGTTATGTTATGCATTTTTATTGCTGAGGACATTTGATAATCGGTTTGACATTTCAGTTTCATTTGTGCCGAGTGGACTCTTCTACTTTAACTCTTTGGACCGGTTCATTTCAATAAAAGGAGCGTCTGGTTAGTTTCTATTGTTACCATGCTTTATAGTGATTCCTGTCTTAAATACAATGTAGACCCTTATCAGACGCCGCGTTCTGCGGCGTTTACATTGGGTCTACACTGTTTGCCAATGTCCATTTTATGGGACGCTGGCATAAATGGGTTAATCATCACGAAAACATACCTATATAATTTTGACCCCCTTAAACCCCAGTTTTATATAGTAAAACTGGGGTTTACAGGCGTATACATTATTTTTCTAATTTCTGCTCCAATACATAGAATGTGGGTACTCGTTAGACGAGTACCCACAATCTATGTTTTGAGCAGAAATGTGAAGAATATCAGAATTTTTTATCTGAAAATTTTCTTTTTTTTGTTGGTTAAATTTTCAGTATATTTGAATAGGTATGTTTTCGTAATGGCTGGTAACTTGTGAATACTAAGGAGTTGAAAGGTCCTACTATTTAAGGTAACTACGGTATTTAGGGCTGTGTTAGGGAAATTTTCTTATTCAACATGAAAATTTTAGACTAAAATTGGTGAAGGGGAAGGGATGTACTTTCAGGGAGACAACTCTGTCAAAATAGTTTTGCCACCTTTCGGAAAAGATGTCCACTTTAAAAGGAAAGAATTCGCTACCCCTGGGAGCAAATTCCTTTCTTTTAGAGTTGATCGCTTTTCAGAAGGGGCTTGATGTGCAGGAAAGCAATTAAAAAGTCACCAATGTTACCTCCCTTGTCCAAAAGGGCAGAAAATCTGTCAAGAGTATTCAGTCCTCTTAACTCCTTACAAGGTACATGTATCCTGTTGGTCAAAAAATCTGAACACGTCCATCATTTTACTACCTGTCGGTGTGTCTAAACAGTGCTGGATGAGTGGCAGACAGTGTACACCTTGGTCAGTGTAGACCCTGGTTCTGCGACGTCTGATCTGGGTCTACACGGTTTGCTCAGTCATGTCTGTCCGAATACTTAGGGTAAACACGTTACCCTGATTTGACCTCGCGGAACCCACAGGCTGATCTGAGTCTTTGCTGGTTGCATAAAGTCATAAAGTACTTTTCTCATATTGTCTACGTTACTTAATAGTAGGTTTTGGGCGATACGGCGGAATACTGTGATAGATAGGACAATGAATATTAAATTTCTGTGCCTTTATTTCCCTCTTTTTACATCTTACATTAATTTTCATTAGCTCATGCAATAGCAGTGATCAAACAAGATTTGTTTGTGTATATATTGACCCTTAAAGGGTTCAGCAAAGTTTGTAGCAGACGACATTTTAAAAGTTTTATTTATTTATTTAGTTTTATTATTATTATTATTGTTTTTTACATTTTTTTATTGTTTAGAGAAAACAAGTGTTGATATTTCATATGAATCGTTTGCTTGGCAAACAATTCACATGAAATATCAAGACTTGTTTTCTCTGAAAAGTAATAAAAAAAATCGTCTGCTGTAGTTGTGATTAGCGCTTTAAGGGCTTAAGCATTCACCAGGTCGATTGGAAGATGCTGAGGGCTTCAAATTCGCCGCAGCTAATAACGTTTTCTCTAATCCGGCTAATTTAAAAGCAAAGTAACAATCATATTTGATCTCTGCTGAAAACAAACGTAGATAACTTTGATTTTTTGCTGCCACACATCCTTCCTCCGCTAACTGTCATTACATATATATTTTAAGTGTACTATTATACCTTATAAAGAATAATCAAGAAACAATGCCTATATAATTTTGACCCCCTTAATCCCCACTTTTATACAGTAAAACTGGGGTTTACAGGGGTATACATTATTTTTCTAATTTCTGCTCAAAAACATAGATTGTAGGTATGCGTTAGAACCGCCTCACCGAGACGGTTCTACCGAGTACCCACAATCTATGTTTTGAGCAGAAATATGAAAAATATCAGAATTTTTTATCTGAAAATTTTCATTTTTTTGGTGGAAAATTTTCAGTATATTTGAATAGGCATGTTTTCGTAATGGTTTATAATATTTCAACAAGAAGAAACAAAGTTCTTTCGGAATGGATTCTAAAAGGAATGACCCTTGAGAACAATGAACACACTAACAAAACTGAAAAAACTGGTCTCAAGATTTCGTGGCCAGACGAGCTAGTTTCGACCAATTAGGCCTCATCAGTGACCCTCATATAAATTATTACGAAAACACGCCTATTCAAATATATAGAAAATTCCACCTCCAAAAACTGAAAATTTTTAGATAAAAAACTCTAATATTATTTTCATATTTCTGCTCAAAACATAGATTGTGGGTACTCGTTAGAACCGCCTCGTCGAGGCGGTTCTAACGAGTACCCACAATCTATGTTTTAATCAGAAATAAGAAAAATAATGTATACCCCTGTAAACCCCAGTTTTACTACATAAAAGTGGGGTTTAAGGGGGGTCAAAATTAATTAGGCGTGTTTTCGTGATGTTTCCGAAAAAATTCGATTGGGCTCAATGATCACAAAGGACCAGAAAATACAAACCTCGCAATAGTGAAAATCTGGAGACATTAAAAATACCAGGACGTTGTCCATCTGCAGACAACAGAATACCAGAAAATATAACCACCGTAATAGGCAATGTAACCCATGCCATGCTGAATAAATTAAGATGTCACGCCCACTTCTAATATACAGCCAATCAGATTACTTGATCCACGCTGTTTGTACAAATTTACATACTTAATGACAAGCAGTGCAGATCCAGATCAATAGACTTCTTCAGAAGCCAACTGATCTGGATATAGACTGTTTGCAAAAGGCAGGGAATATCCAGGTTCAGCAGGACCAGGGTAAATAGATATTCCTCCAGCAGGGAGCACTCTTGCTGAAGTGGATTTTCTTTCCTTCCGTGATAAGCCCTTTAAAAATATGAGGATACAAAGGAAATACCATCATCACAGTACACAGCTCTTCTGAGAGGCTACGCTTACTGGAATGAATTCACTGCAAGCAGGGATTGCGGGAGTCCAGTTATATCATTTTAATGGATACTGATACACTTTCGGGTTAGGCAACTGACAAAAACAGATTTTACCTCCTTTCTAAAAATGGGTCAACTTTAAAAGAAAAAAAAATGCTCCAAAAGGAAATAAATTCTTTCTATTTAAAGTAGACCTCATTACAGAACGACTTGGTGTGCAGGAAAGTAATTAGGAAGCCACAAAAGTTGTCTGCCTTGAAAACAAAATAGCAGAAAAACAACAAAGTGCATCCAGTCATGTTAACTTCTAGTCCCCATGGTCTCACCTGAAAATGTATTCATTCACTTTTAGTATTAACCCTTTGTATTACAGTATAATGTCATGTTATAAATATTAGATTATTGCCATCGATATAGTAGTGTGTTATATGATAGAAAACAGCGAGCCAGTATTTAGGCGGCTAAGGCCATGTCGAAGTATTTTCCTTGTTTTCCCTCTCTGACACATGTAACTGGCAGCAGAGGATGGTCCGACTTCTTCAAGTAATTCTACAAATAAAATAAAGAAAGCTTAGACTAATGGTAGGCTAAAGTAAATACTAATCCCGAGACACATCACGAAAACACGCCTATATAATTTCGACCCCCTTAAACCCCACTTTTATATAGTAAAACTGATGTTTACATGGGTATACATTATTTTTCTTATTTCTGCTCAAATACATACTCGTTAGAACCGCCTCGTCGAGGTGGTTCTAACGAGTACCCACAATCTATGTTTTGAGCAGAAATATGAAAAATATCAGAGTTTTTCATCTGCAAATTTTCAGGTTTTGGAGGTGAAATTTTCTGTATATTTGATTAGGCGAGTTTTCGTAATGCATACCAAACATTTAGAGATAAACGGTAGTGTATTTTGGGATGAAAGTTATCATACACTGGGACCTAATTATCAGGGTTCATTATAAGGCGGTATCGGCTATAAGACGGTTTAAAGGTGAGTCCAAAGGTGTTGTATCCAAACAAAATGTATAGACTAAATAGAAAAAATGGCTATTTATAATCATTTTTTCTATATAATCTATATATTTTTGTTTGGATACAGCACGGTTTGTTGGGATACAACACGGTTTTGCTTTGAACCCTAGCATTAGTGTTATAAAGAGAACCCTAGCAATAGTGTTATAAGGAGAACCTTAGCAACAGTGTTATAAAGAGAACCCTAGCAATAGTGTTATAAAGAGAACCTAAGCAACAGTGTTATAAAGAGAACCCTAGCAATAATGTTATAAAGAGAACACTTGCAATAGTGTTATAAAGAGAACCCTAGCAATAATGTTATGATGAGAACCCTAGCAATAGTGTTATAAAGTGAAACCTAGCAATAGTGTTATAAAGAGAACCCTAGCAATAGTGTTCTTAGGAGATCCCTAGCAACAGCGTTGTAAGGAGAACCGTAGCAACAGTGTTATAAAGAGAACCCTAGCAAAAGTGTTATGAAGAGAATCCTAGCAAAAGTGTTATGAAGAGGCTGTGGTGCATTTTTTTTTAAGTGATGATTTTGATATGTAACATACAAAATTAGCATAGAAACAAATAGAATTCAGAAGAAACTTGTTTCCCAAATATATAATATAAATGGATATTTCAAACCCATGACACACATGTCATACATATATGCATATGAAATAGAATTAAGGCTCTATGGTAGTCTTACTCTTTGTTGCTTTGTGGTTTATTCTACGAGGCGATTTATTTAAAGTCTTGCCTTGTGTTATTTTGTTCTTGTGTTTCTCATTTCTTTTAGCATTGCGATTACCTTGCTTGGGGAAGAGAGAGCTAACCATAGTGCTTTTCATACGTTGTTCGATTTGTGCTTGTTTGGTTTTGTCTGTTTCCTCTTCCTCTTAGTATCTGGGAAGGGCTGCGGCTTATGATTGTGACATTCCCTGGACTTTTCTCTTACCTTTTTTGTATATACATTAGATTCTCGTAAACTCATAGTGCAACAGTAAATAAAAGGGATATAGTATAGAAATATTTTATTCCACAGGGGACGGAGGTGTCATTTATCTCAACAAAACATACTGTTGTGATGTAATATATAACCAGCCTTATCAATGAAATTAAGGAAAACAGGATAAGACATCTTATCGAATTAATGTCTTGGGTGTTATCATACATCTTTGCATCGCCTTAAAATATCTGGAACAGTTGTGTTGCCATATATTGAAGCATGTAAGAGATGTTCACAAACAGCTGATAAAACTAGAGCTGTCAGAGGATTTGACTACAGCCCCGCTGCAGCTACATCAGAGAAGAAATACATATAGTGTTGAAATATTTTGAATTCGTCATAACACCAATGTAGGACATGGTAACATGGTATCGTAAAACCTATCAAGGGATTTTAATTCATGTGTTATGGGCCCTTGGCCCTGATTCCTGAATACAAGATACATCAACCCACTGTCCATGCGTGTACCAGTTTTTCAAAGCCTCCAAGTGTGGTATAAGTTTCGTCGAAGTAGGACCACAAACAGAAAACTTATTGAACAAAATGTATTTTAATTGTTTGAAAACCTACCAAGGGACATAAATCCAGGAATCATGGACCCTTGGCCCCTATTCCGGTATACACGATACATCCAGTCATTGTCCGTGTTTATACAAACTTTCAGTTTTCTAGCTTTCATAGTTCCTGAGAAATCTGTTAGGAAAATTTTCAAGAATGTCAAAATTTGAAAACCTATCAAGGGACATAACTCAAAGAGTTATAAGCCCTAGGCCACCACTCTTCGACTACACTTTTCTTACCTTAGAGACCAGTTTTTCAAAGCCTCCAAGTGTGGTATAAGTTTCATCGAAGTAGGACCACAAACAGAAGAGTTATTGAGCAAAATGCATTTTATTTTTTTGAAAACCTACCAAGGGACATAACTCCAAGAGTTATAGACCCTTGGCCCCTATTCAGGTATATACGATACATCCAGTCATTGTCAATGCTTTCTAGCTTTCATTGTTCTTGAGAAATCTGTCAGGAAAATTTTCAAAAATGGCAAAATTTGGAAACCTATGAAAGGACATAACTCCAAGAGTTATAGGTCCTTGGCCACAATTCTGCCAGTACACTTTCCTTACCTTAGAGGCCAAGTGTGGTATGTTTCATCGAAGTAGGACCACAAACGTAAAGGTTATTGAGCAAAATGCATTTAAATGTTTTGAAAATCTACCAAGGGACATAACACCAAGAGTGATGGACCCTTGGCCCCTATTCCGATAAACATGATACATCCAGTCATTGTCCATGTTTATACGAAATTTCAGCTTTCTAGCTTTCATGGCTGCTGAGAAAACTGTTACAAAAATTTTCAAGAATGGCAAAATTTGGAAACCTATGAAGGGACATAACACCGTTCTGCCACTACACCTTCCTTACCTTAGAGACCAAGTGTGGTTTAAGGTTTATTGAAATAGGACCACAAACATAAAAAGTTATTAAGCGAAATGCACTTTAAATTTTGAAAACCTACCAAGAGACATAACTCCTAGAGCTATTGGCCCTTAACTCCAAGAGTTATGGGCCCTTGGCCACTATTCTGCGATTACACCTTACTTACCTTAGAAACCAAGTGTAGTATAAGTTTCATTAAACTAGGACCACAAACATAAAATTTATTAAGCAAAATGCATTTTAATTTTGCAGTCACGGAATCACGGAAGGATATGGCAAATCCAGTATAGCCCCGCTTTTTCAAAGCGAGGCTATAATAAAGTTAAGCATTCCTTGGTGATTTCAAGAAGTACTGAGAACATCCTTAAATCTAACTTTACAGATGAATATGATATTTAACTCACGTGAGCGTAGATCATCGCATTCTTCCTCTCGTTTTCTGTAGTGTTTTTACCAATCCATACAAATAAATCCGCCATTGTGTCAAGAATAAATACATCCTAAAGTGTAAATTAAACTTTATAGCTCAAGGCGAAAAGAACAGAAGATTTCGCATTTACCCATTTTAGTCTGGAGACCTCACAAAATGGTAATTGCACACAGTGCAGACCCAGATTAGACGCCACAGAATGCGGCGTTTGATCAGGGTCTCCACTGTTTGCATATATGTATTTTTCTCTAGGAATGTCTAAATTGCTCACCTAAATTGAAATTGGACTATTCCAATATATATAGTGTGAGGGGAGTTTATTCAGTCTAAAATGTGTTAAATCCTGACTTAACTCTTAAAGTGCTACTCAAAGTTAGAGCAGATTGCATTCGTATTTTTTTTTTTTTTTTTTTTTTTTTTTTTTTTTTTCGAAAATAATGCTTGTTGTTTGTCTGTGCGTCGGGAGTTACATATTTGTCCGTTGTTCTGTCATTGTTTGTTCCTCATCGCTTCTCTCGGTGCCTCGGCAAGACTGTGTTTCGTAATTGGGGCATTTCAGGGTATCTGAACTTATATTTTGAATTTCGTATGAAATGTATATTTTTATTTTCTCGGAAAATATTCTAGAACATCGTTTGATGCGTTGTGACTAGAGCTTTAAGGGTTAGATTTCCCAAAGTATACGGCTTGACATTTCATTTATTTTTAAAATAATGTGAACCATGTGAAACCCTATTATTACGGACAAAAAGAGACATATTTTAAAATGTCATCTGCTGATATTCACATTAAATCTCATCACGAAAACATGCCTATATAATTTTGACCCCATTAAACCCCACTTTAATATAGTAAAACTGGGGTTTACAGGGGTATACATTATTTTTCTTATTTCTGCTCGAAACATAGATTGTGAGTACTCGTTAGAACCGCCTCGTCGAGGCGGTTCTAACGGGTACCCACAATCTATGTTTTGAGCAGAAACATGAAAAATATCAGAATTTTTTATCTGGAATTTTTTTTTCATTTTTTGGTGATGAAATTTTCAGTATATTTGAATAGGCATGTTTTCGTAATCTGACACGTTTAAACTCACTTGGTCAAACAGCAGCCGAACTACGTTTTGTGTTGTTGTTTAACGATACACCAACACTTGTCATTTCTTAGCATATTTATAACAACGATCATGAAATGTGGCAAAGATTCTTTGGCAATTTATGCAATGATTTTATTAACCTCTGTCGTACATTTGGCGACAGCAATACAATTGTAAAAACGTATGCGTATTATTACGGGAAATAAATCTTAATGTCATATGTGCGCCGGGAAGACATTGATCAGCCTGTACATCCGCTCTCTCCAATCACTTCTTTTGCTCAAATGTAACCCTGATTAATTAACCCTTAAAGCGCCAAGAAAAACTGCATCTGAAAATGTCGTCTGTTTATGTCGTCTGCTGAATATTCTTGCAAACTTTTCAAACCTATTTTTTGCATACCGGCAATCAGTGTGGAGCAGTCTGATCAGGGTCCACACTGTTTGCAGAAATGACTTTTAAAATCACAAGCAGAAGACAAAGCAGACGACAATTGTTGTGATTGGCGCCTTAAGGGTTAATTAGTTTATAGAAGAAAAAGGACAACGACAGTCAAGTTTTTCTGCCAGTATCACACGTAAAAACCTTAATTTACTTACATTAGTGTCAAGGTCAGACTGCAACACTTCACCTTCCTTCTCTTGTTTAAACACCATCTCACCCGATGCATCCGATAACCTGTACACAGAATACAACTGAACAGTACATGGCGGTCTCATTAATGGCAATCAATCTCTAATATTGTTGTGGATTTTATTTTACTTAACCAGGTACTCCAGTCTTTTTGCCGGCCTCGGTGGCTCAGTTGCATGCTCCGTCCGACTGGAGACCAGGAGGTCGCGGGTTCAACCCCCGCCGAGGTCGGCAACATTCTTTCGTGGAGATTGATCATGAAATATTTTCTACGGTCATTCTCTCCCTTCCGCTGATTCAAGAAGGGGAGTTGTCAGTTTCTGGCGAAAGAATGTGCACAATACTGGTTAAGCCTGCCCAGTTAACGTGTGGTTAGGTAAAATGACCGCGCTCAACATGACCCCATTGGGTTGACTGGGCCGTAAAGCCTCAACACAAACAAACTCCAGTCTTTTACTGACAACGCTATTAAGATCAAAATTCAACAGACGACATACTGAAGTATTTTTTCTTATTTTTCCCAGAAAACGGGATTTAGCATTTCATGTAAATTCTCTCCAATTCTTATTTTCCCCAGAAAACAGGATTTGGCATTTCATGTTAATTGTCTCCATTCTGGCAAAAATAAAAGAGGATTCAGCATTTCATGTCTCTCCAATTCTTATGTTTTCCAGAAAACAGGTTTGGCATTTTTGTAAATTGTCTCTATTGGAGAGAATTTACATGAAATGTCAAATCCTGTTTTCTGGGAAAAATAAGAAAAATACTTCAATATGTTGTCTGCTAAATTAGCCCAGAGAGAGGTAAAGGTTAATGCATATTCATTGTCTTTAATAAAGTGAAACCACGAGGCATGCATTCAGTATACTATGAATTTCAAATTCATATTTCAATTCTGGCGAAAAATGTCCCACAACTTTTTACACTTCATGAGCAATGCAAAAGTAAATAAGACTTTATCACATTTAATAAAGCTACGAATTGGTTGACTTTTAATTTATACATGTAGTTTGCCATTCCTTGAAGTCTGTAAATTGACTCATGTCAAAATATTACCTCAGTTAGATGAATTTTACCATCAGATTTCCGTAGTTCTTTCTCTATCAGCTGACGTGTTATATCAAAGCCATTACGTAGACATGCCTATTCAAATATATTGAAAATTTCACCACCAAAAGCTGAAATTTTTCAGATAAAAATTCTGATATTTTTCATATTTCTGCTCAAAACATAGATTGTGGGTACTCGTTAGAACCGCCTCACCGAGGCGGTTCTAACGAGTACCCACAATCTATGTTTTTGAGCAGAAATAAGAAAAATAATGTATACCCCTGTAAACCCCCGTTTTACTATATAAAAGTGGGGTTTAAGAGGTCAAAATTGAATAGGTATGTTTTCGTGAAGCAAAGAAGCAGATTATTACATTTATCTACTAGGCCATACTTGCATGTTACAGACGAAACATTTTCAGACGAGAATAGTGTACAGGGATGCAAACAGAAAGTCAAAAAAGTTGTCTCCCTTGTCAAAAAATGGAAACTCTAACAAGTGTATTCATATTGCTGATACTGGGAATATTCACCGACAATTCCTTTTCATGACTGATTGTTTCTCAACTATGACAATATGACATACATCAAATCTGCAAATATAAATATCTCTTCGATCCTTGCTACATTCGACGAACATACACAATATTAGCCGGGGTACAGCAATCCCTACAAGAGTGTGTGTGCGCCCAGCAAAGAAGAGCCTGCACTTCCGCGAAGACTGACCACAGCTTTCACTGTAACATACCTCTTTAAAGGGCTTCTTTTAGCACGAGCTATGTGAAGTAGGTCACCCATTTGGCGAGTGAAGCTTACCTGTACAAAGCTTTTGATCTTTTCTCAATTGAGTGAAGTTTAGCCCCTGCGTTTTCTTCTGCTACTTCATCCAGGCGGTTATAAAATGCACCCTGGAAGTAAAGTTCGGCGACGTTTAAGCAGCGTGAATGTATGTTAACGCATTTACTCTAAATAACCAATCTCAGTCTGGGGACCCCAAAAAGGGTAACCGGCAAACAGTGCAGACCCGAACCAGACGCATTTGCGGCGTCTGATCAAGGTCTCTAATGTTATCAATTAGTTTTTTTTCCATATTTCTCTAGGAATATCTATATCACATGGCCTGACATACCTTAAATTGAAATTTGACTCTTTCAATATATAGTGTGGGGATTTTAAACAGTCTAAAATGGGTTAATCATTCGATAGTTCTGATAATTACTTCAAGTGGATGAGTGGCTAGATTTAGAATTTGTGGTGCAGTCCTGGGGAAAAAATGAATTCTTTAGGGCATCACTGTATGGCAGGTACCATGTGTACTGCAAGTTATGGAAAGCCCTCGTTTGTTTCAACACAGGGATAAATATTTATATTTATCAAATGAAATCGCACCAATATGAATATCGTTCCCGACAAGCTTCAACGTTATACATTGCAATTCATGCAGCATTTCTCCAACATCTGTAGGTCCACCAAGCCGCAGACCTCGGGCCTTTCCAATTTAAAGACACTGGATTTTTTAGTCAGGATGCCAAACAGGTACTGCATACCTCCAATTTGGGATGCACCAGTGTTCTATAATATACATTATATGCAGTGGACTTCGTTTCTTTTGGCACCAGCCAGGTTCCGGCGATGAAAATTAAGAGTTTTGTTGCCTTCGGCGTAATCTCTGATCTACTTTGTCCAAATCTAGATTGTCTGTGATTGTGATATCAAGATATTTGGTGGTCTGAACTTGTTCCAATGTTTCAGTTTGAAGGGCATAATATGTTAATTAGTTTATGTGGGAGATGCCTTGGCATTTGGCGACATTGGATTTCATCTGCAAATCGGCTTCCAGATGTACTAAATTCTTACGGTCTTGTTGCACGGTGTAACAATCCTGTATTGAATTGAAGTTCATAGAATTGACACAGTCGCCTGCCAGCATGTGAACTGAAGACCTGATATTATCAAAAAAAAAAAAAAAAAAAATTATGAAAAGAAAATTGGACAGTACCAGGAGCAAGTCTTTAGGGGATGGGGGGTGGAGGGGGGGGGGGGGCGGAGGGGGAGGGGGTCTCTGGATAAAACTGGGATGGAATCGAGGACAACATTTCTAGATTTTAGTTGGTCAATTGAAACTAAATAGTCCAGAGAAACCAAATGATTCAGTTATGCTTGGGACCTCTAATCCCATAATACCCATAATATCCCAATAACCTCCTGTATGGTACCTTGTCAAAAGGCCTTCGAAAAGTCCTCAATGATCAAATCTGTATGTTTGTGCCTACGATTTATAGCTCCATCCAGGTTGCTAATAATGTCGTGGACAAGCTGGACCAGTTGGGTTTCACAGAAAAAGGTAAGAGAAAAGTCCAGGGAGTGCCACAAACTGCAGCCCTTCCCAGACACCAAGAGGAAGAGAAAACAGACAAAACCAAACAAGCGCAAATCGAACAAACATACGAAACGCACTAAGATTAGCTTTCTCTTCCCTAAGCGAGGTAATCGCAATGCTAAAAGGACTGAAAAACACAAAAACAAAATAACACAAGGTAAGACATAAAACAAATCGCCTCGTAGAATAAACCACAAAGCAACAAAGAGTAAGACTAACACCGGGACCACCGCCCTAGAACTGTCAGTAGAATAAACCACAAGATCTCTGATTGCGGAAACCATGCTGACAGTCAGCACATATTTGGTCCGCCGTCTGACAAAAGGGACCTGACGGCAAAATTTGATAATTTGATACTTTTATATATTCTGACACACCCATTCATATAGACTCATTTCTTAAAAGTTCGATAATCTATCATAACACATTATAGAGATACATGCTTTAAAGTTGTTATAAGGTGCAAAGTCTGAGAACTCCAATTTAGAACGTCGGCAAACGTTATGACGTCATAATACCTTCCAAATTTAGTTTCACGACCAAAGAAACGACATAACTGTATAGTCATAACTTTGGTATATGTAGTACTATATGTAAGACATAAAACAAATCGCCTCGTAGAATAAACCACAAAGCAACAAAGATTAAGACTAACACCGGGACCCACCGCCCTAGAACTGTCAGTAGAATAAACCACAAGATCTCTGATTGCGGAAACCATGCTGACAGTCAGCACATATTTGGTACGTTATGAGGTCATAATACATTCCAAATTTAGTTTCACGACCAAAGAAACGACGTAACTGTACAGTCATAACTTTAGTATATGTATTGCTATATGTTTCCTTTATAAATATGGCTAATTATTTATGCAATCTGAATAAAAGTTGTTATATGGAACTTTGTTTCTATAGCAATACAATTATTTATGAATATTGGTATAGCTGTAATACGGTTGTCATGCAACAATCACGCGACTTTTGACAAAGTGTCTCCAATTAATTTTAGAAGATAGCATGTTCTGCAATGAATTACTCGTAAACAAAAAAAAAAAGTATTTGAAGACGAAAAACTTATGATTTAACCATTTAAAATCATAAAATCATATATTATTCAAAACACTGCAGAATGTTGTAAAGTCCCTTTTGTCCTTTTTACGACTTTTTGTTTGACTAGCAAATGATTCATTGAAGGTAAGAGTAATTTTTGATGAGACCTATCTCTCCACTGCTGACTAAAACACATTTGCTAGACGAATGTGATTGGCTAAAAACACAAACTATTCTCCTTTTGAAAACCCGTTTTAAAGGCATATTCGATGCATAATGTGGACAAAGGCCTTTATGTCATTTGCATATAGAGAGAACCAAGATCAGCCTGCAAATCTGCACAGCCTGATCAGAACCTTTTCTGTTCGTCGACATAACCTACAGTATTTATTGATTCTGTAAATGTGCAACGAAGACCCTGATCAGACTGCGCACATGCGCAGTCTGATCAGGGCCTTCTTTGCTCGTATATGCGATAAGGACCCTTTTCTAATTTCGTGCCGCTTATCAAGTACAGAAATGACACATTTATTGAATTATCCTCTTAAAGTTATACTCACACAAGTTTGAACGCCATCATCTAGTGTTTCCGATGTACATTTTCCTCTCTCTTGTTTGATATCATTAAGATATTGAGCCGCCTGTAAATATATAAATGGACAAATGGGGAATACATCACGAAAACATACCTATATAATTTTGACCCCCTTAAACCCCACTTTTATATAGTAAAACTGGGGTTTACAGGGGTATACATTATTTTTCTTATTTCTGCTAAAAAACATAGATTGTGGGTACTCGTTAGAACCGCCTCGCCGAGGCGGTTCTAACGAGTACCCATAATCTATGTTTTGAGCAAAAATATGAAAAATATCAGAGTTTTTAACTGAAAATTTACAGTTTTTGGAGGTGAAATTTTGCTATATATTTGAATAGGCGTGTTTTCGTAATGATTTGTTGGACAAATGAAGTGACCCACCGGTAACAGACAATGAATACCCCAGTCAATAGTGAAAACTCCTAACTGTGTACCTCTTGCAGCTTGATGTCTGCTGTTTGTTGTTTTAATACTTTAAGAATACAATCGGTTCCATAATATTAATACATTTTTTATAATAATTTTATTATCTGAATTGATAACTGGGCCGCGCCAAGCAAAAACGTGTCTTTGGGCATATGTAGAAAGCGGAGGCCAAGATCAGTCTGCGCATCCGTGCAGTCTGATAAGGGTCTTCTCTGTCCACTAACAGAGTCATTGAATACTATAGAATGTATGAATGAAGAGCAAAGGCCCAGCTGATACTTTGCGCATGTGCAGGATAATCTGAATGTGCGCATTATGCTCATGATTGAAGTCAACTTTTCGCTTGACGCGACCCGTATGTTAATAATTTTATTATTTGGCATTGATAATGATGCAGCTTCTTTCTTTGAGGATTTGTAGCACTGACTAGCTCGTTCATCCGTTTATAGAAGCTCATTTAACGCTGGTTCCAAGTTCGAGTCCATATACTTGTTTGTTTGAGTTCCTGTTTGGCGATATGGCAACCCATGTGGATCATTTTGTGTTGAATTACGAAAACACACCTATTTAAATATACTGAAATTTTACCACCAAAAAAACAAACAAAAAAAAAATGAAAATGTTCAGATAAAAAAAATCTAATATTGTTCATATTTCTGCTCAAAACATAGATTGTGGGTACTCGCCTCGGTGAGGCGGTTCTAACAATTATCCACAATCTATGTTTTTGAGCAGAAATAAGAAAAATAATGTATACCCATGTAAACCCCAGTTTTACTAATTAAAAGTGGTATTTAAGGGGGACAAAATAATATAGGCGTGTTGTCGTGATAAAGGTAAAGGGGTTCAGAAGAGCTACATGTAGTAATGGAGAGAAAAGATAGAACTAGGATAAGACAAGGGTCCCGCAAAAAGTTTTGTCATTGGGTTCGGATTATTTCTATTACAAACCTTCGAAGTATTTCCCCTTTACCAAAACACATTTTTGTAACCTTTTAACCCAGTCGCGAAAAGCAGATAAATAGTCTTCTTTTGGTATCTGTTGGAGACACTGATAAATAGCGCTGCCAAGAGAATTTCTAGACGTATACTTATTTCCAGAAAGCATTTTCTTAAGCCTTGGAAATAAAAAGAAGTCACGGGGACTCAGGTCAGGTGAATAAGGTGGATGGTTTAAAACTTTCACCTTTTCAGAAGCCAAAAAAAGACCTAACAACCTCACACTTATGAGAGGAGGCGTTGTCACGTAAAAGGTGGACTCTTGACTATCCTTTGCTTGGTCGTTTCTTATTGTAACAAGTAAATTGGTCAATGTATATGACTGCATCTATTTCAATTTGAAATAACTCGGTCAGTTGGAAAGCAATTTGAACGAAATAAACGGGTATCGTTAGCTATTCAACACACCATTCAAGTGCAGTGAAGCATTTTAAAATATACCTGGGATAAAACTTAGTAAGCCTATTAGTGACAGAACTTTTTGCACGACCCTCGGATCTAAGAAAAAAAAATGAATGACAATGCAGAAGTAGAAATAGAAGAAATATAAGCATACCCCTATCCCCACCTGCTCCAAGATCAGCAGCCCTTACCACCCCTACCACTCCAAGGTCAGCAGCCCTTAGCACCCTTACTACCCCTACCATCCGCGATTCCATACATGTAACATGCATGGTAAACCTGAAAGAATTCCACCGTCGGCATCAATTTTACTGACTACCGTATTCGACCTAATTACCGCACTCTGCGCTTAGGTATTTCAAAATTACTGGGAACACTCAGTTGTGGTATAATATGAATCTACCTACTAAGGGTACACTATAAAAAAAAATAAGAATAGGATTTGGTTTGATGATGATAATGCGATTTTTTCTGATTTACTTTATAAGGGCATATGTTGTGGGTACTCATTTGAATACAAGTCGATGCAATTCAAACGAGTACCCACAACATATGCTTTCATAAAGAAGTAAAGAAAAAGTACACTGGCTGTAATCCGAAGACTACGGAATTTCTCGACTGTGCGCTTATAGGGGTATGTGCGGTAATTAGATCGAATATACGGTATTTAAAATGTTGCAGATATATACAATTAACGTTTGATTGTGATATCCTTGCCAGTAAATTTCCATTACGCAGTCTAGTATCATACTTAGCGTTTACCGACCTTAGATGAACAATAGCCTAAGCGCGACACCAAAGTGAAAATATTTCATGATCAATCTCCACGAAAGAATGCCGCCGAGGTCGGCAACATTCTTTCGTGGAGATTGATCATGAAATATTTTCTACGGTCATTCTCTCCCTTCCGCTGATTCAAGAAGGGCAGTTGTCAGTTTCTGGCGAAAGAATGTGCACAATACTGGTTAACCGCTTAGAGGACTAAGCCTGCCCAGTAAACGTGTGGTTAGGTAAACTGACCGCGCTCGACATGACCCCATTGGGTTGACTGGGCCGTAAAACCTCAACACAAACAAACAAATCAGTCTGGTCTCTCTGCATAGTGGTGCAACATTCTGATGGTGCATTCGGATTGATACAGTATCCACAACATAGAGAAGGTACTGATTAGATTTCTGCAGCCTGATGTGGGCTTTCATTGTCTGCAGATACTCCGAAAATATCTTTTATTCATTGAATTTCTCGATTATAATGAAATTACCTTGTATCTCTCGTCTTTATTGCTTTGTGCACCATTCCACTGATACAGCTGTAGTCCCAGGTCAAGAATATAGACATCAGAATGATCCAGAAGATCACGACAACGAGGAATCTGAAACAAATGACCAAGTGTCAAAGAAATGAGAACAACTCTTTCACCCCGAGTTTCTGGAGTAGACTCTTTCGTCTATGCAATTTAATGTCTCCATTATCTCAATAAGGGATGTCGCGTATATAAAATTCGAAAACAAAATGGCAAACAGAATAGTGACAAACAAGAAAAAGGCAAACCATTTCGAAAACACGCTTATTCAAATATATAGAAAATTTCACCTCCAAAAACTCAAAATTTTCAGATAAAAAAACTTTGATATTTTTCATATTTCAGCTCAAAACATAGATTGTGGGTACTCGTTAGAACCGCCTCAGCGAGGCGGTTCTAACGAGTACCACAATGTATGGTTTTGAGCAGAAATAAGAAAAATAATGTATACCCCTGTAAATCCCAGTTTTACTATATCAAAGTGGGGTTTAAGGGGGTCAATATTACATAGGCGTGTTTTCGTGATGCGTGTATATCCTCATGAGACGGCTCGTTTAAGCCGTCTCATCAGGATCTTTACTGTTTGCAAAACCCTCTTTTCTGTTCTGAGGAGTTGAAAGAGTCAAGGGGAATGTATGCACAGGTACAATTTCCATCACTTTTTACAAGGAGACAATTTTTGTGACTTCATGTTTGCTTTCCTGCACACCAAGTCTTTTCTCAAAAAGGGTCTACTCTAAAATGAAGAATCTGTTCCCGTGGGAGCAAATTCTTTCCTTATAGAGTCTCCATTTCCCTTGAAAGTGTTGTCTGCTAATATTTACACTCAAAGGCTTACTTACAGTCTCAGGCCCCAAATATACAGTCAGTCAATAGAATTAATCCTGCCTTAAAATTATGGTTCGGAATTTTAAACGCTTGTAACTCCATTTCTGCAGCATTTTTTTTTTTTTTTTTTTTTTTTTTTTTCTTTGCTTTGAAAGATAATTCAGTGCTGCTGATTTTAGGTACACCTAGCTAAACTGTAATCAAGTTTTGCGTCTAAATTAATTTTAAAACCCAAATTCTCCTAATTTTAAAATCCCGATCTGAAGTAAATTCGGGTCTATGAAAAGAATGTGAATTTTGAGCAGATAAAACGCCATTTTTCGACAAAGTATTTTTATTTGTCTTATTTCTCTATGAAAATATCTATTTATCCTAATTATTCGGACAGACAGACTTGAGCAAAAAGTAAACCCCAAATCAGACGTTACAGAGCATGACGTCTGATCAGGGTCTGCTTTGTTTGTCATTTGACCAGCACTTTTAGACACATCAGTAATATGGACTTGTTCATATTTTAGAAAAAGCGTGATAAAAAGTTAAGGTGTCTGAAAATTTAGGGTAAATACAGTATGTACAGTGTAGGCGATTCTAATGAATATCTCAACATAACATACCGCCGGTATTCCGGCGACCTAATTACCGCACTGAAGGCTTAGGTTTTTCAAAAATATTGGAAAACTTATGGTAAAATATTTATCTATCTATACTAGGGGTACACTTAAAAGCCAAGAGCTGCAAAGAACTTATCTAATGATGCTTATATGATGTATTTTCTTTTCTGATTTTCTTGATAAAAAAAAAAGCATAATTATGTTGTGGGTACTCATTTGAATTGCATCGACAAGTCGATGCAATTCAAATGGGTACCCACAACGTATGCCTTTGTAAAAAAGACAAAAAGTACACTAACTGTGATCTGAATACTTCGGAATTGCTTGACTGTGCGCTAATAGAGGTATGTGCGGTAATTAGGTCGAATACGGTATGAGCAGAGGCAAAACATTCCCTACAAGACTAATGTACTCCCAGTGAATACTCAGGTCAAAGTCTTCATCGCCTGCATGAAGACGCTTAGGAACCTTGGCTACCCGCAGAGTGCCATGCGAAGACTCTGATCACTGCGCAGATGCGCAGGCTGATCTGTGTCTTCACTGGGCACACATGTAATATTGTAAGTAATGCTGTCCCCGGCTCATATGTATTCATGGAGAACGGCCTCGGTGGCTCAGTTGGATACGCCGTCCGACTGGAGACTAGGAGGTCGTGGGTTCAACCCCCGCCGAGGTCGGCAACATTCTTTCGTGAAGATTGATCATGAAATATTTTCTACGGTCATTCTCTCCCTTCCGCTGATTCAAGAAGGGCAATTGTCAGTTGCTGGCGAAAGAATGTGCACAATACTGGTTAACCGCTTAGAGGACTAAGCCTGCCCAGTAAACGTGTGGTTAGGTAAACTGACCGCGCTCGACATGACCCCATTGGGTTGACTGGGCCGTAAAACCTCAACACAAACAAATTCATGGAGACATAAGAAAAAATGATTCTCTGGCAACATTCCTTATACGGAGCTTTGATAAACCGCTAAAACAAATGCCTGGAAACCAGCAAAGGCAAAACATCTCAGTATCATGCATTCTGCTCAGTAAATGATTGTTGGCTTTTGAGCCCTTTTAGTTGCATCAAGTTTAAATGATGTGGGAAAAGGACCTTATGCAATATGCAAGCATCAAGGGCCCAGCTCAGCTAGTGTCCCGGTGAAGTCTGGTCAGGGCGTTCCTATCAGCTTACAAAATAATATGGTATTGAAGTAAATATCGATTAACAGGAAAAGGCTCTGATCAGACTACGCATGGAGGCTGATCTAGGCTGTTGCAGTTCACATGTAACATACTGGCCCTTTCCTCCCGGTTCATACCAAATAAAACTGATTTTTTTTTCTTGTGTCCCAACCATTGTATTGACGTAAATTGTTATATACATGCTCAACGCTGGAAGATGTCCCTTATGTCACGTGCGAACAGAGAAGGCCCAGATCAGTCATATCTGATCAGGGCCTTCTCTGTTCATCAATTTGCAGTGAAATCTTTGTAATCAATCACCCAAAGGAAGACTAACCAAAGGTTGCTTGTTTGATACAGGTGAATTTAAAACATATTTTTTGTTTCTGACACCTAAAAATCTGGCCTTCAATGGCAGATGATTAATTTATTCATGTGGCCTCTAAGACACATTTGACTGTATTCTACAGCATCAAGAGACTCAGTGTAGACGACGAAGGTGCTAATTAGCCCGCACGAATGCAATGGCTTATCTGGGTGTTAGTTAACCGCATATAGCATGATGTCCTTTTCTTTCGCTGCACATATCGTATGTGTAAAATATGATATATATGTTTGCCTTAAAAAAAATCGAATGTTGGTGGAGACAGAATAGAAGCATGGAGTAATGAATATTATTTCAGCGACAGAGTGTGGCAACAGCTTGAAACCATGTGAACAACAATTTGTGTTGGGCTATAGGAAAATCTGTCATGTCAGATAAAGCCCAATCCAGCCTGTGCATCTGTGCAGGCTGTTTGGTGCCTAGGCTGTTTGCAGTACACTGACATTATATTTGAAAAGGCAATGACTGGTTTATGCCTTCGCTTTTAGAATGTGACATAAGGCGACTTTTCTAAAATGCGATTTTTCCATAGAGCGACTTTTCCAAACACGCCTCAATGTCTGCATGTCTACCGTCACCGCTCAATTATTTTCATTTGTACTGTTATCTACTATAATTTTCATTTTTCCAGTAGACTGCACGCTGCGCATTGTGTTTCTAGACGTAGGTAAAAGAGGCGATGAGTGAGAACAACAATGCTATATTCCAGTTGAGATGAACAAAGAAAAACGGACCATCATTTGCACCCATGCAAGCAAGTCATCCCCATTGCCTCCACTATAAATGATGTCAGCACCGTACATTATGTTAAAAACCCATGCAAAACTCATGTCTTCCACAATTCTTCAGTCAAACATATTCATATCTTTTTTATTATTATTATTAAGTTGCCATATAATACATTATGGGTACTCGGATACTCTTTGGACGTGTCTAGTGAGGTTGCAAATAGCATATTTTTGATTGAGAAATATGAAAACTTTTTATCTGTGTACCCTCTTATCTATAGCTATTTAAGCTGTAGAATTTTCACTATATAATAGGGGAAAATGAGGAAGATAACCACTTTAAGATTAAATCATCCAGACCAATAAAAACAAATTCAAATAAAGGTTTACAAACTACACAAACTCTGAAGAAATCACCATATAATGTATAACCCAGCATGTCCCTGTTTTCATTTTTTATGACAGATTCTATCTGTCATTCTTCGTTGCCACGCACGGTTTTAGAGAAAGTGACTTGGACTACTATTCAATTTCGTGTTCATCTGCGCACAAAAGTAGACCCAATGTTTCAATGTGTGTATATTAGTACGCCATTGAAGAGCTGTCCATACAAAAGTAGTGCAACTTGTGCTTGATCTATGACGAGAGTCGCTGAGAAAACCCGCCTTAATGTAGGTGCGAACAAAAATGGCGCAGATCAGCCTGCGCGTCCGCGCAGGCTGTTCAGCGCCTTTGTTGTTCGCTGTAGCTCTTTTTTTTCGACGAAGAAGCGTCTCACAAATGGAAAACAGAATTATACCTGGAATTTATTAGTTTCTCATAGAATCTGTCATTTCATGGCTATTCAGCCCTTTGATTATACGTGGGGAAAACATAAAAATGGCCGCAATGCCAGAAAGCGTATCTTCTGGCATATGCGCAATGGGACGATTAGCATCAGCCTGCACATTCGCACAGTCTGATCAGAATCTTCACTCGCCGCATTTTGGATAACCAGTTATGCGAAGTTTGTCCATGCAAACAGCGAAGACTGATCTGACTGCGCGTAAGCACAGGCTGATTTGAATCTTCGCTGTGCGCACACATCAAAAGGAACGTTTTCTCACGTTGAGGCTCAGATAGACTCTTTAACGTAATGGTACAATACATATAGCCAAGATGGGAAGAACCTAACTACACTGCTTTATAACACACTATTTGTTACATATGCATATGGATTGTTTCCCCACAAGTACCTCGGAGAAATTAATAGAGTCATAACAGCTTTTATGTGGGAGTACAAACTACCAGTATGCATTCAGGTGACAGCAGTCTAGATAAAAAAGAATAAATAAAAGCAAACGGAGCCGCCCTACAAGGCCTGTGTGAAGTTAGTTCCTTGTTACTTGTTCCTTGTCCCATGTTCGTTGTTACGTTATTCCTTGTTACTTATTCCTTGTTACTTATTCCAAGTATGTTCAAATGCTAAAATAACTGTCCACTTGTTTGAACATCCATCAGTCCGTCCGTACGTCACACTATCTCCTCCTAAACCACTGGGTGGAATTCAAATAGACTTGCTTCATCACTTCCCCTTATGGTAAGGGTGTGCAACATTATTTTTCCGTGCGTCCGTCCGTGCGTCAATCGTCCGTCCATCTGTCTGTCACGTGTCTTCTCCTAACTAAACCACTTGGCGGAATTCAACCATTGCTTCATCTTTCCCCTCGTGGTAAAGGTGTGCGAGAGCAAAAATTATTTTACCGTGCGTCCGTCCGTGCGCCCCCCGTCCGTACATCTGTCCTTCACGCTATCTCTTCCCAAAATACTGGGGGGAATTCAACCAAACTTGCTGCATCACTTCCCCTCATGGTTAGAGTGTGCGAGAGCAACATTATTTTTCCGTGCGCCAGTCCGTCTGTGCGTATGGCATCCGTACATCTGTCCGTCAGGCGCTCTCCTCCTAAACCATTTAGCAGAATTTAACCAAACTTTCTACATGACCTCCCCTTATGGTAAGTTTGTGCGAGAGCAACATTATTTTTCTGTGCGTCTGTCCATGCGTCTGGTTTCCGTCCATTTGTCCATCACACTACTCCTCCTAAACCACTTGGCGGAATTTAACCAAACTTGCTACAAGACAACCAATTTTCAGCTCAATCCGACTTAACGTTCGGGACCAGATGTGGTTTGAAGATTTTCAAGATGACTTCTATGGTGGCCATCTTGGATACCGGAACGGAACAACTTTAGCAATTCTGAATCTCCATGTTGCCCCGATGCCTTCAACTCAATCTGATTTACTGTTGGGGAGCAGATAACAACTTAAGATTTTCAAGATGGCCACCGTGGCGGCCATCTAGGATATCGTAACAAAATGATTTTAGCGATTCTTAATCTCCATGTCGCCCCAATGCCTCCCACCAAGTTTGGCTCAATCCGTCTTATCATTCGGGGGCAGATGTGGTTTCACAAGGAACAAGGAGTTAGTAACAAGGAAGCAGGAATAAGTAACAAAGGATAAGGAATAAGTAACAAGGAACAAGAAATAAGTAACAAGGAATAATGAATGTGGAACCAGGAATAAGTAACAAGGACTAAGTTATAAGTAGCAAGGAATAAGTAACAAGGATCAAGTAATAGGCAACAAGGAACAACAAGGAACAGTGAATAAGTAACAAGGAATAAGGAACAAGTAACAAGGGACAAGGAACAAGGAACTTACTTCACACAGTTACATACAAGAAAAATTCTGTGGGTATCCTAGCGAACAGCAAAGGCATAAAATAGCCATTTTGTTCTCATATATTTACCGCTCCATTATTTAACGATTCTGTAAGCGGACAGTTTGACCCGTAGGCTTTTACTGTTTCCCACTATATGCCATGAGTATTCAGACATATAGGCCCGGGAATACTGTAAACACAGATCAGACGAAGCAGAACGTGGTATCTGATCAGGGTCGACTCAGTTTGTCACTCATCCAGCTATTTAAACCCTGGGTTTTAAACACACCAACATGTAAACAAAATGAGTTTTTTTTTGTTTTGTTTTTTTTTGTTTTTTTTTTTTTTTTTTTTTCAAATATTAGGACAAGTAGTTATTGTCAAGGAGTTAACGCTTAGCACTCTGTGTAAAAATTTCAGCAGACGACATTTTGAAATATTTAACTTATTTTTCCCAGAAAAACGGGATTTGACATTTCATGCAAATTGTCTCCAATTTGCATGAAATGTCAAACCTGTTTTCTGGGAAAAATAAGAAAAATATCACCAGTTTGTCGTCTGCTGAATTAGCCCAGAGAGTAGTAAAGGTTAATTTGTCCGAATATTTGGGATAAATAGGTGCTACTGTATCCAATTATTCTGTCAGTGGACATTGGGGCCCTGATCAGACTGCGCAGATGTACACTCGGAGCTCGGCCTTCGCTGGACGTACGTCCGAAATTACGTTTTCTGACGTTAAGGCTAATATATTTTATTGAAGAGGAAGAAAAATGGCCAAATTATTGGAAGAAAAAGTAGGAGTAGGCAAGTTATCTTTCCTAAAATACAACGAGAGTCACGCCAAACATTTGTATGAAATTTCAAGATCCTAGGCATAATAGCTCTAGAGAAATGTTTGACGGAAAAGGAAAAAAATACAGACAGGCATACACATAAACGGAGAAGACAAAAAAATATATACCCGCTTTTCCGGTGGTAAAATAATAATATAATCAAAAGTTGTTTTTTGTTGTTGTTGTTTTTGTAGTTGTTGCTGTTGTTGTTTTTTTTGTTTTTTTTTTTTTTGTTTTTTTTTTTCAAAATTATTTGTTGATCCATCATAAAATAATACTGAGAGCAAAACACAACGTTTATAATGTAAATTCTAACACTCCTCGCCTATATAGCCAATTGTTAAGCTCAGTGATTTATTCTGCAATAAATTAATGGGCGGAAGCGCGCGACGCTATCTGGCGCCATTCCGACGTCATGTTGACTCTTTGCTGACGTCAGTCATTGTTTCCACGGTGTTTGACGGTGTAACGTCGTTTTTCTCGCATTAACAACGTAAGAAATGCATGTAAACAACAGCGTTACAGTCAAACCTGTTGGCGGGATATCTTTATGTGATGGCGGACAGTTCGAGGAATCTGAAGGATACAATCACTTTTACGTCGTTTTCTATGTGTTAGAATCGATATACGAGTAGATCAGCTCTTGTGCGTGATTTGTTGAGTAATAAATCACTGTTTGTCGGTCAGTTGTAAGTAGATAAATCACTCGCGCTCCGCGCTCGTGATTTGATCTACTTTACAACTGACCTCCAAACAGTGATTTATTACTCAACAAATCACTGCTGGAGCTGATCTATTTCTTAAACAAATACTGGCACATGGTTTTAAATGCAGAGACAAAACAACAGTACATACGTGCGTTAAGGGGACCTGATACACTTGGCATATCTTCCGCCACTTCCGCCAAGGGAGACAACTTTTGTTATTTCTTCCCAAAAGAGAGCAGATTCTTTCCCTTTAGAGTAGACCCCTTCCAGACGTAAGGTAAACCAATTTTGATAAAGTTGTCTCCCCTGAATGTGTATACGTTCCCTATAACCAATACCCAACGAACAAGCATAACCCTAACTTAACTTGCAAACAATATAATGAAACAATGAATACATGTACACTGAATTATATAAGAATAAGCAATAACATTGTATAATAAGCAAAAACATACATAATATGCAAAAATAGGCTACAGGGTCTTCATAGCAAACAATAAAAGGATTTCCGAAAAATATCCATTAATGCTGACAATTAAATATTTTGCCCAAGTATTTAAGTAGAAACATTTTATGATTTCTTTGAGATTTAATTGCCAATGACATTTATATGGCAAGTCGCTTTACTATTTATTGTGCAAAATGGATATCTTATATGTTATATTAGATATCTTCTATAAGATTTAAGATATCTAATATAGGATATAAAGTATCTGAATTAGTATATCACATATCTTATATACTATATTAAATATTTTATATCATGTATATAAGCTATCTGATACGTATATCATATATCCTATTCAATTCCGCATTTAAGATATCTTATTTAACATATAATATATCTTATTTTAAATAAAATATCTTATATATTTAGATATCTGGTATACTAAATAAGATATCTGATATACTAAATGAGATATCTTATATCATTGAATAAATATCTTCTTATTTACCAAATAAGAAATTTTATATGTCAAATAGATATCTTATATGGTAAATAAGATATCTTATACAGTACACTATATATGATATTTTATACAGGATATAATATTTACTAAAGAAGCTGTCTTAAATGTTATATTAGATATCTTATATATTTTAGCAATTCAGATATCTTAAATGTTATATCAGATATCTTAAATAAATTGGAGGAAAAATAAAAAAACACAACAAACAATTGTCGCTCCCTCAGAGCGAAAAATTCGCCGAAATGGCCGACTCAGAATTATCACAACATCTCTAAAACGTTCAAACGGCTATTGAAAGTGCCAACACAAGGATTCTAGCCCTAGGTTTGGGGTTTGGTGCAATAACTTTGGCTTGGCACGCCACGGTTCAATTATAGGTTTTCTTTAACTCGCAGTGGGTTATGGTTTAGCCAAAAGTACTTGTCTCTGTTTCATCATGGTGATCTATTTGATTTTGTGTCTTTACAATAGTGCATAGACTGAGTTAGGAAGCCATCATGCGAACCTAATTTTTCATGTATTTTTGTTTTAAGAAATGCATATGGTCCCGGTGCTGTTCTTAACCTGTGGGCATTTATAGTTGATACTACGGGGCGTTGCACGTTTTTAAAGTCTTTCCGTGCTCTTTGTTCTCATGTTTCATCAGTCCTTTTTAGCACTATGATCACCTCGCTTGAGGAAGAGGGGTTTGTCTGTGTGTTTCATTTTCGGGGGCTGGCAACAGTTTGTGATTGTGGAACTCCCTGGAATTTTCTATTAACTCTTTAGATATTTGGAGGCTGGAACGTCGACAAGGTCCTTGTTATATGTTTAGCAGCACGCCTCAATCTCGGCTTTTTGTTGAGCTGTTTTGATGTGAGGACTTCAAACTGTAGAGCAGAGTTCCAGGTTGGATCTGACCAGGGTAAAGTAGGTTGATGATGACTTGGTCTCTCTGATGGAAATTCGCAGGATCTCATGAAGTTATCCAAGCATGCTGTTGACCTGTCAGTGTGCTGATTCCTGAATAAAGGTTGATGAGATGTCAACACCCAGATATTTTGAAACGGCTACGATCTGCAACTGGTCATTCTGTAGACAGTACTTAAATCGAATTGTAGTCCTGGAGATTCACATGACACTGAAATGCCATCACCCACTTGCTTTCCCACTTGTTGCCTGCTGTATGTTCTCTTGGAGACTGTTGTTGATTGTTTTAGTCTGAGAAAACCACTCTATAAACACAAACCATCAGCGACTGGCCTTGTACTAGATGATATGATTCTGGGAGACTGCCCGGTTTCAATAAAAGAACCTTTTCACAACATTTGTGTTCAAGCAGCGGTATCAATTGGGACTAGCCCGCGATCACACCGGGCATCAATGGTATATCAAAAAGTATTTGCTATTTTTTTTCTATTTCAATTGTTGTTGTTTTACATGATACCAATTACATGCCACTGGCCATATAAATCACACTGAATGGCACGCTGCCTCCCCGATACTATCATATTATTTTCGTTGCACTTGTATTTCTTGGTCTTTCTCATACTCAGATGAGAATGTATAAAACATTGAAACCCTTAAACTGAAAAGCTTAAATTCATAAAATGCCATTAAATCATCAGCTAGAGCACAGCCGTTCTTGCCACTCATATCTAAAAGAAAGTGAGATTTATTCGTTTTATGCATTCATGACGTAATGTAATATCATTCAGAGAAGATTTTTCTGTTTACAAGGTTTAGCCTCCGTTACAGTTTGACTACTAACGCTTTTCACACGAAAAGGTGCGACAATACGCATGCGAACAATACCGTGGATCGAGATGACGGACTCGGTAGAGGTGTAAAAAGACGAAGAATCGAATTGACCAATGAATAGGAGCAAGTTGACTAGGGTCGAAATGACCAAGGTTCGATTTGACCACAAAAACACGGTGACCATGCTAATGGAGAAACAGTTCGCACTGATAATTCGCGTGCAGTTGGTTACCAATCGAACTTGTTCAGATCTTTTCGTGTACATCAAGCTAAGTTTGACAAACATATAAGATATCTTATATAATATATTAGATATCTTATACAGAAAACTAAAAAGTATATCTTATATACGATATCTCTTATAAAATTACAGATATTTTATATTTCAAATAAGATATCTGAATTAGCAAATACGATATATGCAAATGCAAATAAGATAACTTACATGTTACATAAGATATCTTATATACATAAATATCTGATAAACTATATCAGATATCTAATATATCATATCAGATATCTTAATCAGTAAATGGGATATATCTGCTTTAATAAAATATATCAAATATCGTATATGGGTATATAAGGTATCTTATTTCCTATATAAGATATCTAATATGTTATATAAGATATTTAATATAGTAGATAAGATATCTGATATACTATATTAGATATGTGATCTAATGGAATAAATCAGATATCTTATAAATTAATCTAGACATCCGATATCCTATATAAGATATTTAATATAGCATCCGCATAGCTTAATTGACATATAGTATATCTTATATATATAAGATCTTATATAATATATCGGATATCTTATTATATAAGACATCTGATATATTAAATCAGATATCTGATTTATAGAATAAATAGTAAAACGGCTTGTCACGCATATATGATATTGAAATTAATCTTACTCACCACTTTGGTCTGAATTCACAATTAACAGAAGAAGAAATATCAAAATGTGATAAGAACAAACAATAAGTAAAAATAATAAAGCATAATATAAGGATAACAACAGGAATCGGATGAGAAAAAATAGTATAGATATTTCCAATTTATTAAGATTTCTTTATTCTGATTTTATATATTTTGCCTGATTCTTGACAGGTAAAGTTCATGCATAAACAGAAAATGACCCGTCACATCGTGAAAATAATTTCAGACTACCACAGCACTCATTAGTTTACATCCTAAGGTTGAATGGGTTTCTTGAAAGTAATGATTCTAAATGAAAATCAAACAGGGGTTGATAGGCATACTCTGTCTTTACCCTTAATCACTCTCTGGGCAGTCACTGATAATGATATATTCTCAGAAAATACGTTTTGACATTTCATGCAAATTGTCTCCTGAAGAGAAAATTTGAATGAAAGGTCAAGCACGTTTCCTGAGACAAATAAAAAAAGAACATATTAAGAAATGTTGTCTGCTGAAATTTTACCTAGCATTCTAAACTTAAATAGACAAAATAAGTCACATTACGAAAACACGCTTATTCAAATATACTGAAAACTTTACAACCCAAAAAGGGAAATTTTCCGATAAAAAAATTCTGATATTTTTCATATTTCTGCTCAAAACATAGATTGTGGGTACTCGTTAGAACCGCCTCGGCGAGGCGGTTCTATTGTGGGTACTCGTTAGAACCGCCTCGCCACAATCTATGTTTAAGAGCAGAAATAATGTACACCCCTGTAAACCCCACTTTTACTATATAAAACTGGGTTGAAGGGGGTCAAATTTATATAGGCAGACAGAAAATAGAGCACTGAGAGTACATGGGTGACGCCCATTATGCATATACGTAACGTGCACAAGGAACAATAGAATTATTTGCAAGAAGGATACACCAACTGGTGTAAAATATTTTGGTGTAAAATATTTTGCTGCGTTTCAAAACGGACTGCTGTTAAAGAGTAGACTTTATCGCGTCCAGAATAGGGGCTACTCATAAAGGGTATAATTTGATTCCTCTGGGAGCTAATTCTTTCCCTTGAGTAGCCCGTATTTTGGAAATGATTCTACGGAGAATCTTCCAGGTTTGGTGTGTAAAAGCAACTCAGTTCTAGATAGGTCGATCACTGGTAAATGCTGATGGGGGGTGGGGGGTGGGGACGGGGGCGGTTGCCTAAAATTCTATAGGCCTCTAAAACTGACTGTGATTTAAGCTGAAGAAAAGCTACACAGTACCCGTTAGCCCCTTTTCTGTCTTTTTTCTGTGTTAAGTAGGACAACGGCTCGGGCTACACTTTTTCACATATGATTTCTGGTGGCCTCACACAGTTTTATGGACTGGATAAGGGAGTGTCCCCGCAAAAAATGCAGATTCCCGTAATATAAAATGAGTACTGCGCGATTGTCATTTTTTCTAGACCTACAAGTGTCACAGAAGTTTTTTTCTTTCTTTTTTTTTTCTCAGACATCAAAGCAAGGTATCAAATTTACTGATAAAAAACTCCATGATATCAGTTGATGGATGGATTGGTCAATCGTAGCATTGCTTACACACGTTACGAAGGCTATACAAGAGAAACACCTCAAATACAACCCCCAGATAGCAGTTTCGCGCCAAGACAAGTTCGTGTTTTTTGGGGTTTTTTTATCATTATGTTTGTAGAAAATGTCATTTACATTCTTCAGTATATTAATCTGATAATAATCGTAGAAAATTAGTATTTTAAAAACTATTTTGTTATTGTTTGCATGTCCTGAAGCAGACCTTAGGCGAACTGTTGTAACGGTACGAATTGAGCTGCCCCGAAGCGTCCCGCCCACATTACCAAGCAATACCTCCAGGGCACTAGATAAGAGGAAAGAAAAGAAGACACGCAGAATATCTAATTGTTAGGCGAGTTATAGCCTTACTCCTTGTGTGTTTTGACCCTCCCCACCCCCAATTTGTATGTCATTGAGGGAACTGCCCCTCTGCTGCAAATCCCTAAAATCATCTGCCTGTCACCGAACACTGTAGATTTATGGTTTTTACGGGTGTATTCATATTCGTCGGACGATATTGTACATAACATGGTTAAAATCTTATTTCTTAAAAGTTTTGGTTTTGTTAATTTATTCGCTATTTATAAGCATCAGAGTCTATAAAGCTAATATGTTTTCATGCAGAGTTTAGCGTTTTCAGCGTTACCATGGAACTATTTTGGGGGCGGTTTTAAGCAGTTATTAGGTTGATATCACCAGAAAAACCGAATTTCGAAATGCAGTATGCATGTATGTTAAATCTGGTGGCGGTTTGATAACCGCCCCCACCCCTCTCTCCTCCCCCGCCCCCTCCCCCTCCCCTCCGCAAAAAAAAATAAAATCTAAAAGCCACCTTTACGAACGTGTATGGCGACTAGCGAAGATCCTGACCAGACTGAGCAGATACGCAATCTTGCCTGGGTCTTCGCTATTTACACATGAACACGTTGATCTTTTTTTCCACAGCATGCTCGGTAAATGGTGCTTAAGCATAGCTAGGCTTTTGCTGGAAATGTGAAGGTCGCGTAGTAAAAATAATTATAATACTTTGAATGTGGCCACGCCCCTATTCTGAAAGACGAGGGATTTGACATAATTAATAATACATTTATTTTCAGTTTTCTTACATCATTAGAAAGAGAGAATATTCACCTTTCTTAAAAACACTTATAAAATATTCATATAGTACAAATAAAAATATTATTACTTGTAAAATATTCACAGCACAAACAAAAATATCATTATTTGTTAAATACATGTGTTGTATTAATTTCCATACAACTGCTGATGCATCATTAAACAGGTAAGTGGCAGGGGTGTCTGATATCCAAGAGAAGTTAATCCGACAGAAAAAGCCGATACCCGGCGGATATAGTCCAATATGGTAAATGGTGCTTAAGCTTAGCTGGGCTTTTGCTGGAAATGTGAAGGTCGCGTAGTAAATATAATTATAATACTTTGAATTAGGAATAAAACAAGTAGTTCTGCTGATATAATCACCTCTTTGACTTCTATCCGGCTCTTTTCCCCATGGAAGTGTAAAAGTCTGGGTGAATACTTCGTGGGTTCCACTCTCTTAAATCCGCTCTCAGCTCCACCACGCAGTATCCTTTAAGAATTAAAAAAATACCCATTTCGTGAAAATAGATTTTTGATTTGTGGCAGTGAAGTCTAGATCAGTATACTTGCACGAGGACCTTAGAATGTGCGAATGTTGTTCACAATGCTGAAATGGAATACTGTTTTTCTCATAGTATTCTCGCTTGTTATTCCATGCGTGCTTTCGCGAGCGTTTGCGCGCGTGCGTGCGTATGAGTGTATGTGTAAATCAACTTTCTTCTACGTTGAAGGACAGTTCAGGTAGACTCAGTGAGATATGCTTAGTGTCTGAACAGTTTGCTAATCCGCTACCACCTTATAGGTAGATGGAATAAGATAAATACCATAATGTTTGTCTTTGACAAATGATAACTCCTGAGCTTATCACTTGTATTCGGACATACAGGTCAGAACAAACAATGTAGACCCACATCAATCGTCGCAGAACGCAACGTCCTCTTCAGGCTCTGTACTATTTGCAACACGTCAAGCAGTTTTAGACATATCAACAGGTAATAAATAGGACTTGGTTAACGTTAAGGTCAAGTATGTAAGGAGTTAAGTTCAAGAATTGCCCATAGCTCCAGACAAGAGTGGGTATCCACATAATATTTTTCTTTCTGCTCAATAAAATCTTATGTTGTGGGTACCCATTAGAAGTGCCTCGTTTAAATATAAATATATGTTGTTGGTACTCTCTAGAAGGGCCTCGAGTACCCGCGACATATATTTTTATTGAGAAATAATAAGAATATTTCTCAATAAAAACATATGTTGTGGGTTATTATTAGAAGTTCGTCGTCTAGGACTTTCTAAAGAGTACCACAACATACGTTTTATTGAGAAATAAGCAAAATATAAGTGTTTTTCGATTAAAAAAACGCCTTGTCGGGAGCTATGGTTTCTGTTTCGTAATAAAAGCAGAAAAATAAGAATTCATATGATTATGAGCTTTCCTGGATATCTCCATTTTTTTCATTCCAAAATTCCAGAGACACAGCAGAAAAGCAAAAACACCTTCCTTTTTCGAAACAACAATAAAAACATCCAAGTGCTTGGTTGCTTGGTCAGATTTCCCAAAAATAAGGGTTGTCATTCGGTGTCTTCCAAAGAAGTAAGTCAGGGCTTTCCTATAAGACGGGAAGTACCCTGCCCGACTTGTCCAACCTGTCCCATTTCCCTGTGGGCAAGTAAAACATTTCTATTTACTTGTCCTGGGACAAAGACTTCATAGCTCTAGCTAAGAACAATATCCAGATTAGGAGATGTATATTTTTCTTACTATTCGAAGAAAACATATGTTGTGGGTACTCATTTGAAGCACCTCAGCGAGGCGCTTCTAATGATTACTCACAGCATATGTTTTCTTCAGAAATAAGAAAAATGTCAGTTTTCGGGAAGGTAGATCCAAGTCAGACAAGTAGAGTTTGACCGTTTACTTATCTGTAGACAAGTAATGAAATTTGAATGAATACAGTATGACCATACTATAGTCTGTCACAATGAAAGTGAATGTAAAGCACAACCGAATCACGTGTTCTGTCACAAACATCATGTTTCATTTAACACTGCCTTATGGATTCTTCTACCTGTTTGGACAGGATAATCATCACGAAAACATGCCTTTATATAGTAAAACTGGGGTTTACAGGGGTATACATTTTTTTCTTACTTCTGCTCAAAACATAGATTGTAGATTGTAGGTACTCGTTAGAACCGCCTCGCCGAGGCGGTTTTAATGAGTGCCCACAATCTATGTTTTGAGCAGAAATATGAAAACTATCAGAGTTTTTCATCTGAAAAGTTTCAGTTTTTGGAGGTGAAATTTTCTATATATTCGAATAGGCGTGTTTCGTAATGGTCTAATGGAAGGTGTGTCTGGTTTGCTTTTATTAGAATCATTTATTATAGAAATCCCTGTACTTAATACAAACAGTGTAGAACCTGATCAGACGGCGCGTTTTGCGGCGTCTGATCTGGGTCTACATGTGTTGTTTGCCAATGTCCTTAAATGTGATGTCAGGCATAAATTGGTTTATGTATTATTATAACATATGAAATACATATGTACAACAGAATAATAAATGTACTGGTTCAGTAATACTTACGTTATAGCAGGAAAATAGGATCTGAAAAGGGTCGACTCGTATCCCTGAACTTCTCTGTGTTGAATCGGCTTGTCATCTAGGAATGTGTCAAGTTCCACTGTTTTATATGCGGCAGTTCCGTACTCGTCCTAGCCAAATTAAAAAGTTCGAGATACAAGAAATATTCATTTTCAGGTCTTGCCTCAGTTGCTTCAATGGCCCTTCTTGTACACATATATATGTACTGCAAATAATTTTGCAAAGACGAATTCCCCACTCCATTATGTTAGTTTAACCTTGACATTCACTGGGCTAATTTAGCAGACGACAAATTGATTTTTTCCTTCAGAAAATATGGTTTGATATTTCATGCAAATTGTCCCCATCTGCCTTTCTTCTGGAGAAAATGTCTAACTAGTAAACACAACATACTATTTATAGAAAAATCGAAAAGAGATGCCTTAATCATCCCTGTTTGCCTCCTGACCTGGCGCTATGATTTACCCTCAGAGACTCGAACTACTCTTGTTTAGAACAAATTTGCATGGTCCAAAAGATGTTCGAGCCATTGAAGTTCGACTATATCTGTAATGATCTTTCTTGATTTAGTAATGCAGTGCAACCGCTCTACAACAGTCGCCCTTGGGACGCATAAAACTGGCCGTGGTTTGATTTGATTAGAGGTTTTACTGCCCAGTCAACACTGTTAAGTCATATCGAACCAGTCAATAAATCTTCTCACAATTTTCCTGTGCAGACTTATTCCTCTATACTTTTTTGCATACACTTTCGCCCGTAACTAACAACTGCCCTTCTTGAATCAGCGGAAGGTAAAAAATAACCGTAGAAATTATTTCATGATCAGTCTCCACGTAAGTTGTGGCCAAGCTGGAATTCGAACTTGCGACCATTAGACTTGCAGTCAGACGCGCTACCAACTGCGCTATATTAAGCCTGGAAACTGGTTGTTGTAGAGAGGTGGTTGCCGAGGAGAGAGAGTTTAAATGTATATCGTAAAACAGCACTTTCAGAAAAGTGGCTGTTGCAGCGACGTGGTTGTTACTAAGAGGTGACCGATCTTTGGAGGTTCCACTGTACGTTTAAAACTCTTCTCACTTTCCTTTGCGCTCCTGTACATCAAGCGTCCTCTGAAAAAGGGTCAACTCTAAACAGAAAGAAGTTGCTCCCATTTAGAGTTGATCCGTTTCAGAAAAGAGCCAAAAATAATTTGACGTGTGTGTGCATGTGTGCCTGAATGTGTTTGCATTCCTCTTAAACAAGCTGAGAACATGTTAAAGAACATGGACGTTTTGTATGCATGGATTCACGCATACCTTTTCACAATGAACTTCAGTCTGCAATGGTAAGCACTATGGTTAATTTGTTTTGTTTGTTTGTTTGTTTTGGGCTTAACGGCGCTTTCAACAATCTTTCAGTCATATCGCGACGGCAGGGAGCTCAATGCTCACTTTTAGAGTGCTTACTCACTGAAATATCACGCCCTAGACACTTCGACATGATATTTCACCCAGTCACATTATACTGACACTGAGCTGACCAGTTCTAGCTCTACTTTCTTAATGCTGATCGCCAAGCGAAAGTGCATCTAGGACCATTCTTTTGGTATGACCCGGCCGGGGATCGAACCCACAACTTCCCGGTCACAAAGCGGACGCTCTACCACTGAGCCACTGTGCCGGTCACACTATGGTTAAACACTAGTGAAATTATAGCAGATGGTTTTAACACCCTTCCTCCCTACAAAGTTATGTCTTAACACCAATGAAAACAAACTCTACCTGGGTACTGTACTTTCCAATCCAGAAATGAACATCGTATAATAGAGCATCTGAATCTTCCTCTTTGTATGTCTAAGGAAGGAAACAAAATACATTTAACACTGAAATGAGAGGGAGGGGTCAAACCCGTTGTTCTTACGAATGACTAACATCTTTAACACTTTCCACGCAATGAGCAGATTCAGCAGACGACAGTTTGAAATAGTTGTCTTAGTAAACAGAATCTAATCATATTTTCTAGGAAAAATAAGAAAAATATTTCAAAATGTAATCTGCTGAAATTTTTACCCTGCATGCAAAGAGCTAGAAGCTACACACAGTACAGAACATCTGCTACTAGTGAAGATGCCTAGTCCGTAATTTCTCAGATTTTATTTTCAATTGACACTTAGCAGCTGCAATTAAGGAGGAGTGTGGTGAAAATTCTCGTTTTTTTTTTTTTTTTTTTTTTTTTTTTTTTTTTCTTCATTAAACATGTTGGTGGTGCTCATTAGAAGTAACTCGCATGTTGGTGGTGCTCATTAGAAGTAACTCGCCAAGGCGTTTCTATTGTGTGACCACAACATACGTTCTTATCGGGAAATAAGAAAACAAAGATCCGAGAATGATCAGCAAGGGTTATAATGTCAGTTTTGCAATGAATCAAGCTTTAGTCTTAGCCAGTTGTTGACCGAGTTATCTTTAGTGGTCTTTTCATCGCGCAGATCGGTTAGGCTGATTACCTATTTGCCACTGCCATAATCGGCTTTTGGCAGGAACAGCCCTGCCTCACAAGGGTTGAGCATAACATCTATCCCGACTTCCAACACGAAAACATACCTATATAATTTTGACCTCTCTTTTATATAGTAAAACTGGGGTTTACAGGGGTGCACATTATTTGTCTTATTTCTGCTCAGATTGTGGATACTCGTTAGAACCGCCTCCTCGTTGAGGTGGTTCTAACGAGTACCCACAATCTATGTTTTGAGCAGAAATATGAAAAATACCAGAAATTTTATCTGAAAATTTTCTTTTTTGGTGGTAAAAATTTCAGTATATTTGAATAGGCATGTTTTCGTAATGTTTGACAAGACTAAAATGTTGTTGACGGATCCCGTAAAAACTACCACTGAATAATAAATGATGTCAAGGCAAACATAACAGATTCTGATCACACGCCGCGCTTTGGATTTACCCGGCCATAATCCATTAATCGGCTAAGCATCTACTAAACGCTGTATTATATATGTAGCAAACTATGAAGGTTTGACTTTTTCCCTATAGTTGAATGGTATATGAAAGGTTGTTTTAGGTATATACTTATTAAAATGTGTAATATTTCGGAAATACAATCATCAATCATCATCAAAAATGGAGAGACAAAAAAAAAAAAAAAAAAAAAAAAACAGCAGAAATGTAAAATAGAATTTTCTTTTGATAATTCTAATTAAATATTAGAATAGTAACCCCATTTTTAAGATAAATGCTTGAGAAAATATTTTCATGATACCACTCCTATCTGGAGCTATGCATTATACAGGCAAAGCCATTTAACCTTAGTCCTGCTGAACCGGAATATGCCCTGTCTTTTGAAACAGTGTAGATCCAGATCAGTTTGCTTCTGAAGAAGCCAACTGATCTGGATCTGCACTGTTTGTCAATTAGAACGTGAATTTGTATCAACAACCTGGATCAAGTAATCTGATTGGCTGAATATTAGAAGTGGGCGTGGCATCTTAATTTATTCAGCAAGACAAAGGTTAAAAGGAAACTTGCTGGACGCACTGATCAAATTCTCATTTATCGCTTAGCTTCAAATAACAAGACAGCCGGAGACAAAGCATAAATGTGGGTCTATAACGCATATATACTGGTAACATATGGTTCCATTTGAATGGTGCTGACGTAAAGCCACAATGCAACGACATGTTTAATGTTTTCAGTTAATTACTCACTGACAATGAATATATACAGTCATTTGTAATCTGATTTGAGCCTGGGCACACCATTCCCTACACAAATGCATGAATGCCCATTGAAGACACAGCTTACCATACTTCTCCTAAAAATTGAATTAGTCCAGTTTACTACTTTTGACATTACGAAAACACACACAAATAAATGGAATATTCTACAACCAAAAAAGGGAAAATTTTCAGATTAAAATTCTGGTATTTTTCATATTTCTGCTCAAAACATAGATTGTGTGTACTCGTTAGAACCGCCTCGGCGAGGCGTTTCTAACGAGTACCCATAATCTATGTTTTTTGAACAGAAATAAGAAAAATAATGTATACCCCAGTTTTACTATATAAAAGTGGGATTTAAGCGGATCAAAATTACACAGGCGTGTTTTCGTGATGTGTTTTTGAAAACTGCTGGATGAGTGGCAAACAGAGCAGATCCTGATCAAATGGCGCGTAAACTGTCTTTTACACGACGGGTTGTGGGTAGAGGTAGGGAAGTGGGCTCTTTGAAAAGATTTTGCAGTTGTTGTTTTAGTAGTCTTTATTGAGCTACAATTTACAATGTCGTTGAGTCGGCTTCAATATACTATCCTGAATGAGTGAAGATCTTGATCAGACAAGGAGTGAAAGAAAAGAATAGTTACTCACGTTCAGTATTATGTAGGAGTCACCTTCATAAAATTTGCCGTAATCTTCCTTCGGCCAGTTCGTCACTTCAAACTTCTGAATAATAATAATAATAACAATAATAATAATAATAACAATAATAATTTTATACGAAGACATCAATCAAACATGTCGCAAAGTCGAGCATGTCTCCAAGACCAAATGTATTGAACGATTTCTTCTATTAAAAGGCCAATTTCTTGATTCTTCAAGACCAGTAATGTTGAAACTCATCTGTTTTAAGCCAAAAATTGTGTTAAGGGAAAGGATTCTTTATCATGGTAGGCAATTTCATTACAACTGGTTTGCCTCCCTTGTGACAAGAGGTATACCCTAAAAGGAAAGAATTTGCCCCAAATATTAACGTTAAATCTTAACATGCTGGACAAACCTTTCAGCGGAACACAGGAGTCAGTTTGCATGAAATGTCAAGCCTTTTTTTTTCAGGGAAAATGAGAAAAAATAGCGCCTATTTGTCGTCTGTGTTTTTTCTTTTTTTTGTGTGTGTGTGTGTTTGTTTTTGTTTTTTTTTTTCTTTTTTTATTCTTTTTTTTTTTTTTTTTTCTTTTTTTTTTTTTTTTTTTTTTTTTTTTTGCCCAGTTAGTGCAAAAGTGTAAGCAATCCTTATATTATGAAATCCTTTACTTAACAGTTATACAATTGGTTTTAAAACAAATTTCTTACCACAATACGCCAAATCTGAAGTCCTGGTTTGGTTCCTGCGTGTTGCCAAGCTGGTTCAGCTTCTGCAGACGATTCTAAATAAGAACAAGAACTCTTTTAATTCTTAAAGTGACATTCTAAAGTGCTGTCGGGTACATTCTATTATTATTATTATTATTCCGAGAAAATGTTTATGTCGAACAGAAGCATTGAAAATGCTGACAATGCATGTGTGTTCCAGTAAAGCTACTGCACACACAAAACACACACATCGATATATCGGATCAGAGATGTGTGTTTTGTAGTTGCTTTATTGTAGTTGTGTGTTTTGTAGTTGCTTTATTCCATTAATGGAAACTTGGACGGAATGAAATATGACACAAAGATGAATGAAAATAGATAGTTCAAGTAAATAAATACAAGACAACTTTCCCGAGAAAGGCTTCTTTGGTCATAAACTGAATTGAGATTAACGTCTGGCCAATATTTCATTCATATCGAGGTGTTTTTGTAGGATTTTTATCCAACCTGATACGAATGACAAACTGCTTTCGAGCGCAGATCGGGGTGATCAGTTCTAGTAGTTTTGTCAATGAAATGGAGAATCAACTTTTACAGACATGAACAGAACAGAACACAACAGTATAGAAGTCTTATTTTAGAGTTAATTGGTTTTCAAGCTCATATATATAAGATATATACAAAACATAGCAACACGAGTTCTTGCAGTCATACGATGAACTGTGCGCCAATGTGTTAATAAAACTGTGCGAGTGAACTGAGTGTTGGTTATAGCAATTTTCAGCATAGACATGTACTACAGTGAACGCTCGTTACAATGACAGCATTCATTTCCAAAGATGTTGCCATTAAAATGAATTCGCTGTGGTAAAGAATCCTTAATGCGCAGACGACTTTTTTTCTTCATATAACACATATTTTGTTTAGTTGTTGGAATCGCCTCAGTGCGGCGATTCTAACAGATATCCAAAATATATGTTTCTGGAAGTATTAAATACAATGTTCTTGCATGATAATTTCAGATTAACTGTCAACTCTTGAGCGACAGTTTTGTGTCAGTCAAATCATGATTATAGGGGCTACTGAACTTTATCGCTGTACCAATGTCAGTGTTAACGCTTTCAACCCGATATACCAAATCAAATACTTAAGCAAACAGTGCAGATTTAGATGAAATGGCCCGTCTCATCAGGATCTACACTGTTTGCGGTACAGGCATGCTCGTCTCATCAGGATCTACAACGTTTGCCATTCTGTTGTTTGTTTGTTTTTTGTTTGTTTGTTTTTTTATTTTAGAATGAACCCCCTATTTGCATTAGTGGATGTTTCCAAATGCAAGGATGGAAGAGTTCACTTCAGAATCTCAGGGTTGAAAGGGTTGCCCAATACTTAGGGTAAATACGGTTCATTAGCCTTGGTAACTATCCCTTGAATGAGCTGTTTTCGGATGGTAATTTGGGTCCACAGAGGTGCAGTTGACTTATTTCAGTCAAGTACCTCTGTTGTGTACTCACTTTTGACTTGTCTTTCTGTGTCTGATCCAAATAATGCCAGGTTGGAGTCTTTCCAATCGTACTGTTTCTGTTTCGTTAAACCTAAAAGAATCACGCATCTTTTAAAATACTGCAAAACTGTGGTATATGTTAAAGATCTTTGGGAAGTGAAATTAAAATTGTAACTGGCATTTTCAAAATAGTTTTCCTCTCCCTACCCACTAAGACATGAAAAAAGCTGGGTTTGACATTTACCTACAACCAACGCTCTTACGAACAGTCTTGACAGTACCAAAGTATTCGAACAGACAGGTCTGAACAAACAATGTTGACCTATATCAGACGCGGAGTCTACACGATTTGTCACTCATCCAGCAATTAAGTCATTACATTAACAGCTAGTAAAATGGACCTGTTCAAATTTTGGAAGCAGTATGGTAAGGAGTTAACGTGTCCGAATGTGCAGGGTAAATTTTATACTGTTGTGTGACTTGGACTTTTGGAGTAAATGGTATCTTAAATTCTATGCAATCGATTCTTAAGAAAGCGATTTACATGAAATGCCCGTTCATACAACGTCGCATCAACGTCTATGCAACGTCATGACGTTGCATCGACGTTGATGCGGCGTTGTCCAAACGTTGCGTGCCCGCTGAGAAGATCTTTTTTGCTGGAAGCAAGGGATACGAAATGTCGAAAATACCAGAATCAGTTTTATTGAGTCTGTTCACGAATAGTAGAGTAATATATGTCATACTGCTCACATCTCTGGCACCGGATTAAGCAATACTCTATTTTCAGAGTTGCTCACATTGAGCTTTGTGATCACAAAGGATCAGAAAATATAAACGTCGCTAAAGTGAAGTACGGGGAGACGTGTAGCGGCCGCCATACAGTACTTCACACCATTTGTGGTGAAGATAAATAAGTTCTAAGAGGATGGATCCTCCCGAAGAAAGGAATATATCAAATAAACGAAAATAGCAGACTGTGTTTATTGTGTCTGTTCATGAGAATATTCTGATTTGTGAAACCAAGTGCCTGTGTCATAGACCACTTGCACAGAGCAACATATAGCTTAGGCATTTGCTGCTCGAATACGGACATGTCTAGTGGTTAACATCAAGTGGTTATCCCACAACAGAATTCGGTGGGTTTGTCCCTTCGGTTGTTTCTAGCTTTCGACGTATCTATCCTCTCAGAATATATCCTCACTACAGCTGATGTTAAGTGCTGATAAGTCCGTTCACATCCTGATTTAATTAGTTTATGACGAAATAAAATATGTTTAAACCAAGTGCAGTATGGCGGCTCTGTAATCCTTTACTACTCTGTTGGCAAATTCACGAGACGACGAACTAGCAGTGACATTTTGCTTCTTTTTTCAGAAAATAGGCTCGACATTTCATGCAAAGCGGTTCCTTATTTCTACGGACAATTGTCGAATACCTGTTTTAAACGACACATTATTCTGCAAATACACTATCTCCACTACACATTTTGAAGTCTTCTCAGATCTTACTTGTATATTCTTGCAATGACAGCGTAACTGCACATAACATTCGCAAGAGGTTGCTGTAGTTTAAAGTAATTATATATATGACCGACTGCAGCGAGACAGATAAGAAAGAAAGAAAGAAAGACATTTTCCTTACCTGCCATTTTTATTTTGAATTCCCTAAACAAATTTGAATGGGAGTTAAACTGAAAATATGTTCACATTCTTTGAAGAGAATGTCATTTTTTTGTATGGTATATATAACCTCAATCAATTCAAATTAGATGTGATTTGACTATACCCTCACAATATCGAACACTAATTACACAAATTGATCATTTTTTACGAGGTGATCATGCGGCACAAGTGTCCAGTACTGCCATGAGAGAAGAGGTATATGGACAATTACGAAAGCGATCGTACAGATCAGAGTATACACCGGTATATTCATATTCACTTGTCCGAAAACTTAGCAAGCAGACAATATGAAAGAAAATTATTATCGGACTTGTCGAACACACAGAAACTGATCTGGGCGACCGCTATCCGCACATAAAAATGTAAAAGTCTCTTTTTCTCTCAGTGAGGATATAGGACAACTATTTCAGTCATTTAGGTATGAATATAACTAGATATATGTCCACAGATGCCTCCTGTTTGACACCTTTATCAAACGTTAAACATAAATTCTAATGTAAACGGCCGCGCTTATGCAACGTTGCATCAACGTCAATGCAACTTCATGACGTTGTTGTGACGTTGTCTAAAAGTTACGTGTCCGCTGGGATGGTGAATCCCCTTTGCTAGGGAACACCATACAGTCATGCAATTCCATTCCATTTCATTCCGTGTTAACGTGTTAATGGGAATCGATGCACTTCGTAGATTTTTTCACCATTTTCACCAAGGGAGACTACTTTTGTAATTTCCTATCGCTTTTCTATACACCAGATCGCTTCTGATAAGTGGTCTACTCTAAAAGGAAAGAATTTGCAAATTATTTCCTTTTAGAGTAGTTCCCTTTTCAGAAGGGAGACAAAACAATTTTGACAGAGTTATCTTTCTTGAAAGTGTATCAAGTCCCCTTAAATCGCTTATGATTGCGTCGCATACTAACAATACATTTCCTTCCATTGGATATTTGAAAAACTACGGTTTCTTGAACGATATCTAAATTTCCGGAAGTAATAGACCTACATATAGGATGTGCGGAAGCCGGAACTCGCACAGCCAAAAAGTGCGGAAGCTTTATTTCAGCAACAATATATTTACTAATATTTAAAATTTGCGGTTTTCACAAATGATATTCCTTGTGATGATGATACGCAGTGCTAGGTAGATGTAAAGATCTTGTGAGTTTAGAACAGAACCTGGCATAGCCACATGTATCGCGGAAACTAATGACGGCAAATTTTCTCAAGAAATGAATATACCCAGGAAATGTCATAGTCACGAAGCACAGCCCTCCAGCGGCACCGACAGAAAAGGTGATGTACAAACCATGATAAGACACAGTCGCACAGTTGCAATAGCCGACATACAAAGAAAGAAAACTGCCAATGAGGACCTCTTAGACTGGCTCCAGTCTCTAGTGACTAGTTTTGTTTCTAATAATCCTGTTTGATAATCAACTGAAATAAAACCAAAATAATATCGTGACTATAAAGGCTGGTCACTAGTGACCAGCCTTTATAGTCATGATATTATTTTTATAGTCATGATATTATTTTGGTTTTACTTTAGTGGATTATCAAACAGGTTTATAAGAAAAAATATTTAGTCACTGGAGTCTGGAGCCAGTCTAAGGATCTCTCATCAGCCCGTGAATTAATAGGGTGATCTGAATCTGTTCTGGGTTCACATGACGCAAGGCTCATTTTCTAACGTCGCAGTTTATTTCTGTTACAACACTGCTTTTGTGAAGCTTAACCCTTATCCTTCTGAACCAGGATATGCCCTGCCTTTGCAAACAGGTAGATTCAGATCAGTTTGCTGATCTGGATCTGCACTATTTGCCTTTCAGTATGTGAATTTATATCAACAATCTGGGTTAAGTGATATGATTGGCTGGCAGTTAAATATGGGCGTGGTATCTTTATTCACCATGACAAGGGTTAAGGTGAATTGATACACTTGGTATATTTAAGCCATTTTGACAAGGGAGACAACTTTTGTGACTTCTTATTTGCTTTCCTGTATACCGATTCCCTTCTGAAAAGGTGGGGGTCACTCTAAAAGGAAATACAGTTGACTCTCGCTATCTCAAACTCGCTTATTTCGAATAGCCGCTTATCTCGAAGTGAAAATCTTGTCTCTGCCTAAACATGAAAACCCAACAACAAGTAAAATATTGTGGAAAAGAGGAGAAATTGCTCCTAAGGAGCAATTTCTCCTCTTTTCCACAATATTTTCAATATATCTCTTACTTCAGGAGTCAAATTACATGTTCATTTGTGAAATGTGGTTGGTTGATTTATTTTTGTTTCTCAATTCTGCAAATCTGATATGTCGAGGTACGGATATCTCGAAGTATTTCAGAGAGTCCCTTGGACTTCGAGATAACGAGAGTCGACTGTAATTCTTTCTTTTTAGAGTAGAACCTTTTTCAGAAGGGAGCATAAAACAATTCTGACAAAGTTGTCACTCTTTGAAAGTGTATTAATTCCCCTAGAGTTTTGTTCAAGAAAGTAGGTCAGGTGTGGGGCAGAGTCATATCATTAATTTTCAAAGTCTTAAAAATCATTAGTTCATGGGTTAGACTACCGCCTCTAACCTTTTTTAGCCCGGCAGACCAAAACTGATACCCGTGCCATCTCATCTGAATCTACACTGTTTGCTATTGATTATAGACTGAACCCCGTATTTGCATCAAGGGACATGTCCATGTTCAAGGATGGAACAGAAACTCAGGGTTAAAAGAATTAAAGTAAAAATATTGTAAAACCAACATCAGTAATAGCCGCGCAACACAAAAGGAACTTTTAGCCCATATGCAAACAAAGAAGGTTTAAATAAGCCTTATGGCTTCGTACAGTCCAATAGAGCAAAAGGTTCAACAGTATGCTGGGTATTTCCAGCTGAACAGCAGAAGTTCATGATGAGCCTGTGCGGATTCGCAAGAAAATTCAGTGTTTCGCAGTTCGCATATGGTACGTACAACAAAAAGTAAAAATATAAGCTGTAAACAGTATACCTGCCATGTTAATGTCCTATAATAATTAAAACACACCGCTGAAACCACCTGGTGCTGTATATTTATTGCATAAATTGATCGATAATTAGACTTATAGCTGTACTTCAAAATTAAGTGCTTTAATATGAGGATAACGGATTCCGGATATTGACAGCCATTTGATCGATGCTGGCTACTGTCACTACCGGATTTCCTTAAGCACACTCTTTGAAAGACATGTACTATATATGAGCACCCGGCTGGATAAAGGGGCCTTACAATATTCTGCAGTGTTTGTACAGTTTATGTTTTCCAACTGTTAAAAATCGTTGTCTTTTCATTGTTTTCAAACACGTTTTTGTTTATGAGCAATGCATAGTAGCACATCCTTTCCTCTGAATTTCGAGACACTTTGTTCAAAAGTCATTTGATTATTGCTGTGGCAACTATATTCCTGATATAGTCATATTCATAAAATTCTTATGTTGCCAATGAAACAAAGCTCCATGGAACAATTTTCACTGAAAGTGCAAAAATAATTAGCCATACTTATTAAATAAGCGTATAATAATCCATATGTTAATGTTATGACTTTCTACAGTCGTCTTGAAACGAAAGTTGGGAATGTATTATGACATCTAACGCCTAAGTGTGTGAACTTGGCTTGGAGTCTGGAGTTTGGAATATGGCTTTCAATACCAAGCTTGGTTTTCACAAACAAGAACACAAATAAGTTTGGTATTAAATCTCAGGCCTGGTACTCAGCACCAAAGATGGTATTCAATCCCAAACCGGGTATTCAGTCCCAAGCTTAGTACAATTAGTATTCAATCTCATTTATTCCGAGTTAAGTTCAGGAGGTCTGAAGTTGGCTAAGGAATGTGTGAAGTTGGAATTGCAAGTCAAGTCTGCCGTTGGCATTGGCAAGTCAAGTTTGTGAAGTTAGCGAGGGACTCGTAGTTTGGTATTCGCAACACTGTAGGCCTATGGAAGTGATTTAATTCGGAACATTTGATTCCAAGCTTGGGAACGCAGATTGCATACTCTTCCAAGCTTGGGATTCAATACCGAGTTTGTATTAAACTCCAAGACTGCGAAGTTAGCTTGTAGTTTGCATCACGAAAACATACCTATATAATTTTGACCCCCTTTAACCCACTTTTATAAAGTAAAACTGGGGTTTACAGGGGTATACATTATTTTTCATATTTCTGCTCAAAAACATAGATTGTGGGTACTCGTTAGAACCGCCTCGCCGAGGCGGTTCTAACGAGTACCCACAATCTATGTTTTGAGCAGAAATATGAAAATATAAGAGTTTTTTTATCTGAAAATTTTCAGTTTTTGGAGGTGAAATTTTCTATATATTTGAATAGGCGTGTTTTCGTAATGGAATTCAAATTCGACTTTCAAGCTGTGAATCCCAAGCCAGCTTCACATACTCGTATGGATAATGGCCATATATCTAAGCTGCGAATCCCGTTCCCATACTCGATTTGCAAAGGAATCGAATTAGAACTTTGGATTCAATCTCAATCTTGCAACTGTATCATAGGCAGACCTTTCAATTCCAAGCAATGCATTCAATCCCAAGCTTGAAATTCTTTCCTAAGCTTGCACAATATTTCGAACTGAATCCTTGACCGGGCACCCTTCCTGGGCCAGGGAAACTGGCAAACTCAAAACTCTAAGCCAACATCTAAGACTTAACCGATTTCAATCAATCGGAATTTAATAAACACTTGGGATTCAGTCCCAAGTTTGGGACTAACTCTCAAATAGAGTTTTCAATTCCAAGCAGTATGCTCATTCTCAAGCATGGGAATAAATTTTCAGCAGAGATTCTAATTCCAAGCAATACATTCAATTCCAAGCTTGAAGTTCCTTCATAAGTTTGGGTGCAATACAATATTTGAATTGAATCCAAAACTGGGCACTTCCTGGGGAAACTGTATTCTAAATACCCGGCTTGGGATTGGAAGCTTGGGACTGAATACAAGGCTTAAGATTCAATACCAAACTTACTTCTGAAAACCATTCTTGTTTGTGAAAAACAAGTTTGGTATTGAATGCTATACTCCGAAATTCAAGCCAAGTTTACCCATCCATGCATGCTGACGTTTCAAAATGAGGTTCTCATGCAGATTTGACACTCTATAACAACTTATAAGCACATAATCATATATGTATTGTTTTATGACAGATCGTTGTACTTTTCAGAAATGATTCAATGTGAATGGATTCGTCAGAATAAATTTAAGTTACAAATTATCAAGATTGCCCTAAGGTCCGTTTTGTCAGACTGAGTTTCATTTACCCTAAATATTCGGACACCTTCACTTTTTACCATTCCAGTATCATATTTTGAACAAGTCAATGATATGTCTACAAAACACTGAACGAGTGGCAAACCTTGTAGACCCTGATCAGACGCCGCGTTCTGCGGCATCTGATCAGGGTCTACAATGTTTGCTCAGGCCTACCTATCCGAATATGTACAGTAAATACGGCACGTCGATATAACGGAATATATCGTTAAAAAAGGGGGCGGGATTCAGAAGTAGGCAACTTGCAGGAAAAGTATGATTTACTACTTTGGCCCATTGAGGTGGATAAAAATGCTCAGAGAAAATGTGATTTTCACTTTTAAGTCTAATAATAAAGAAACAGGATGACACTGTGATGGCGTCGACTGTGTTTATCAACACGTACCTGCAAAAGAACAACGTCAGAATTTCTTCGTGCGGACAATGAAGACTCTGATCAGACTGCACGGATGCACAGGCTGATCTGAGTCTTCTTTATTGGAGTTTTCTTTGGGCGCACATATCAGAAGGTACGTTTTATCACGTTGTGGCTCAAAACAAAACATAATATGGTAATGCGCACGCGCAGTGAAAGCCCAGACTATACTATGCATTTACATAGTCTGAAAAGATATTTAGCTGTTCGCAGAGACATTACGTCATGTACGAACTGCGAAGGCCCAGATCGGTCTGCACAATGCAGTGTGATCAGGATCGTCACTGTCGAATAGCACAGTGGATGGAGATACTTAAATATATCGGAGAACAGAAAATATCCTCATCAGACTACGCCGATGCGCAGATTGCATTTTGGTGTCGTTGTTAGCATATTACATGATGACCCTTTTGTTATGTCCCCGCTGTTTGCTATTGTAGTGTACTGATGCCATGCTCTTCTGAACTTGTTCTGTTTGCATGACGGTCTTTGACCGCGTAACCTCTGTCATAAAAATATACGCTGTAAATGCTTTAATCAGAGTGGAATACCTACCCAGCTAGCATTCTACGTATATCTACATCGGGCCGTCATCGGCCCGTCAGCTACCCTGACAGGCCGATGACGGCACGATATAGATTTACGTAGAATGCTGACTGGGTACTGTGTCGGGATAGAGTAAGAACATATTTTATTCTTTAACCCTTAAAGCGCAAAGCAAACTTGTAGCAGGCGACATTCTAAAACTGATTTCGTTATTTTTAGAAAAAAAAAATCAAACGACATTTCAGGTGAATCGTCTGCTGACGATTCACGGGAAATGTCGTCTTATTTTCCCTGAAAAATAAAAATATACATTTCAAAGTGTCGTCTGCCATAGGTGTGATTATTGCTGTCAGATTAATACCGTCACACAAAAAGTAGGATTATTTTCACAAATGTCACAACTTATTTTATACATTCACTGTAAGTTTTCCATTAACTCTTTCCATGCTGGATAATTTTGCATGCTTTTTTGTCGTCTGTTATTTTTTTGAATTAACTGTTTTTCAAAAAAAACACATCTTTCAGGAATACCATCAGAGTGTCAAACAGTTTAAATCCAGATCAGGCCCGACATATTGTCGGGCCTGATCTGGATCCAAATTGTTTGCAAAGGTTATCAGCAGACGACAAAAGACGCCACCAGCGGACAAAGAGTTAACAACATTGCAACAGTGCTGTATGTTTATTTATTTATTTTTTTATTTTTTGCATTGATTTCTGTGTTGAAAAATCTTATTCTGTTGTAGAACATCTGCGTAAAGCAAGGAATGAAAGGACCTTCGAGGTTCGGGCCATATATGGACAATGAAGGCCCAGATCTTTCGCGCAGTCTGAGCAGAATCCTTTCTGCCCGTTTAAAGAAACAATGTAGTATAGAATGTATCGATGAACAGAAAAGGATCTGCGAATGCATAGGCTGATCTGGGTCTTCGTTGCTCGCATAAATAATAGGAAAACATCCATTTTCCCTCGCCGAGTTCATTATTGTTTTTATTGTGTCACTACTTTAGAAGGGAGAAAATAAGAACAAGACCATTAATCTTCTTTAAGGTCTCTCTCTCTCTCTCTCTCTCTCTCTCTCTCTCTCTCTCTCTCTTGGTAAAGCATTTTATATCAACCTACATTACCCAAATCACTGTGTGTGTGTGTGTGTGTGTGCGTGTGTGCGTGTGTGTCAGAGGATAACAAATGATGTCAATCCACATTACCTACACCGTGCGTGCGTGTCAACCCACATTACCGTGTGTGTGTGTGTGTGTGTGTGTGTGTGTGTGTGTGTGTGTGTGTGTGTGTGTGTGTGTGTTGAATGATTTCCATGCCAATTCAAAATCCATGACGTTAACACTTCTATGCAATGAAGACCCGATAAATCACATCCCTTTAAAAGATAAAAGTATGGTTTTCGGGTGTTCAGTTATACAATATTTTTCTCTCAATGAGGCGGTTCTAATGAGCTACCACAATCGATGCTGAACCTGATATGAAATCTAACCTGAAATGAAATCACACACGCAAACACACTTCTATTATCAAACATAGGTAAGGCTTAATTTTAGGTAATACAAAAAAAAAAAAACCTAAAAAGTGCATTATTCTTTATTTCAAAAACAGTCTAGAACGTGTAAGTTGAAATTAAGTAGTGGTGGAGTGTGATTCCTATCCATTTTCTTTCTGTTGTAATATTCAGAGACACTTATCACACGATGTGACTCCTATCATTATGTTTTTCTCTTGATTTCTCTGTTAATAATCAATGTGCTGAACTGAAACAAATACGGACTATCATCTTTCTACAAATAATATATACCAATACTTGTGAAATTGTTGCAAAACGTGTCGTATGGGAAACAAACATTCAAACTTGGCATTGTTTGTCAAAAGTGTGATGTCTACCAGTAGCATCAGCACATTTCTGTCGAGATTTGCAAGAAAATAGGGACATTTTTGTCCAAAGTTGGTATGGCGGAAAGAAGTGCTTCTAATTCCGGATACGGTGTAGTACATTTGTTAGAGTAATCTCTGAAAACTATCGCATAGTGTAAAAATGATACTTACTGCGAAACGAAGAGAAAAAAAAAATAAAAAAAAAAATAATGTGATTATCAATTGTGCATCTCGTGATTGTCCGCCTTGTGTTTGCTAAAATTATCTGCTGCTTGTTGAAAATAGCCTGGCTAAGATGCAGGACCAGTCAACATCACTTTTGTCACTGCTGCAAGACTGATAAAAATAGTTTGGGAAGTTCTGACATAACACAGCGTGCATACCAGAGGGCACGAAACATATATTTGGAGTTCATGTAATGATTCTGGGTTGTTGTTTCTGCAACAAGAATTCAATATGGCAGCCATTCATCTATTGGACACTTTTTCTATTTTAAAAACCACCATAAAAAGTCATATAACAAAACAATTGATGCCTTCTATTGAGGTTAACACCAGGATTTATCAACCCGAGCAAGTGACGTTCACCAAGGCTCTTCATTGGATATTGTAGACTTAAAAACTTTGATTAGATTGTGGCTTCATTAGCTGATATTTATCCTTAGTATTCGGACAAACAGGCTTGGGCAAACAGAGTAGACCCAGATCAGACGCAGATTAACGTGGCGTCTGATCAGGGTCTACATTGTTTGCCATGCTATTCATTATTTTAATAATACTACTATTTACAAGAGAGATAATCCAACATTTTTGGACTGAACTGACTTATTCAAGGTTTAGGACAAATATAATAGGATTTAAAGTGTTTGAATACTTAGGGCATATACGCTACTCATATGATTGCCTCGGTGACACCTTTTTATAGCGAAGCACAAATGAAACATCTGAAAAATAATGCCGATACCTGGCATCCGCAACTCCTTGTAAATCCAGTCAAACGTCAAACTATACCGGAGTCGTACCACATCAGCTCCCCTCCTGTAACTGTAAATTTGTACTAAGTTTCCTGATCCTAGCTTTTGTAATTTATGAGAAATGACATGAACTTAAAAATCACCATGATGACACCAACAACGCGATGCCGCCGCCGTCGTCGCCGACGCCGCCGTTGCTAAAATTAATCAACTAATATAAACTTACATACGACAAAGCTAGCATAGTAAACCTAATTCACACTGCTTGGACAGAGAGTTTTGAAACGGGCTATGAAAAGAATGATCGAATAGCACAGTCTGTGATCTTAGCGCAGTCTGTGACCTAGATATTGACAGCATACCCTTTTCAAATGATTTCAGGGAAACTGTATGAGTTAGTGATATCGGAAGTTGAAATGCACGCAGTTTGGTTTTTCAACGCTTTGTATCGGAGAACAGCTTTGTTATAATTAAGTCGTCTTGGTACAGAGAGACCTTCAGTTGCTTTGACGTGACAGCTGATGAGGTTATGTACTCTTTCAGCTTGCAAAATAATACGAGCAGCAAGTTTTTTTCTGTTTAAACTTAGCAGTCTTTCAATATTAGAATTTCAAGTAAAGAATATACATTTGATAAAACAGTTTTATACTTCACTATAATATAGTTTATATTTTCTGGTCCTTTGTGATCATTGAGTCCATTCTGGAATTTTTAAAAAATATGAGGGTCACTGATGAGGTCTCATTGGTCGAAACTAGCTAGTCTAGCCCAGAACATTTCGCCATCCAGCTGTTTCCAGAGTTATGAATGCGTTCATTATTCTCAAGGGTCATTCTTTTTAGAATGGTTTCTATTTCTGGATGGACATAAATGGATATTGTTTTAGAAGATTGTTGAAGATATAACTAGACAAAAACGATCAATATGCTGAGTTCGAGAAAGATTTTCATAAGATTATTTCTATACACGAGCTTCAAACTTACAGTCAGATCCTTGCACTATACGTGTTATAAATTGCATGTATGTTTGTAGAATAGAAAGAGTTAAATATGTGTATAACAAGCTATCTGATAACGAGCACAGTACGTAAACACGCCTATTCAAATATATTGAAAATTTTGCCCCTAAAAAATTGAAAATTTTCAGATAAAAAATTCTGATATTTTTCATATCTCTGCTCAAAACATAGATTGTGGGTACTCGTTAGAACCGCCTTGCCGAGGCGGTTCTAACGAGTACCCACAATCTATGTTTTAAGCAGAAATAAGAAAAATAATGTATACCCTTGTAAACCCCAGTTTTACTATATAAAAGTGGAGTTTAAGGGGGTCAAAATTATATAGGTATGTTTTCGTGATGATTCTGTTGAATCCCCACTTCCACAAAACCCAGTCTGCATAATAATTGCTTAACTAACGATGCAAAATTAGGTATTCTGTTAGTTACATATTACCTCAAAAGAGGCGGCTCTGCATTCTGATCTGAGTCTTCGCTGGGTACACAGACACATTTATAGGCAATACTGTGCCCTGGCTCATATTTTAAAATAGATTCGGTATCATAGCTGTAGGACTTTGTCTCAGAAGGTTTCATTAACTTAGTACTCAGTGCATGAGTGCTGATATGAACTTGGACGGTTCTGGTATCCGTCCTGGTTAAAATTAAGTACATTGGATTCTCGTTACAACGATAGCATTGATTTGGTTCCCCATCACGAAAACATACCTATATAATTTTGACCCCCTTAAACCCCACTTTTATATAGTAAAACTGGGGTTTACAGGGGTATACATTATTTTCCTTATTTCTGCTCAAAACATAGATTATGGGTACTCGTTAGAAACAAATTTTTGCTCAGTTCTTTCGATTTACTTAACCAATTTTAGTCTGGAGACCCCCAAACGTTGAATACCCAGATCAGATATCGCAGAACGCGGCTCCTGATCAAGGCTTACACTGTTTACACTAACTTCAGGAATGTCTGTAAAACATAGCAATAATAAAAACTAATCAGACACCCTGCAATTGGAAATAGACCGGTCCAAAGAGATGTCTCAACGTAAATGTGTTAGCTCAGTCGCAGGTGTTTGTTGTGGTGGACATCTCTTGACGCCTGAGGCTATCTTCCTTCGCAAATCACGGTGATGTGTTCAGCGGGGCGATACCACGGTGTGTTCTCCTTCATGGCGTCTGCGGTTACTGTGCTGTGTGAGTCATGGCATCTGAAGTGTGTCGGGTGTGGTATGTTTGCTCTACCCAGTGAACACACAGCATCGAAATAACGTCGTTTCGACGTCGCAGAAATGTCAAAACGTTGTTTCGACGTTGCTGCGACGTCAAAACAACTTATTGCGACGTTGTATGTTTGCTGGGTAGCCGATACCTTGGGGCTTAGTGCTGCCGAAGAAGCTGAAAGAAGAAATATGTACTTCTCCAGCACAGCCCATGTATGTGAAAACGGCAAAAAATATCCTCCAGGATTTGATACACTTGGTTTTTATTTTTTATTTTTTTTATTTTTTTTTTTTTTTTGGCCATTTTCACATGCATGGGATGCGACTTTTGTGACTGCTTTCCTGTATAACCTTCTGAAAAGAAATTTAACTTTAAAGTAGACCTCTTTTCAGAAGGGAAGAAAAAACTTAAGAGAGTTACCATCCCCACTCCTCTTTTCCACATTATTTTATATATATATTTCTAACTTCAGGAGTCATATTACATATTCATTTGTTAAATGTGATTGTTCAAATTATTGTTTTACTGACTCTCTCAACTCTGATATGTCGAGGTACGGATATCTCGAAGTGTTTCAGTGAGTCCCTTTGAATTTGAGATAACGAGAGTCGACTGTATTTGGCCGGCGTATGGCATAAGGGTGTTTTTGTTCGAACATGAAAAGCTTTCCATTTTTAAAGGGGTTTACTGTAAAAGAAAGGAATTTGCTATCCTTGGGAACAAAGTCTTTGCATTTAGAGTATCCCCTTTTTGGCGAATTCTTTCCTTTTAGAGTAAAGTGCTTTCCAGAAGCAAATGCAAACAGAAAATCCGACAAAAGTTGTCTCTTTTGTTGAAAATGGCGGAAAATCTGTTAAGTGCATCGTCACCTTAACCCATTTATGCTAGCGCCCCATAAAATCATTACGAAAACACGCCTATTCGAATATAGAGGAAATTTCACCTCTAGAAACCGAAAATTTTCAGATAAAAAAACTCTGATATTTTTCATATTTCGAAATTTGTGGAGCGACATACAGTTTAGAGAACTGTGATTTATTTATCCCCAGCACCGAGGAAGGAAGAGGATTAGATATCTATGTAAAATGTAAACTATCTGCTACCAGAGTGACTCTTGAAACAGTTTTTAAAGAGCAAATATGGTGTAGAATCAATCTCCATGATAACAATTATCTACTGATAGGATGTATTTATAGAAGTCCAAGCAGTCCTCGTGAATCAACACTCCAGCTTGTGGAACTATTACAAGATGTAAGTAATCAACGCATGTTCTAGTAATGAGTGATTTCAGTTATAAAGAAACAGATTTGAAAATATATGAATCCATGAAAAATGAAAGCCACATTTCAAGTCTCTTTATGGAAGGTGTAAAGGATTCCTTTCGTTTTCAACAAGTAAAAGAACTGACAAGATACAGAAAAGGTCAGGAACCCCCTCTATCCTAGATTTAATCTTTACCAATGAAGAAATCATGATAGAAACAATTAAATACCTTCCAAACCTGGGGAGAAGTGTTCACCTTTAAGTTTTAATTTTAGCTGTAGTATAAGTGGGAGTCTTAGATCATTTGATAAGTATCTTGATTGTACGCAAAAGCCCCCGGGTATTGTTTCGTTTTCACGTTGGATGTACGTATTATCCTTCACCGGAGGCAGCAATGCCGGAGGTGAAAGGATAAACACACCTTAACTGGAGGCAGCAATACCGGAGGTGGACGAAAAAAACAAACCTACTGGTTAACCGCTTAGAGGACTAGGCCTGCCCAGTAAAAAAAAAAAAAAAAAAAAAAAAAAAAAGAGAGAAAATATAGACTGGAGCAAGCCATGCAGGGGTTGGGCATGTCTGAATCACGGAAAAGCTTTGCAGAAAAAAAGTGTCGATGTTATTAGAAATTACATACCGGTGAGCAAAGCTAGAAATGATATAGGCAGGCGGAATCCAGCTGTGACCACTCAGTGTATGGATTCCATCAGAATGAAACATAGAAAATGGAAAAAAAAATATAAATACTGCAAAAAAAAAAAAAAAAAAAAAAAAAACAAGAAAATTTTGATGCATGTAAGGTTGCCAGAAACCAAGTAATTAAAGAGATAAGAAAAGCAAATTATTACTGTGAAAAGGACTTAGCTACGAGAATTAAGACTGACAGTAAGCTCTTTTCGAGCCATGTCCGAGCCAAGACAAAAACAAAGTCTATGGTGGGTGCTCTTAAAAAAGAAGACGGAAGCTTTACGTGTCCAATGACCATGAAACAGCCAGTATCTTGAACCAGTACTTCGCTTCTGTATTTGAAAATGAATCTGTTGACAACTTCCAGAGTTTGGGGATCGCAACTATAGTCAACCACTTCTGGATGTAGAAATTACAACTGAGAAGGTAGTAAAATCCATTAATGTCCTGAAACCATCGAAATCTCAAGGTCCAGATATGATACATCCACGCTTGTTAAAAGAAACTTGTAGTTCTATTAGTTCGCCTCTAAAACATCTCTTTAGAAAATCACTTGATGAAGGAATACTACCAGAAGACTGGAAGAAAGCTAACGTAACAGCAATATTCAAAAACGGAGATAGAAAGCGTCCAGAAAATTATAGACCTATAAGCTTAACTTCAGTCGTATGTAAACTAATGGAAAAATTAATTAGAGATGAAAATGTAAATCATATTGAATCTAATAACCTCTTCACAGAAGAACAACATGGATTCATTTCTGGAAAATCATGTACTACACAGCTATTAGAATTTATGAAAGAGATCACAGAGGCTATTGATAGTGAGGATGTAATGATAGAGGTGGTAGAGTGGATGTAATATACCTTGACTTCAAAAAGACGTTTGACAAAGTGCCGCACCAAAGATTACTGATTAAACTACAGGGACATGGAATAAAGGGTAAACTATTACGGTGGATACAGGAATTTCTATCAAACCGCAAGCAAAGAGTTGTTGCAAATGGATTCAGTTCGGACTGGAAACCTGTCACTAGTGGAATACCACAGGGCAGTGTTCTCGGTCCGGTTCTGTTCCTTGTTTATATAAATGATTTACCTGATGTATTGAATTGCTTAAAAAACTCTTTGCTGATGATGGCAAGATTTATTCACTCATAAAGGATGTACAGGATGAAAAAAGACTGCAAGCAAATGTCATGAACTCTGAAGACTGGGCTGAGTTGTAGGACATGTTTTACAACAACAAGAAATGTAAACACACGAGAATCGGAAAAGGACAGCCAGCAGAACCTTACACCATGAGATCGGGTCAAGAGTTAATAGAAATTGAGCAAGTCAAATCCGAAAAAGATCTTGGAGTGAGCTTCGATGACAAATTGTTATTTCGGGAACAATATCCAAAAAATCAGCACTTGCAAACAGGAATTTAGGTCTAATATTCAAAAGCTTCACTTATTTAGACAAAGAAATGTTTTAGCCCTCTACAAATCTTTGGTCAGGCCCCACAGAATATTTGACAACTGTGTGGTCACCGATGTATAAGAAGGATGCTATGATTGTAGAAAATGCCCAAAGAAGGGCCACAAAAATGGTTAATTCTCTATCTAACCTTACATACGAGGAAAGACTACAAAAAATGGGGCTCCCAACTTTGGAATATCGTAGAATAAGAGCAGACGTTATCGAAGTGTATAAGATAATAAATCAGTATGATCGGGTAAATGTAGACAAATTCTTTACAATCATGGAAAATGTGACAACCAGAGGAAATAGCAGGAAACTTTATAAAAGACGTTCCAGACTAAACATAAGGGCAAATGTATTTTCAAATCGTGTTGTGAATGTATGGAATTCTCTATCCAATGAAGTAGTCCTTGCACCTTCCGTGAATGCGTTTAAGTCAAGGCTGAATAAATACTAGCACGGACATGAAAGGAAATTCTCACCTGCGTGCTACATCCCGGGTGAACCCCAACAAATACAAAGAAGATGTCGAAATGGGCCATCAGAAATGGTTTAACTGCTTAACATGGTCTCTAGGATGGTAAGAGAAAAAAAACTCTGATATTTTTCATATTTCTGCTCAGAACATAGATTGTGGATACTCGTTAGAACGGCCTTGGTAAGGCGGTTCTAACGAGTACCCACAATCTATGTTTTAGCAGAAAGAAGAAAAATAATGTATACCCCTGTAAACCCCAGTTTTACTTTATAAATGTGGGGTTTAAGGGGGTCAAAATTATATAGGCATGTTTTCGTGATGTGGACATTGGCAAACAGTGTACACACTGATCAGATGCCACGAAATTCCTATAAACATGGTAACAATAAAAAAAAACACCAATCACTTTTTTTTTATATTGAAATGAACCGGTCCAAAGCCTCGGTTAATGTAGAAGGGTCCACCAGGCATAAACTGGTTAAAGTCACTTATTTGGAGCGACTTCGGCTGGAACTATGGTAGCTACCTTTGTAACCAAAATTACAGCCGAACACCTATGGTAGCTACCAAAGTGACGTCATCGGTCTACCATAGTTCAACCCACCTCTGGGCTAGAGTTTCTAAGGTACTGAAGAGTATACAAGATGGCGGTTGTGGCTGAAACGCAAGATCTGCGAATGTACAAGTCGCAGATGTCTCTTCAAAGTGTTTAGTAATGAGAAACATGATTCTTTTTATGTTTTGGTTATAATAGAATGTATACATAGACAATGGTTTAAATACTGGGTTTTAGTCAATGTTACTTTTTTCAGTGCATGCCTAGTTCTAATCCTGAAATGTCATTTCATGGTAACTATATAACTATATAATTAACAAAAAGCTGCAAAAGACTTTTGTCAATATCAATATATGATACTTTTGTTTCAACGAAGGCCCTGTGACCTATTTAGCGTTATGTTGTCATGACAGTCTACTAAAGTAGCAACCATAGGTGTCCCTCTGATAATTCTTGTGCGCATGTCATTGGTAGCTACCACAGTACCTACTTTAGTACGAGTCGAAGTCGGCTTTAGTCGTCGATAATATACAGTTCGTAACATGCCAAAACAAAACAACCAGGAAATATGCTGAACGTGAAAATATATCATGTTGCATATTTTCTTGTGACCCGTCTGCAGTGATACAACGTGGTTGCGGTAGGGCATGGTGTACTGTAAAATATTGTAAAATTCAACAGTTTGTCTGTTTGTTTATTTAGCTTCCCACTGATATCGAACTTGGTAAAAGGCGATCACATCACGAAAACATGCCTATATAATTTTGACCCCCTTAAACCCCACTTTTATATAGTAAAACTGGGGTTTACAGGGGTATACATTATTTTTCTTATTTCTGCTCAAAAACGTAGATTGTGGGTACTCGTTAGAACCGCCTCGCCGATGCGGTTCTAACGAGTACCCACAATCTATGTTTTGAGCAGAAATATGGAAAATATCAGAATTTTTATCCGAAAACTATCAGGTTTTTTCGTGGTGAAATTATCAATATATTTGAATAGGCGTGTTTTCGTAATGAAAAGCAAAACCAGACAACCCAGCGTATAAGTTTATACTACAGAAACTTCTTTTTTTTTTTACATTTGCCCAACCGTGAGTATTTTGATGGTTTATATCTACATGTATATACATTTAACACGTCAATGCTTGTCGTCTCAAAAACGGATCATTGTAAACTGTGACAGCGTAGATCAGACGCTACAGCATCTGTCATGCGCAATGACGTAAACTACTGTGCTTTCGAGATCTTTCAGAAAATCGTTTTTTGCGTGCCGCTTTACATAGATGAAGTAAATTTGCAAACTTTTGTCTTAATTTAATGCAAAACCATTTGTCGTAACTACATATGCACAAAAAGTTTTATTCTAGTGATTGGTTTTTAAAAAAATCAAATATTTTCACCTTTTTTCCATAGTAAAAATGGATATTAATAATGCAAAAATCTGTTGGGTAGGTAACTTAGAGGCAGATTTTCAACAAGTTCTGCTTGTTCATCTTTTCTGAAATTTTCACAGTATTGTTGTGAAACATCAATAACTTAAATTCAGCAAAGAAAAGTGCAAAATATTTTCTAAGACAAAAATTCCAAAAAATCACTTCACTATAGAAATTGCATAGGTCAGACCAATTTTTTGTCATTAATTTTATTTTAGGGTAAATATTTGAGAACAAAGTACAGAAACAGAAAAGACGAATGGTTTCTGATAAGCTGATAAGATATGGTCAATCAGAACAAAATATTTTCATTTAAAAAAGGCCATGCAAAAAAAAACGTGTTTCCGAGTGATGTCGAAAGGACAGTAACACAATTGTCTATGTAACAATACCCTTTAGCCCCTAACCTTTACAACCCTCTGGGTTAACTGAGACTACAAATTGATGACATTCTTTTATCTTTCCTATAATACAGAATTTTAATTTCATGCAAAATTGACATGAAATAGGCTACCAACGCCTATTTTCTGGGTGGGGTGGGGCGGGAGAAAAAGGATAAAAATAAAATAAAGGAAAAAGGGGAAGAAACCTTATAACCAAATTAAAACAAGCAACATAAGATACACAGAAGGGTGTGCGAAGAGAATATGGAAGAATAGGTACGCCGCGTTTCATAAAACCATTCCATTTTTTTTTTTTTTTTTTTCCTAGAACGTTTATTTGTGCAGTACTGTACCACTATGATTAGAGTTACCTCTCCTGATTACATACTCTTCGCAAAGAAGGTAACCGTGCAATAAGTAAACCGAAAGTAGATGCATTTGAGAAACAATAATGCGTATTACACAGGTAATATGCGTTCGTGTGGGAGCTGTTTTTTGACATGACTTCAATAATTTTCTTATTGTAAAAGGTCAGTTGTCATTTTCTGACAAGTTTTATCGCAAACGCGAATGGTAGAAAAAAAAAAACAAAAAAAACAAAAACAATTTGTTTTGTCACTAGCTTACCAGCTGATCTCGCCCTCAATTCAGATCTTGACTCTTTCAAATCAAAGCCCTGTTTATATGCATTAAGTTTACCCCTAAGGGTGTATTTACCCTAAGGGTAAATATTTGCCCCACCTTGTGTAATACCCCTATGGGTAAACGGTTGCGTTTATAAGTGTTATAGGAAGAAGAGGGAAATGATAGTTTTCTTAGTTTAAAGCCAATCTTTAATAGCAGCATTGTTTCTTTAACCTTTACCACTCTCTGAGAATATTTAGCAGATGACAAATTGATGATATTTTGCTTATTTTCCAAGAGATTTGGATTTGACATTTCATGCAAATTGTCCATTGGAGACAATCTGCATAAGATATCAAATCCTGTATCCTGGGAAAAATAACAAAAATATTTCAAAATGTCGTCTGCTGAACATTCTACTTAGCATTAATTTGCATTATCAAAAATGAAATATGTGAGAAAGTTTCAGAGGCAATTTGCTGCAATTAGTAGGGAAAGAAAGTTTTGGTGAAAGAAAAAGTATTATTTGGTGGTCAGTAATATAAGGTTCCCTATTTTACTGCTGTATTCCAAAAAGTTATGCTAATATTCCCCAGGAGCAAGACAGTATAGCCCCGCTAAAGTTTGGGCAGGATTTACAATATTCTGCTGTAAACAAAGCAATTATGCCACCATACTGTACATGTACTTCTGGGGGTGGTTGGGTGTGGCCAAGGTGTCCTGTAGTTTTTGTCACCGGGGCGCCCAACTGATATTGGCTTAAATTGGGCAAGGCCTGCTGTCCTTGCAGCAGGTAAGGGTAGAGGGGGAATGGTGTTGTTTCTTCTTTTCTTTCACTTTCTTTCATTTCTCTCTTTCTTCCCTATCCCTCTCTTTCATCTTCTCCACTATCTCATATTCTCTTCTATCTCTTTTCTCCCTTTTTCTGGAAGACAACATAAAATGACCCAAAAGGGACGTGTTGTTAAACCCCAACACAATCAATGTACATGTAGTGTACATGTACACAGACGATTTTCATCAGCCTCCAGGCTGACCGCATAATCATTTGAGGTGCTCCAAATAGAAACTGACCTTGTGACATATGCAAACAGAATACACCCAGATCAGCTTGTGCATCTCCAGGGTCTATGCAAACAATGTAGACCCTGATTATGCCCAGATGTGCAGGCCCATCTGTGTGTACACAGGTCACATAATATTATGTAATAAAGTTGGTTTCTATAAAATCTATTTGGAGTAGCATATTGACATTTTTCCACTCATCCACTATGTGCTCTAGACGTGAAACAAGCATTAACCAACGGAACTAACTGGTAATAATCAAGAAAAGTGATAACAATAATACATAAAAAAAAAAAGAATTCAGGTCAGGCTGTATGAAAATGTTGAATGTTGGCATAGGACCTGAAACTGGGACTAACAGGGAGCTGAATTCCAGTCACAAGCCCAAAGATCTGCACAGTCTGGTCAGGGTATTTCCTATTTACAGATGGGATTCTAATTTTTCATCGGTAATGACTGTCCATGATCACTGCAATCCACTTCTGGTGCTAGTATTTTGTGTGTTTGTAGATGGCTGTACTCAAGTAATTGTCGCATACTGAACTGTTGAAATGCCATGTGTGTGAGTACCTAAGACCATAAGCGGACTGTGCAGAGCTTGTTGAACAGATATACAGTCTGATCTGATACTATTGTTTTATATCTGACATTTCTATAGCCTTGTAATTTTTGTTTAGTCATTAACATTTAGTCAATATGATCAAAGAGTTGACTGTTTGCCACTCATTCATCAGTCTTTAACACATCAACAGGTAGTCAAATCAATTAATTTTAAGACCAGTATGATACTAATGAGTTAAGTTGTTCCAATAGTTAGGGTAACTATGGTATGTCTATAATGTACATGTAGTGATGACATTGCAAACTACAGGAACTTAAATTTCAGATAAACATGGATGTAATTAAGGGGACAAGATACTCTTTGTAGATTTTCTGCCAAAGGAGACAATTTTTTGTGACTTCCTGTTTATTTTACTGCATGCCAAGCCCCTTCTGAAAACAGGTCTACTCAAAAAGGAAAGAAATTGCTCCCGTGGAGCAAAATTCTTTCCCTATAGAGGAAAACCCTTTTCAGAAAGGAATAAAAAACATTTTGGCAGAGTTGCCTCCCCAGGAAAGGAGACAAAAAACATTTTGGCAGAGATGCCTCCCATGAAAGTATCAATTATTATCCCCATACTTTAGTGATTGGGATATTGTGTCTGTCCGTCTCTCTGTCCATCATGTTATCTCCTCCTAAACCACGAGACAGAATCTAACCAAACTTGCTACATGACTTTTCCTCATGGTAAGGGTGTCGGTCCGTCCATCACCCTATTAGCAACATTAACATGGAGCATGGGGATTTCGCGATAGCGTGCCCTCAGCTGCATGATCTAGTTTTGATTTTTATCCATTATATGAATATTTTGAGTAAATGTGCAATTCATAGTACACAGCTATACCAAATGTCAGCATTATCTGACTTGCTTATATGATATAACTTATAGAAAAAGCTTGAAGCATTGAAGAACTAGAAATGTGTCAATATGACACAGATGCCCCCGCCCAGGACCGCCCTCATCTACACGCAGGCATTTTGCGAAAAATGAACTTGAAAAAAGGGCCATAACTGTCATAATAACTGGCAGACTTTACCCTAAATTGAACTTGACCTATATTTTATGATTATATACCTGTGTATAATATATGAATCCAATACACCAATCTTTTTTAAAAAAATTATCGAAAGGAAAACATTTTTTAAGGTGAAAAAGGGCCATAACTCCCATAATAATGGATTTTACCCTTAATCGAACTTGACCTCTATTTTATGATTATATACCAGTGTATTAAATATGAATCCAATACACTAATGTTTTCAAAAGATATAAAACTGAAATTATTTTTCAACATTGAAAAAGGGCTGTAACTCCAAAAATAAATGGTGGATTTTACCCTAAATCAAACTTGACCTATATTTTATAATTATATGCTTGTGTATAAAATATGAATCCAATTCACTGATCTTTTCAAAAGTTATGGAACGGAAACCATTTTTCAAAGTTGAAAAAGGGCCATAATTCCCAAAATAATTGCTGGATTTTACCCTTAATTGAACCTGATTTACACTTTATGATTATATACCTGTGTATAAAATCTGAATCCAATACACTAATGTTTTCAAAAGATATCGAACGGAAACCATTTTTTTCAACTATTTTTATGCCCCGCCACCAAAAATGTGGTGGGGTATTATGTTATACCCTCTGAAATTTTGAGTGTCCGTCCGTCCGTCTGTCTGTCCGTCCGTCAGCGCCCCCACCATTCGTGTGCCCACAACTCCTTCTACAGTTTTAGGCCAATCCTTTTCAAACTTTACAGGCCCTTTTAGGATGGTCTGAAGATATGCATATTGTTTTTTCAGAATTCTGAAATTTTTTTTATTACATTTTTTGCATTTTTAACTTAGACTTTTTTTGAGCCCTAATACTACAGAAATGTATAGGGAGTATGTACATGTACCTTGTACGCGCTACTCCTCCAACAGTTTCAGGCTGATCCTTTTGAAACTTTACACATGCTTCTAGGATGGTCTGAAGATATGCATATTGTTTTTTTCACAATCCTAAAATTATTTTTTATCACTTTTTATTGCATTTTTAACTTAGACTTTTTTGTGGTTTTTTTTGCACTTGCTTGATACATTGCAGTGGCGGGGCATTGTGCATGGCTTGCAGTTTTATTCAACGTTGAAAACGGGCCGTAACTCCAAAAATAATTGGTGGATTTTACCCTAAATCAAACTTGACCTATATTTTATAATTGTATGCTTGTGTATAAAATATGAATCCAATATACCAATCTTTTCAAAAGTTATGAAACGGAAACCATTTTTCAAAGTTGAAAAAGGGCCATAACTCCCAAAATAATTGGTGGATTTTACCCTAAATCGAACTTGACCTACATTTTATGATTGTATACCTGTGTAGAAAGTTTGTGAATCCAATACACATATCTTTTTGAAAGATATCGAACGGAAACCATTTTTCAAAATTGAAAAAGGGCCATAACTTCCAAAATAATTGGTGTATTTTACCCTAAATCGAACTTGACCTACATTTTATGATTATATGCCTGTGTATAAAATTTCAATCCAATACACCAATGTTTTCAAAAGATATCACAGAGAAACCATTTGTGTTGCGGGTGGGACGGGCGTACGTACGGACAGCGGTGATACTATAAAACCGCCCCCCCCCCCCCCCCCACCACCACTCCCACCCCATTGAAGATGGCGAGGGCTTAATAAAAACAGTAAGTATTTTGTGCCTAAAATGACTCCTCAATATTTCTCAGTAAAAACTTTTTGCTGATGCTCAAACTGTATATGTACATCTGTTCAGATGACTAAAGCTGCCATGTGGTTAACTCATTTTTATTTTGTCTTACATCATGGAAAAGGCATGTGTAGCATGCAGTGTTTTTGTGACCTTTACAAATACAACAGTATTTAAATTGTATCATACCAGTGATGTGTGTTTGTGCGTGCATTTGAACAGCCTTTCATCCATGCACACTTGGTGTTTCTTTGTCCACTTTATACTCAACCAGGGCATGCTGAGTATAAGTGTTAGAATAAAACTCCTGTGGTGTCCATCTTGAAACTCAAGTACTCTAACCACAAGGCCATGTAGCCGACTAACATTTGGATAGTCTAAGCTTTTATGATTCTATTTAGAGTAAGTGACACTAGTATTTTATATCAGAAGTTTTAAAATGGATAACATTCTTAAATATCTTTAACTGGGTTTTATTATTTTTATTTCAGACATTTGGCTGCTGTATCACAGAGAAAGAAATAAGTTTTGTGTACAGTTGTTGGTCTCATATGAAAGGTTGAAATATAGAGGAAAATAATTACTCTATGAATTACTTCATCAAAACCTGAATAGAAAATGTGAACAAGTTGATTGGAAACATGTTAATACAAATGCATGTGTAAAGTTGAAATACCAGTACTTGAAAAGACAGTAAAAACAATGCCTCATGATGCAAAATAACCAGGCTTATACTGCTAAAACAGAAGGGTAAAAGTTAGGGCTCACTTTACTGAGGATTCTGTTGAGTTGCACTTGGAAAGGGATCAGAGATGTTAATTCCTCTCAGGACAAGACCCAGAGCTTTCCAGGGGCCTTACATGACATGTATGATGACAGCAGAGACGTATCTAGTTAGGCATAAGCATTTTCGAACCCTGTCAGACAGACCCATAGAAAAACCCAGGGTATATGATTATGCAAGGGGAAGCATCTGGAAGAACCACTTTGCTTTCAGTGTTTATTTCGTGTCTGGATTACTTTCCGTTGTTTTATTCATTTTTTTCGGAATCTTGTTTGTAGGATTTTATGTATGGGTTATGTTGTTCATAAGATTTCAGTATAAGTTTTCTATCATTTTGCTCTTATTAAGAGTGCATATATTTGACTTTAGAACATTAAATAAGGTGTTGATATTAGTGCTACACATTATTATGCTCATTGTAGGAGGCTGTGGATATATCACCTTGATGTTTATTATCTTGTAGCACTGACTTTCAAACTGTCCTAAGGAGACAATTTGCATGATATGTCAAATCCTGTTTACAGGGAAAAGTAAGAAAAATATTTCAATATATCATCTGCTGACATTTTTATCCAGCATGTCAGCAGAAGACAAATTGATTGTATTTTCTTATTCCATCACGAAAACATACCTATATAATTTTGACCCCCTCAAACCCCACTTTTATATAGTAAAACTGGGGTTTACAGGGGTATACATTATTTTGCTTATTTCTGCTCGAAAACATAGATTGTGGGTACTCGATAGAGGCAGTTCTAACGAGTACCCACAATCTGTGTTTTGAGCAGAAATATGAAAAATATCAGAATTTTTTATGTGAAAATTTTCATTTTCTGGTGCTAAAATTTTCAGTATATTTGAATAGGCATGTTTTCGTAATGTCCCAAAGAAAACAGGATTTGACATTTCATGCAAATTGTCTCAATAAGAGACAATTTGCATGAAATGTTGAAACCTGTTTTCTGAAAAAAAATATTTCAAAATTACCTCTGTTGAAATTATTAAATCAAGCTAAGCATTAAAATCCTTTTACTCATAAGCAGTGTCTTTCTGTTACATCGTTTTGAAACAACAACCCAGTCAGCATTCTACGTAAATCTATATCGGGCTGTCATCGGCCCGTCAGGGTAGCTGACGGGCCGATGACGGCCCGATGTAGATTTACGTAGAATGCTAGCTGGGAAATGCATAAATAGATCACAAAGTGGGAAAAGAACATGCCAGGCTTGGTGAACAGTCACCTAGAATGATTGCTATTGTATTTCTCAGTTTATGAAACAGAATTTACCCTAAATAATGGGACAGACAGGTCTTAGCTAACTGTGTGGCCCCAGATCAGATGCTGCAGAATGCAACATCTGATCAGGTTTACACTGTTTACCACTCATCCATTAGTTTTTAGACACATTGACAGGTAGTGAAATGGACTTGTTCAAACTTAAGGACAAGTATGTTTAGACATTAAGCAGGGATTTTCTTAGCCTAAATTTGAGGCCAGAAATTGGCCCCAAATTTTCCCAATTTAGAGACAAAATTATCAAAATCTATTGAAAATTCCCATTTTCTCCATCGTCAATATTTAGAGTAAAATTAGAATCATCAGTACTTACTAGTTTCAATGGGGAAGTTTCTTGTTAAGTAAGTCTCCCAACTTAACATTACTTGTTAAGTAATTCTCCCAAGTTCAAATCAATGACAACATGGAAAAACACAGACTGAATTATGTTTTTAACTGATTTGAAACAAATATAGGCTTTATTTTTTCCAGTCTAGTTTTCCCAATTTTGTAGATTCACAGGCTATATTTCCTAAAGTCAACAGCCCTTGGCCCCTAGTTCAGAGGGGTAGAAAAATCCCTGAAATTTAAGGTGTCCCAATATGTATGGTATGTACGGTAAGATTATCCAGTCCAGTTTTGTTGCTGTTAGTATGTAAGCAGTAAAAAGTTCCTATAAAATTTATCTGGTAAGTAACCTTTACCACTCTGTGCAAATTCAGCAGACGACAGATTGATTTTTTTTTTCTTTTTTTTTTTCAGAAAATAGGTTTTGACATGTTTCCTCTGAAAAAAAAAAATGAATGTTGTCTACTTCAAATTTTGCTTGGCACTTTAAGGGTTAAATGTGCATTGGGTCCCTGGCTAGAGTGTGCGAATATGTAGGCTAATCTGGGCATTTGTTGCCCACATGTCATAAGGCCTGTTTTTGCATTCTTTAATATCACACATGCACTAAGTAAGTCTCATCAGGGCATTTGCAGTCCATTGAAACATTCTTTAGTATCCAATGAGGCTGTTTGCAGACAGTGAAGGCCCTGATCAGACTGAGCAGGCTAATCTGGGCCTTCGCTGTCCGCATATGCCAGGACACGTTTTTGCTACCCAGATACATATATTACCATATTTACCCTAAGTATTTGAACAGACTGACAGACAGACCTGAGCAAACAGTGTAGACGGCGCAGAATGCGATGCCTGATCAGTGTCTACACTGTTTTCCACTCATCAGTCAGTATTTTAGACAAAGCAGTAGTTAACCCGTTAAAGACTGAATAAACTCTCCCACACTATATATTGGAAGAGTCCCACCTTGTTTGGAAGGAGGAGAGAGCTGGTTGCTTTGCTTTTCTTTGACCTGTGGCCTGTATACTGTCTATCATGGTTTGTTTGCTCTTCCTGTTGATGTCATTGATAGACTATGATCTGTGATTGTGGCTCTTTATCTTCATCTTCCAATTAAGTGCATAATCCCCAAGGCATAGTCTCACTGTGAAAACTTTAAAACATCTGTGAAGGAAGGCTCCTTATTTACAGCTTAAAAGCAGGTTAAAAACAAGCTGTCCCCAATTACGGCCTTGGAATACCAGCACAAACGAGGATCTTGAAGTTGTCTATTGATAGTGCTGATATGGTGCTGGCTGGCAGGGTATTCGAGAGACGGATCGCCGTTGGAAAGAAGGACCCTTTGTAGGCATTGACTGAGCAGAAAGGAACCAAGTATCGCTGTTGGTGGCCTCTAGTTGATACTCCTGCAGTTGTTAGATACCGGTCTGCGGGGATGTCAACGAGGTTGTTGACGATCTTGTACATTCTGCTGTTACCTTGTTTGTAGATCCTTCCATCCGAGTTCTTGCATCATTGAAATGACACTGCTGGTTCGGCTGTAGTCATTGAAACTAAACCTGGCAGCTCGTCTCAGGACAGCGTCTACTTAGGCCGCGTTGGTCTTGATGTATGGGTCCCATGTCGAAGAGGCGTAGTCCAGTTGCGGGCGGACAACGGACTTATAGCACTTCGCTTTGACATCTCTTGAACAACAGGAGCGGTTTCTGCGCAGGAAGGCTGTAGTCTGGTTGGCCCTTTTAGTCACCAAGTCCACATGGCTATTCCAGGAAAGCTTGCTGTCTACGGTAACGCCAAGGTACTTTGCTTGAGAGGCAAATCGTCTATACTATTATTTGACATTTCATTCATATTGTTACACTGGAGACAATTTTGCATGAACTGTCAAATCCTGTTTCTGGGTAAAATAAGAAAATGTTTCAGTGTGTCCTCAGCTGAAATTTTACCCAGCATGCTAAGCGTTTCATGCCTTGCTGTTTCATTGCGCTTCCAACTACCATGTATATTGCATGGGCTGTTTCCATGCCTTTTCCGTATCTAACATCAAGAGGTACGACAGAAAGTTTGAATCAAACGAAGTACGGATTGGTTTACTTGCTGGGACCAACTTAACTCTTTAAACGCTATGAATGAATTGGTAAGTGTATATTTACATTTTTACGTTACAAGAAAGTTCTGCATAACATCATGTTGATTTACGTTACAGGATATTTCTGCATAACATCATACTGCAAAAACTACTCCGTTTATTTGGGAGCCAACATGTATCATCCAACGACTTCCGGCTGTTCTTCCATGCTTTAGAAAATACAATAAATACAGAATACAATAAATACAGAATATCTAAAACAAACAATATACTCTACTAACATACAGTACCAGACTTCGTGTTTACATTTCGTTGATATGCGAAACCACTCTCTGGGCATATCCAGGAGACGACAAATTGGTGATATGTTTTCTTATTTTTCCCCAGAAAGCAAGGTTTGATATTTCATACAAATTATCGTCAATGGAGACAATTTGCATGAAATGTCGGGGGGGCGGGGGGGAATAAGAAAATATCTTAAAACGTCACCCGCGGAAAATATTACTCAGAGTGTTACGCGATAAAGGGGAGTAGAGTAGACCCTTTTTCAGAAGGGATCTGGTGTACAGGAAAGCAAACACACAGTCGTAGAAACTGCCGCCCTTGTATAAAGTAAGGCTGGTACGATTAATCAGATAATCTAATAATTGATCGATAAATACCACAAAACGATTATAGTTACAGCAAATCGATTATAGTTACAGATTTGCTGATAATCGATCATTTTATTTCTGTGTCTGTTTCTTTAGCGTATTTATCCCTAGTATTCAAATACCTCAAATCCTTACCATACTTATCTAAAATTTGAATAAGTACAATTTAATACCAAATGTTGTGTCTAAAAATAGCTGAGTGGCAAACAGTGCAGACCCTGATGAGACACCGCGTTTGCGGCGTCTCATCTGGGTCTACACTGTTTGCTCAGACCTGTCTGAACAAATATATGCAGTAAAGTATAACATATGGTATGAGTCATGCTCAGGTAGACAGATAAAATTATGACCAAATCTTCAATGATTACTAATCGATTATCGATCACAATGACATGACTGATAATCGATTATCTTTTCAGCTCTGATTAGCCAGCCTTAGTATAAAGTGATGGAAAATCTACCAAGCGAATAGATAATGGCAATGACAAATATACTGAGTTATAAAAGTAAGTAAAACCAAAGGGTTGACAAATATACCGAGGTATAAAACGTAAATAAAAGCAAAGGGAATTTGTATCTCACGAACGATCACATTTGACTTTCATGGTGATAACTTCGGGTGAAAAGATTTATATCAGATTTCAAATGATACTGAAGTCACAATATGTGTTTTACATTATTAGCTCAACTACCTGAACCGAAAGCTTAAGGTGGGCTATTGCGATCACTCACTGCTCGTCTCGTCGTCATCGACCATCTGTCCGTCCGTCCATCCATAATTTCTTTAAACAACATCTCCTCCTAAACCACTCAGCCAATTTTAACCAAATTTCACAGTGTTGATCATTGGGTGATACTGACTGAAAATTGTTCAAATATTTGGAATCTATGCAGGATATTCTGGTTGCCATATAGAAACAAAATAAACGTCTTCTTGTCAGAAACCACTGAACTGATTTTAATATAATTTGACAGAAACGTTTCCTTGATGACCCTCTACCAAGATTATTCAAGCCGTCATGATTCGTAAAAAACCATGACCGCTAGGGGCGGGGCTTATTTTCCCTATATATCTGTATAGAAAACTATAAAAAAAATCTTGTCAGAAACCATTAGACCGATTTCAGTATAACTTAGCAGGAATGTTTCTTTGGTTACCCTCTACCAAGTTTGTTCAAGCCGTAATGATTCGTCAAAAAAAAAAAAAAAAAAAAAAAAAAACATGGCCGTTTGGATTACGGCTTAGGTACCATGACCACAACTACTTATTTTCCCTATATATCTATATATAAAACTTTAAAAATCATCATGTTAGAAACCACGCGACCGATTTCAATATAATTTTGCAGAAGTGTTTCTTTGGTGACTCTCTACCAACCGTCATGATTCGTAAAAAACATGACCTCCAGTGGCCGGGGCTCATATATATCTATAGAAAGAAATTAAAGCCCTTCTTGTCAGAAACCACTAGACCGATTTTAATATAACTTAACAGAAATGTTCACTTGGTGACCTTCTACCAAGATTGTTCAAGCTGTCATAATTCGTCAAAAAACATGGCCGATAGAGGGCGGGGCTTATTTTCTAGAAAGCTTTATAAAATCTTCTTGTCAGAACCACACGACTGACTTCAATATAATTTGGCAAATATATTCCTTTGGTGACTGTTTAAGCTGTCATGATTCGTCAAAACATGACCAACAGGGGGCGGGGCTTATTTTCCCTCTGTATCTATATAGAAAACTTTTAAAATTCTTCCTGTTAGAAACCACTGGGCCAATATCAATATACTTATTCAGAAATGTTCCTTTAGTGACCCTCTATCAAGATTGTTCTAGCCATGATGATTTGTTACAAACGTGGCCGCCACGCGGAGGTGGGGGTTGGGAGGGGGGGAGGACTTTTTTCCCAATATATATAGAAAACTAAAGTCTTCTTGTCAGAAATCACCGGACCGATTTCAATATAGTTTTGCAGAAGTGTTTCTTTGGTGACCCTCTACCAAGATTGTTAAAGCCATCATGATTCGTCAAAAAAAAAACTTGTCCACCAGGGACGGGGCTTATTTTCCCTATATATCTATGCAGAAAATTTTAAAAACTTCTTCTTGTAGAACCACTGGACCAGTTAAATATATTTCATTAGAAATGTTCTGTTGGTGACCCTCTACAAGATTGTTCAAGCCACGATAATTCGCTAAAAACATGGCCGCCAGGGGACAGGACTTATTTCCCATATATATATATATATAAAAGTTTTCTTGTCAGAAACTACTGGACCGATTTCACTATAATATTTTAGTAATGTTCCTTTGTTGATCCTCTACTAAGATTGTTCAAACCATCATGATTCGTACAAAAACATGGCCACCAGGGGCGGGGCTTATTTTCCTATATATCTATACAGAAAATTTTAAAAATCTTGTCAGAAACCACTGGACCAATTTCAACATAATTTAGCAGAACAGTTTCTTTGATGGCCTTCTACCAAGATTGTTCAAGCCATCATGATGTGCCAAAAAGCATGGTCCCCATTGGGGAATCAGATTAAAAAAAAACTGAGGCGGTGCTTGCCATATACTCCGTTGCTACTCCATTTTATAGGACCACCATGTCACCACTGAACGTAAATTTTATACAAAAAAACTTGGCCGAAACTTTAATAGTAATAGGCAAATCTGTTTGCTCAGGTGAGCGATATAGGACCACCATGGTCCTCCTGCTATTATTATTATTATTATTATTATTTTGTCTTCAACGATTCTGAAGAAAAACTAACAGAAATCAATGTGTATATTCATCGTAGCTGTCAATCGGCTATCATTATCTAAGGGCCTGTTGCAATGGCATGGCGCTCATTATATGTAATATAGACATCTTCCCGGACAACATTGACACTGGTTGTTTTATGGTCAGAACCACATACTTCCCTTGATAGTGATAGTAAAAATGATAGTGGTCTTCAAATTATATTTTAGAGGGTAAACACTCAGCTTTAATCACTTTTTAGCTCACCTGAGCCAAAGGCTCGAGGGGGGCTATTGTGATCACTCACCGTCCGTCGTCGTCGGCGTCCGTCTGTCCGTCCGTCCACAATTTCTTTAAAAAACATCTCCTACTAAACCACTGAACCAATTTTAACCAAATTTCACAGGAATGGTCCTTGGGTGGTACTGATTGAAAATTATACAAAGATTTTGCATCCATGCAAGATTCTGGTTGCCATAGCAACTAAAAGAAAAAAATCTTTAAAAGTCTTCTTATCAGAAACCGCATGACCGATTTCGATATAATTTGGCAGAAATATTCCTTTGGTGACCCTCTACCAAGATTTTACAAGACATCATGGTTCGTCAAAAAGCATGGTCGCCAGGGGGAATTTTATTTTCCCTATATTTCTATATAGAAAACTTTAAACAATCTTCTTATCAGAAACCACTGGATATATTTCAAATTAATTTGGCAGAAGTATTCCTTTGGTGACCCTCTACCAAGATTTTTCAAGCCGTGATGATTTATTAAAAAGCATGGCCGCCAGAGGGGTGGGGGCAGGGCTTCTTTTCCCTATATATTTTTATAGAAAGCTTTTAAAATCTTCTTGTCCTAAGCCACTGAAACGTTTTCAGTATAATTTTGCAGAAGTGTTTCTTTGATGACCCTCGTCCAAGATTATTCAAACCTATTCCTGGATTTCCGTGAAGCTTTTGATCTAGTAGATCATTCCATCCTGATAAAGAAACTTTCTCAGTATAAATGTAGTCCGTCAGCCCTCATCTTTTGATCTGTGTTTGCAATAAGGGCCGGGTAATCTCTGAGCGGGTAATAGCGAGCAATTCTAACATTTGAAGTGACTTTAGCTAACTTAGTAATTCCTATCACATTTTTTTATTTATAAAAAAACAGACTGATGTGGATATAAAACCTCTAACCTTTTTTCGCATATGTAATGAAACTGCTGATGACATGGATCGTCGGCCCAGGAAAAATTTGAGGCTCCCCATAGTGTCATACAGTTTCCGCCCGTCAGTGCATTTGGCTCTCCCGGATACCAGTTAGTAAATGAAATTGGCGAACTTTCTGTATACCACTTCCATATTCCCTCTACCTCCTCGTCCGTCCCTCCAGTCCAGAAATAACAGTGATTTCGGTCGGCAACTACAAAAAAAAAAATAACAAAAAAACAAGAGATTATCACGAAGTGGCCAAAAATATAAGTGAAGATGCCCAAGAAATGTTAATCTAGAAGCACAGCCCTCCCGAGGCAACAAAAGAAGGAGAAAAAGAAACTAAGGACAATACAAACGCCACATATGAAACCACGGACGCACAAACATAGACCTGCAACAGTGCAACAGAAGAACCGCCTTTGCACGGTCAGTAGAAAAACTAGTGTGCGGGCTTACACCAGTTTGTTTTTTTTTTGTTTTTGTTTTGTGGGGGGGGGGGGGGGGGCGGAGAGGGGAAGGGAGTGGGGACTAGTGCAGCTAACTCAAGAATCAAGAGGGCAAGAGTTGTATTTCCCTACACATGGTCTTATCAAGCTTAGTATATGTGTGAAGGTTCATGAAAATATTCCATTTATGCCTAGCGTCCTATAAAAAGAACCTTGGCAAACAGTGAGGACCCAGATCAGACGCCACAGAAGGCGGCGTCTGATCTGGGTCTACACTGTTTGCATTAAATAAAGGAAATGGAATTTCTATAAAACATGGTAACCTGACAACCTTCTGTTGGAAATGGATCGGTCCAAAGACTTAAGGTAGCAGATTCCATTCGGCATAAATGGGTTAATGAGTTACAATCAAGACACGAAGTGTAACGGAACCATGGACAAATGGGCTTACGGAATCCTGCTATTACCAATGTCCCCCGCTTCTCTGGCGGCGAGGGACAATAACAGATTACGAGGGTCGTGCAAAAAGTTCTGTCACTAAAAGGCTTCCTTGGTTTTATCCCAGGTATATTTTAAAATGCTTCATTGCACTTGAATGGTGTGTTGAATAACTAACGATACCCGTTTATTTCGTGCAAATTGCTTTCCAACTGACCGAGTTATTTCAAATTGAAATAGATGCAGTCATATACACTGACCAATTTACTTATTACATTGGAACATGGACCAGAAGACTGAAATTCGTAGCTATATTAAATGCTGCATTAGGCTTAATATAGATTCAAAGCAGATATTTAATGAATTGTGTGGTATATATGGACCTCAGACCATTTCAATGCGCACAGTTTTTAGGTGGGTTAAAGCTTTTAAAGCTGGGAAATTTTCTATTGAAGATGATACCCGTCTTGGAAGGCCTAAAACCTCTGTTACCATGGCTAACATCGCTGCTGTAAAGATTGTGGTCGAAAAGGATGCACGATTGTCTGTCAGAGATATAGCTAGTTGTACTGGTATATCAGAAGGCAGTGTGCAAACAATTCTGAAAAAGCGTTTGGACCTGAGAAAGGTTTGCGCTAGATGGATGCCTTATTTGCTCACTGAGGAGCAAAAGACACAACGCCTTAAATGTGCCCGGGAACTTTTGAAAACATACAAAGGCTGTAATAGTCGGGTTATTTCTAACTTGCTAACAGGTCATGGAACCTGGGTGCACATGTTTGAGCCACAAAGGAGGGCTGATAATAAGCAATGGAAGCGAAAAGATCAAAAACGCCCATGATTTGCCAAGAGAACCATAAGTTTTCAAAAAGATGTTGTACACAATTTTCTTTAATTCCAGTGGGTCAGTCGTTCAAGTGCCTTGTCCATCTGGTCATACAGTCACTGCCCGATTCTACAAGAATTCTGTACTGAAGAAAGTGAAAGAGTTTTACAATAAGAAACGACCAAGCAAAGGGTGGTCAGGAGTCCACCTTTTACATGACAACGCCTCCTCTCATAAGTGTGAGGTTGTTCAGTCTTTTTTGGCTTCTGAAAAGGTGAAAGTGTTAAACCATCCACCTTATTCACCTGACCTGAGTCCTTGTGACTTCTTTTTATTTCCAAGGCTTAAGAAAATGCTTTCTGGAAATAAGTATACGTCTAGAAGTTTTCTTGGCAGCGCTATTTATCAGTGTCTCCAACAGATACCAAAAGAAAACTATTTATCTGCTTTTCGCGACTGGGTAAAAAGGTTACAAAAATGTGTTTCAGCAAAGGGGGAATACTTTGAAGGTTTGTAATAAAAATATGTTTGATAAAACGTAGCACTGAAGTAATTCGAACCCAGTGGCAAAACTTTTCGCAGGACCCTCGTACATATATATTAGATCGGCATCAATGATTCCTTTTACTTTTCCGAGAAATATGTAAATGGCACTGAAATAATTACTTGTTAAATTGATTTTGCCATTATAGTTGTAATAGTCACAGATAATAAAACTAAACAACACAGTTCTCTTGTAAACTACAGTCTGAAGCTATGAAAGATGTAACCTCGAAAGCACAGAACACAATGGGGAAAAAAAACGAATTGGTTTTATTTAGTCTGTTCATGAACAGCAACGTACCCTAAAACACTGTATATACCTTTTAGCACCGGCTAGTCTTAATAAAAAGGCATCTGATATTTAGCATGGTTTGCTAAATACTGAAGAATTAAGCATTTCTTTGGCATTCTTTCCCGTCTGTTTCTCAAAATATAAAAATAGCCATCAGAAGAGATGGCAAATCTCCCGACCAAACTGTCATTTCTAAAATTTGGTGTATATTTCAATCAGATATCGTGGAAATATTGAAACAGAGCAAAGTATTAAAATGCAAAGATAATATCAAATGTGACTAAAATGATAAGTGAAAACAATAATAAGTGTATTGTAAACGATTTTATTTTTGCCCGTTCTTTTATTTTTGCCAAAAGTCATCAATAATTGACTTCTGATGTGGTTATTTGTACCGGGTACACAATATTTGTAAATACTTTGAATTTGTGAGTGTACATATTCAGAAATAATAGCGAAAATAAATGCCTTGTAAAGGTATTTGCTGTGTGTTTATTGGAGTAAAAATCTACAAGGCAAAAGTGGGCCTTCTCGCATGTGATACGCCTTCTCGACATAATATATGTCCCCACCAAAAATTATCAATTATCTTAAACAGTATGGAAGTTATGGTCTGCACAAGATTTCGGCATCAGGGAAGATAAGTACATAATGGAGGAAGTGAAAGTACTCTTGAACACAATATGCTTACTGGTCCTTATCTATGCCTCTACCAAATATTATCAAAATATTTCAAACCACATGCACAGGAATTTGGCTTAAAAATAAATTCAGGGGAGGTAATTAGAAAACAGCACGGCAGAGGTTGCCTTTCATGCACGTGACAAGCTTACTGGTCCTTAAAAAGCCTCTACAAAGTATTACCAAAATATTATAAACGATTAAGGAGTCATTGAGTGCACAAGAATTTGGCTTAGAAATTTATTCAGTGCATAGAACAAGAAAAAGAACAAAGCAAGACTTTCCTTCTTGCAAGTGACAGCCTACTGGTCCTTATCTATGCCTCTACCAAATATTATCAAAATATTTTAATAAAAGTCAAAAAGCATTGCCTTTGGAAACAAAGGACAAACAAAATCACGATAATCGGAGACTCGGTTTGATTGAGTCTCTTCATATGCAACACTTCATATGCAACACTAGTTTGCTAGGCTCAAACCATTAAGAAGTTATAGAGTGCACAAGAATTTGGCTTAAAAGTTTATTCAGGGGAGATAACTAGAAAAAGAGCATAGCAAGTGTTGTCCTTCTTGCATGTGACACTTCTACTTGACCTGATATATGTTCCATCCAAATATCATCAAAGTTTCTTGCATACCGGATAAGGTGCTAGCATATAAGAATCTATCATGGGTGTGAGGGGTGGAAAGTCCTCTTCTTCATCCCTATCAAATAGTATCAATTTATCTCAAACAGTATGGGAGTTATGGCCTGCACAAAATTTCGGTTTCAGGGGAGATAAGTAAATAACAAAGTGAGTCTCTCTTGCACGCGACACGCCTACTGGTCCTCCTCTTCACCTCTACCAAATATAATCAAAATATCTCTAAGGGAATCAAAGTTATAGTCGGGGTGCGGGGGGGGGGGGGTGGAGTGGGGTGAAGGGGTTGTTGGGGCCCAAGGTATCAGAACGTTCGCGAACTATTGTTGTAGCACCAGTTTAAAACTACACTCTTCTCGAACTCAGAAAAGTGAAGTAACAATGAAAGTAAAGGAAGTGATTAAATTATTATGTCACAGCGAAGTTCGTGATATCACATTTGAAGATTTAGAAAGTAAAGTAAAATTCTTACACAGCGCGCCCCTATAGGCAATGACAATAAAGAATTGTGTTTAATTCTACAACAAGTCATTGGAGAGAATAGCGCGACGCAAAGAGCCGCCTTTTTATGACGTTGAACGACGTCATTCGTCGTTTCCCTTGCCGTTAGACAGTGTAACGTTGTTTTCTTCATCAGATACCTGACAAAAACAGGTAAATGCATGTGTTACTGTTAAATGTGTTGGTGGGATTCTTTGAAACAATGGCGAATGGTTGGAAAAATCTAGAGAACAGCAGCATGTTCATCGAGTTTTAATGTGTTAAAAATGTATCGAGTAATCTGTTTGAGTACTACAGTATGTCAGTCAGTTGTAAGTAAATAAATCACTCCTGCTACGCGCTCGTGATTTGGTCTACTTTACAACCGACCTCCAAACTGTGATTTAGTACTCAAAAAATCGCCACTAAAGCTGATCTATTTCTTAAATAAGGAACCTGATTAAATCATGACGTCACAGCGACGTTAATGATATCACATATGAAGTAAATGGTCGAGAAATGTCACAAGGAATTTATAGACAGCGTTATCTTCCTGCAAATAAAGCAACCTCTTACACAGCCGATTTTGATGAAACTTTCCGGACAATCCTAATTGATAAATGTCCCCCCAGTGGACTTGTTTTCTGGGAAAAAAAGAAAAATATTTCAATATGTCGTCTGATTAAGATTTTACCCAGCATGCTAAGCGATGAAGCTGACATCAGCGTAAGTGAACTAGCAACATTGGACTATCCTGAAATATGTTGAAAATGGGTCACTTTATGATATGTTCTTAACGTTACGTGTGAAGATTGTCAGTCAACTTTTACCACTCTCAGGGCCAGTTTAGCAGAGGACAAATTGGTGATACTTTTCTTATTTTTTCCAGAAAACAGGATTTTACATTCCATGCAAATTGTCTCCATTGGAGAAAATTTGCATGAAATGTCAAAACCTGTTTTCTGGGAAAATAAGAAACATATTTCAAAATGTCGTCTGCTGATGTTTTACCCAGAGTGCTTAGCATTAAAGCAAAGTCCGTTCCACTGATAACAAAATTAAACCTCAGATACAATTTGTATGTTATATTACCATTTCTGAATAGCCTCTGTACATGATCCCGTAAGAACAAATCTTCTTCCTTTGTTTCAATAGATACCAGTTGCGCTTTATGTAAGTTGCACTGACTCTACAAATAGAATAAAAATATAGAACACAAAGAAAACAAAATATGCCTCTTCCCAGCAAATACTGTATCTTCATTTTATTTTATTTTTGGCTGATAACTGGAACCAGCTGGCTGAAATAAGAAACAATATATTTCCATTATCTGATCGTTTTTCGATGTTTTGTTTGTGGAGGTTTTACGGCCCAGTCAACCCAGTGGGGTCATGTCGAGCGCGGCCATTTTATCTAACCACAATTTTACTGAGCAGGCCCTAAGCAGTTAAGGAGTATTGTGCACATTCTTACTCCAGAAACTGACAACTGCCCTTCTTGAATCAGCGGAAGGGAGAGAATGACCATGAAAATATTCCTTGATCCAATCTCCACGAAAGAATGTTGCCGACCCGGCGGGGGTCGAACCCGCAACCTCCTGATCACCAGTCAGACGCGCATCCAACTGAGCCACCGAGGATGGCTTCGATGTTATCTCCACGCAAAACACGTCCACTTCCAGTCTTTGCGGGCTATTCAGTCTGACTGTAAAATTATGTTGCAATCTCGGCATGTTAACTTTTTTAAAAGATAAAATAGTATTACCATTTTAACACTACTTTAGGTGTCATTTCTGAAATGTGTCATCATTTTTTCATTACACATATTCATCGCAATTTGATTGGTCGAGAGCAATTTGAAGGCGACATTTATACTTCGATAAATCCACTGAGCAGGAATCTCGGAACTATTTTCTTCGCACAAATTTCTTAAATGGGCTATTTTACCCATATTTTCAACGTAAATATGACCTAGTTGGAATTTCGGACTTTCTTCACTTGTAAGTAATTCGCCAGCGTTTACACATCGGACAAAAATCCATATAAATGAAATTCATTCCTACATTGTTATTTGGTGTTTTCGTAACAAATATATGTATTTTATACTATTTCCATGTATTATCTGTATGCTGAAACCCATATTTTCGAGTATCTTAAGGAAAATGGATAGATCTTCAGGGGAGGTAAAACTGTCAAAAAATTATTTTGCCTCCCTTCTGTGTAGGGTCCACTCTAAATGCAAAGAGTTTGCACTATACTTGTGAGTAACTTCTTTCCTTTCAGAGTGGAACCCTTTTCAAAAGGGGTTTGGAAACTAAACAGGTAGTCATGAAAATTAACTTCCTTATTAATATGGCAGAGAATCTGCAAAGTGTACCTAATTCAGTTTAAATGGCTCAAATTACACATAGTTTATCTCACCGAAAAAGCGTTAAGATATTATACACTTTCAAAATGATTAAATGAATACAGGATATATAAAAAGTATAAATGAGTGCATTGAGAATTTACTTTTGTCTTTCCTCTGTGCATTTAAATATTTTGTAGGCACTTAATTATTTTATAGGCTATGCCATTTAAAAACTGGTTTCACATGTCAGCTTTCTAAGCGATCTTTATGTATGGCCGATCATAGATGGCTGTTTATTTTATTATTATTATTATTATGATCATTATTATTTATTTATTTATTTATTTATCTATTTATTTTTAACTGGCGCTCTCGGTATACTTTAAAGGAGAAATGCTGTTTCCTTTTCGGAGCAAAATGTTTTCCTTTTTACAAGTTCTTGCCTTTTACAGTAGACCTTTTTCAGACGGGAGGCAAACCAGTTTTGAAAGAGTTACCTCCTCTGAAAGGGTATCCATTCCCAGTTAACATGGAAACATAAAATATAGACAAATACAACGAATGTGTCCGGACCAATTTAATGACACAGGAAGCTTGGAATTTGTAATATAGTTATGGAGAAATACAAGTTTCAAGTATTCCAACTCCAGCGTCAGGTGATAGAGGCGAAAACTGAAATAATCACAGGACAAAGACATGACTAGAAATCCTGCTTTAAACCCAAAAAGCACTTGTCGCCGTGCGTAAAACAACGGCATTATATGATGGACCATGCAGGAAGATCACCTGCAAGCTGAACTATGAAAGCAGTTTTATCTGGCGAATTGGCTTAGTGAATGAGTCGATAGTCTTTTCACACGAATGTTAGACGCGTCCATCCAGTCAGTGTGGGTTCGAGTCCTGTCTCTACCAAGTGGCTATTATTACGTATGAAAAGATATTGAAGAAAACTTACAACTGATTCCGTCCAGTCGCGCTTCTCATTATCAGCGAAGAGATAACAGTGTCCTCTAAACACAGTCCAACCATCACCACAGCAAAAACTTTCTGCTGAGGGCACTGAAACAAAACGTACATTGTTTTTGCAACCCAGTTACTCTCGCAGTTTTAACGCTTAAAGGAATCTGGATAAAGTTTTCAGTAGACGGCATTTTGAAACATGTTTCTTATTTTTCTCAGATGCCAGGTTTTGACAGTTCATGCAAATTTTCTCCAATCCAGATAATTTCCATGAAATGTCAAATCCTGTTTTCTAGGAAAAATAAGAATACTTTAATCAATTTGTTGTCTGCTGAATTAGCCATCAGAGTGGTAAAGGTTAATAAGATGCGGAACAGTCGGAAAATAAGTCTTTGAGATAGTTTAGTACAGGATCAACGCTGTTTGCCACTCATCGAGGACGTTCAAATGTCCGGACAAGTGTGGTTGAAGTGTCCCAATAGTTAGGGTAAATACGGTAATGTGGAAATGCTCACTCGCTTTTCGCCACAATACCCATTTGATAAATAGAAAATTATTTCTTACCGATTACGTACACCATAAAAAGCCACAAAAGTAAATCTTTCAGCATTTTATAGTCTAGCCTTGCAAGGATATAAGGTGATTTCTGTTTATTTCTGACTCTAAAGATCAGACGTCTCAGTTCCGTGAAAAAATACAACCTTATACAGGAAGACTTATGCTTCAAAATGACTGATAAAATCTTGCACATTTATCAAAAAGCTTATCTCGGTGTCAATATCGTATGTCCCAGTTGTATACTTTAACTCGATCGAATTTTTCTATTCGCATATAAATTTGTTGCTAACTGGCCGCGAAAACGCTGGGCTGCGTTCAGCAAAACAAGGTTAGCAAACATTCGCAACCATTCCATTTCACTTGTCTTTGGCGGATGGTAGCGAGTGTTTTGTTTGTGTTGAGGTTTTACGGCCCAGTCAACCCAATGGGGTCATGTCGAGCGCGGTCAGTTTACCTAACCACACGTTTACTGGGCATGCTTAGTCCTCTAAGCGGTTAACCAGTATTGTGCACATTCTTTCGCCAGAAACTGACAACTGCCCTTCTTGAATCAGCGGAAGGGAGAGAATGACCGTAGAAAATATTTCATGATCAATCTCCACGAAAGAATGTTGCCGACCTCGGCGGGGGTTGAACCCGCGACCTCCTGGTCTCCAGTCGGACGGCGCATCCAACTGAGCCACCGAGGCCGGCAGGTAGCGAGTGTTCACGAACAATATCTGGGCTATGTTCAGAAAAAGCAAAACTCTCGCGAAGGTTTAACCATTAGCACTCTCAGGACTAATTCAGCTGAAGACAAATCAATGATTTTTTTTTTTTTTTTTTTTTTTTCTCTCTCTCAATTTTCCCAGAAAACAGGATTTGACATTTCATGCAAATTGTCTCCAATGGAGACACTTTGCATGATATGTCAAAACCTGTTTTCAGAGGGAAATAAGAAAAAAAAAATTTCATTATGTCTATCTCTGTAAATTTTATCCAGAGTGCTAAGCGTTAAAGATAACATAGTTAAATAGCCTCACGAAAACATGCCTATAAAATTTTGATCCCCTTAAACCCCACTTTTATATAGTAAACCTGGGGTTTACAGGGGTATACATTATTTTTCTTAGTTCTGCTAAAAAGCATAGATTGTGGGTAATCGTTAGAACCGCCTCGCCGAGGCGGTTCTAACGAGTACCCACAATCTATGTTTTGTGCAGAAATATGAAAATTATCAGAGTTCTTTTTATTTGAAAATTCTCAGTTTTTGGAGGTGAAATTTTCTGTATATTTGAATAGGCGTGTTTTCGTAATGGTAAAGCCAGAAAAAGACTGACAGTTAAAACTTAACGAAAACTAAAACAGCAAACAGCGCGCTGATATTTATGGCATGTTTTAGTTGATTGTACACACTGTTATTCTGAAGAAGTCATAATCTGGCAGTAATGTAAGTTGGTCGGCAGTCTATTCTATTACTTGATAGCAAGAGGGTGGAAGGAGTACTTGTAATAATAAAACTTTATGGGTTTGTCGAAAGCTCACTGGGTATTAATTACATGGAATTCTCTTGGGATGCGACACATACGGTGGGAGTTAAACTTTAACTACATCCATGAATTATTTTGTAAAGTTGGTACATTCGAGCATCGAACCGGACCCTCTTTGTTCCAGGGATCGCCACCCAAAGGGCTGCAGGATAGCTGTAACGCTACAATAAGTTGAGTATTACTCAGCGTCCACCTTACCGCCTTGCGCTGAATCATTTCAAACTTGCTTTGGTTTATGGACCACATAGGGATGTATATTCCACCAAGGGACGAAGTAATGTAAGCAGTTTCCCTTATGGCTGACTTTTCGGGAGTGATCACATGATCTTCCTTTCATTTGACCTAGTGACTTCAATTATGACACCATGTAACCTGATTTGAGTCAGATAATGAGATCATGAGCAAAATAAACCATGGTCGGTTTTAAAAGAAGGTCATTGTGTTCACAAAGTTTCCGTTTTGTTTGACCTGGTGACCTAGTTCCGCGTGACTCAGTTTCCAACTCAGCCTACGAATCATCGAGCAAACACCGCACAAACTTTCCTGAAATTCAGGCCAAAAAATGTGACTTCATTACGAAACCACGCCTGTCCAAATATATAGAAAATTTCACCTCCAAAAACTAAATATTTTCAAATAAAGAACTCTGATATGTTACATATTTCTGCTCAAAATATAGATTGTGGGTACTCGTTAGAACCGCCTCAGCGACTAACGAGTACCAACAATCTATTTTTTTTGAGCAGAAATAAGTAAAATAATGTATACCCCCAGTTTTATTATATAAAAGTGGGGTTTAAGGAAGTCAAATTTATATAGGCATGTTTTCGTGATGTTTACAGTGTTCATAAGATTATCTAATATGGTAATCTAGGTTTTGACTCAGTTAGGCCCAGTTTTGAATTCTACCTAGAACTTGGACACATTCAGACCTATTTTCGTGAAATTTAATGAAAAACATGACCTCTGGAGTATTCACACGGTTTACTGTACTCAGTCGAATTGATCTAGTTTTAACTCCGAGGGATCCAGCTTTATTATCGCACCTGCTTGTAGCAGGGTGCGATATAGGCGTCCGATTTTCTGTCCGTCCGTCCGTCTGTCAACATTTATGTCGACGTTCGACATTTATGTCAAAGTTAGTATTCTAATCAACTACAAGACTAAACAACCATCAAACCTTGCATGAAACATCTCCCTGACCTCCTGACTTTGCAACAGAGGCGTCCGCTTTTCCGTATGTCTGTCCATTCGTCCGTCCGTCTGTCAACATTGTCGAAGTTCGACATTTATGTCAAAGTTAGTATTTTAATCAACTACAAGACTAAACAACCATCAAACCTTGCATGAAACATCTCCCTGACCTCCTGACTTTGCGACATAGGTGCCCACTTTTCCATTCGTCTATCCGTTCGTCCGTCCGTCTGTCTCTTAACAGTTCTGTTATGTTGAAGTTCGACATTTACGTCAAAGTTAGTATTCTAATCAACTACAATTCTACAACAACCATCATACCTTGCATGACACATCTCCCTGACCTCCTGACGGCAGATATGTTGACCCAGTGACCTTGACCTATATTTTGCGCTCCATTGACTTTGACACAATTTACGTTGACGTTCCAGATCTTCTCAACTATTAGGCGTACAACTACCAAACCTTGCATAGTGCTTCTCCTAGATGTACAGACTTGGCAGGTACCTTGACCCGGTGACCTTGACCTATATTTTGCGTTCCAGTGACTTTGACATATTTTGCGTCGACGTTCGATATCTCCTCAACTATAAGGCTTACAACCATCAAACCTTGCAAAGTGCTTCTCCTCAATGTACTGACTTAGCAGATACCTTGACCTGGTGACCTTGACCTATATTTTGGCTGCAGTGACTTTGACATAATTTACGTCAACGTTCCAGATCTCCTCAAGTGTAAGACCTCTAGCCACCAAACCTTGCATAGTGCTTCTCCTATATGTACTGACTTGGCAGGTATCTTGACCCGGTGACCTTGACCTATATTTTGTGCTCCAGTGCCTTTTACACATTTTACGTCAACATTCAATATCTCCTCAACTATAAGGCCTACAACCATCAAACCTTGCATAGTGCTCCTCAATGTACGGACTGCAGGTACCTTGACTGGGTGACCTTAACCTATATTTTGCGTTCCATTGACTTTTACACCTTTTACGTCACCCTTCCATATGTCCTCAACTGTAAGGCCTTCAACCACCAAACCTTATATAGCACTTCTTCTCGATGTACTGACTCAACAGGTACCTTGACCTGGTGACCTTGACCTATATTGTGCACTCCAGTGACTTTGATACATTTTATATTGATGTTCGGTATCTCCTCAAATATAAGACCTACAACCACTAAACCTTGCATAGTGCTTCATCTCATTGCACTGGCTTGGCAGGTATCTTGACCCAGTGACCTTGACCTATATTTGACACATTTTATGTTGATGTTTGATAACTCCTCAACTATAAGGCCGACAACCACCATACCTTGCATTGTGCTTCTCCTTGATGTACTGAATTAGCAGGTATCTTGACCCATGACCATGACCTATATTTCATGCTCCAGTGACTTTTACACATTTTATGTCAACATTCCATTATCATTGGGCTGTATGATACGAAAAGTCAGTGCTGAAGATATAGCCATTAGAGGGAATGGGACTGGCCTGGAATATATGTGCCCCACTAGGCACTTTGTCTACATTTTTTTCAACCCAGTTTTCCAAGTAAGCACTGCTAAGAATGAAATAAACTTATTTAATAACCACGTTCTGATTGTGGCTCCTGTGACTTTTGCCCCAGCATGTGCGATGACGCCATCCGCAGAATTCTTGTTTTACCTAGAAATCATTAAGATGACCATTCAGACTAAACTTTCATACAGTGCAAGTGGGCACTTGTCAGTTTCTGGCGAAAAATGTGCACAAAGACTGGTTAACTGCTTGGAGGCATAAGCTTGCCCAGGAAAAGTGTGGTTAGATAAACTGACTGGCTAAACAGGACCTTAATAGTGTTGACAGGGCCTTAAAACTCCGACTCATACAATACCATTATGGGGACACGCCTATTCAAATATATTGAAAATTTTACAACCAAAAAAGGGATTTTTTTTATTAAAAATTCAGATATTTTTTCTGTTGAAAACATAGGTTGTGGGTACTCATTAGAACTGCCTCTGTGAGGCGGTTCTAACGAGTACCCACAATAACATAGGTTGTGGGTACTCGTTAGATCCGCCTCGGTGAGGCAGTTCTAACGAGTACCCACAATCTATGTTTTTGAGCAGAAATAAGAAAAATAATGTATACCCCTGTAAACCCCAGTTTTACTGTATAAAAGTGGGGTTTAAGGGGGTCAAAATTATATAGGCGTGTTTTCATGATGCGAAATGTGTCTAAAGATTGTTCACAAGGCTTTCCTCATTTATTTGACTTGTAACATAGTTTTGATCCTGTGTGACCAATGTTTAATTTGATCTAGAAAAAGTCAAATAATCATGAGTAAAAAATATAGTCCATAGAGTGTCCATAAGGGTTTTCTGCCATTTGTAATCTAATATTTGACTCCATTTGATCCAATGATCCAGTTTCAGATTAATTCTAGAAATCATCAAGATCTAGATTCTGACAATGTTGCAAAGAGTTGAGGTTAAAAACTGTGACACAGGGCCTTTAGAGTCTTAACAAGTTTTTTCCTTAGTTTTGGCCTAGTGGCCGAGTTTTTAACCCATGTGATCTAGTTTTAAACTTTACTTAAAAATCATCAGGGCCAACATTCAGAGCATTTTTTTCAAGATCAGGTCAAAAATTCTAATATGTATACAAGGTTTTCTAAGATCTGTCCTAGTGGCAGTGCCGATATGGGCCGCGCCAAGTGAAAATGTGTCTTCGAGCATATGCGGACAGTAAAGGCCCAGGTCAGCCTGAGCATCCGCCCCGTCTGATCAGGGCCTTCACTGTCCATTAATAGAATCATTGGATACTACAGAAAGTATGGAGAACAAAGGTCTGAATGGTATCTGCGCATGCGCAGGATGGTCTGAATCTACGCAGTTTGCTAGAAGGCACGTTTTCGCTTGATGCAGCTCATATAAATTAGGTCATGAGCTACTGTAAAATTTCAAGTTTTATTTCTAGAGCCACTAAATTTGATAAAGTATGTCAACTTTACAAACTTTGTCTGTGGACATGCATTTCAGATTCTGTTAAAAAAGCAGTTATCCATAACAATATACCATATTTACCCTCTTAACTCTATCATGCTTGCCATATACCGTTTGTCATATACTGTTTACTTTGGATAAGTATGACCAGTATTTATTTATAATTAGACAATCATTTTGCCTATACCACTGTTTGGTCATACCTGTCTGGCAATAGGCAGAAAACTGCCAACTTAATTGTAGATGCCTTTTACTATTGGAAGCCATTTATGAATGACTTCACATAAATGTATTGGGTTCTGATATAATATAAAGATTGTGACTTCCTTCTGGTAGTTGGAGATAGTTGCCTGGTGAATTTAAAAACAAATGCAGGAAACAATCTTAAGGGGAATGGATGCAGCTGGATTTTTTTTTTTCACCATTTTTTAAGAAGGGAGACAACTTATGAAGAATTTTGCTTCCTTTGCATGAGTTTAAAGTGCCTAGTGTGTGTGTGTGTGTGTGTGTGTGTGTGGTGGTGGTGGTGGTGGGTGGGGGGGGGGGGGGGGGGGGGGGCGGCGTTGGTGGTGGAGTGGGTGCAGCGGGGCAGCGTATAAAATTTTAGTCTAATATCTAATATCAGACAAAGTATCAATAAGATCAGGCTCACACTTTGGGAGACATAAATTTCTAAAACTTAAACAAAAATGTTTAAGATCTGTTTTTTTCCCCAAAGATGTTGCCATTATAATGAAATTGCTGTTGTAATCCTTAATGGACAGGAATGATATGTAAGAAAGACCTTGTTTTATTCTTATTTCTTCAAGGAATATATGTTTTGGATATTTGTTAGAATCACCTCAGTGAGGCTATTCTAACAAATATCCAAAACAAGTTGCTTGAATTTCAAATGCAATATTCTTGCATAATTTCTCATTAACTGTCACCTCTTGAGCGAAGGTTTCGTGACATTCTAATTGTCATTATAACGAATTCTGTAGTTGTATCGAGTGTCGTAAAGAGGGTTGACTCTACTTTCATCCAGATGGTCATCCAGAGGTTCGGGAGATATAACATTTTAGAAACTTTAATAAAAAAATTTAACCAATGCCGATGCCGACACCGAGGACATGGTGACTGCAATAGCATTACCTGTACATTCGTACAGGCAAGCTAATGATAAAGCCACAAGAAGGTGTCTAGAAATGTCTTGGATGTTTGCCATTCCCACTGCTTGACTTCACCTGGACCCAAGACGTATCATACAAGTGTTTGGAGAAGTAAACAAAGACAAACCAATAATCTCGCTTTCATTTTTAATGAATAACAAAAATCACAATCTGAAGCAGACTAAATATAAGCTACATATTAGAAAATCTGACATTTTGTCAGCCACGTCAAGCGAGAGGGAGACTTCGAGAAAAAGCATTTCTTTTTTTTTTGTGGAAATTCGGATAATCCTGCAGACCTTTTACAACCTCATTCAACATCCTTCATATTTCAACATAAGATCAGTATCCAGATAAGTACTTTTTTTATTTCTCCATAAAAAAATGTTATGGTACTCATTAGAAGTGCCTCACTGAGGCACTTCTAATGAGTACCATATCATGTTTTGTGGAGAAATTAGAAAAATACTAATATCTTTTGGGTGAAAAATCCATTCTACAGATACTTACTTCTTCAGAACCTTCAGTGGCCCTCATAGTTCAAGATAAGAGGGGCATCCAGTTAAGTTTTTATTCATATTTCTCTACAAGATTATATGTTACAGATACTTGTTAGGAGTTCCTCATTAAGGCGCTTCTAATGAGTACCATATCATCTTTTTGTGGAGAAATAAGAAAACAATATCTTCTGGGTGAAAAAGAAAAATCCTTATCTGGAAATGTGCTGCCTGTTGACATATTCTATAATAACCAATGATTCTGTAAGTTGAGACCAAGATAAGACGGCATACATGCACAGATTGATAACATCTTTCCCAATGCCCATATGCTTGAAGATATTCTTCCTTGGTGCAGCCCATACCATATATACAGTGACGTCAGATGAACTCGTGCATCCATACACTATGATCACAGACTTCACTACCTGTACATACCAATGTTAACATTAACCCTAAATATTCAGACACCTTTACTACTCACCATAATTATCCTTACATTTGAACAATTTTTTTTCTACCCTAAGATGTGTCTTATCATAAGTGGATATACTTTTGCCAAAAATCATTTCATCACGAAAACATGCCTATATAATTTTGATCCCCTTAAACCACACTTTTATTTAGTAAAACTGGGGTTTACAGGGGTATACATTATTTTTCTTGTTTTTGCTCAAAAACAGATTGTGGGTACTCCTTAGAACTGCCTCACCAAGGCAGCTCTAACAAGTAACCACAATCTATGTTTTGAACAGAAATACGAAAAATATCAATTTTTTATCTGAAAATTTTCAGTTTTTGGAGGTGAAATTTTCTATATATTTGAATAGGCCTGTTTTTGTAATCAATACCATCAAACATTTCAACAGACAACAAAGGTCTTGATAAGACTGATCAGGTGGTAAAGGTTTCTACGTGATACAGCTCATTTTGAATAAGCAACAGAAGCAACCTTGGCATATAAACTGTCAAAATACTTCAGCTATCTCACATGTAAATAGTAAAGACTAAGCCCATGACATACATTTCTGCAAAGTCATTACAGTCTTCTGGTCAGAAAATTTGCTGTTTACATGCACTACTTTTGAACATTGAAGAATTTAAATAATATGCACTGAAACTTCTGAACAGACCTTGTGGGAATATGCAGGCTTATCTAGGATTCTGCTATTCACGTGAGGCTTTCTTGCAGGTTTTTACTGTGACAGGGCTCAGACACAAGCTACATCAAGGAAAAACTTGTCTGGCATTACAATAAAGTCCCAGATCAGTTTGCACCAGGCAAGTTTTCAGGTGTTTCCACTCACCATGATGAAAAGATGCCTGTGCCTATTCAAATATATTGAAAATTTTACCACCAAAAAAAAAAAATTTCAGATAAAAAATTCTGATATTCTTCATATTTCTGCTCAAAAGAGATTGTGGGTATGCATTAGAACTGCCTCTAATGTGTACCCGCAAATTATGTTTTTGAGCAGAAATAAGAAAAATAATATATACCCCTGTATATACTATACAAAAATGGGGTTTAAGGGGGTCAAAATTAAATAGGCATTTTTTTGTGATGCCTTAAGCACACTATTTTGCATGATGTGACTCAATTTTTTATTGGAACTGACTTGAGTTCTAGTCTGGTCCATACAAAATGCCAAACTTGGAAAGGGCATAATTCTGACAAAAGTAATCTGCTTTTTTTTAAAAGTTAATCTGCCAATCTATCTATTCTTCAGCCCCAATAAGCACCCCAAGTTTCAATGCCCTAGCTCAAACAGTTATCAAGATATCTTGTTCACAAGAAAAGTGTGATGAACAGACTGACCAATGGACAAACAGACAGATGGATGGACAGAAAACTCAAAAGCAATATGCCCCTCCAACTTCTTTGAAGTTGGCAGCATAAAAAGGGATTTAAGGCTTATACCCAAAGCAAAGATGATAATAAGCTTGTGCATCAGCACTGTCTGAGCAAAGTCTTTGCTGTTTGTCAATGGGTTACTCTGAGAAGCAATGTTAGAAAATGCTTAGCACATTCTAATGTGTGCCAAGCAAAGACTCAAAACAACTTGAGCATCAAGGCAGTCTGATCAGTTTTCATTGCAGACACCCAAAGGTCCCAGGCTTATACACACACACTGAAGACTGGTCACCCTGCATGGATCGATGCACAAACTAATCTTAGTCTTCACTTGGCACAAGTCATGAAGTATAATTTCTCACACTGTCACTCCATATATTAACCCTTGTCATGCTGAATAATTTAAGATGCCACGCCCAATTTTATTTTTCAGCCAATCAGATTGCCTGATCCAGATTGTTGCAATAAATTCACATACTTAATGGCAAACAGAAGCCAACTGATCTGGATCTACACTGTTTGCAAAGGCAGAGTATATCCGGGTTCAGCAGGACAAGGGTTAAACAGAAAGGTCCTGATCTGTGCAGGCTGATCTGGGCCTTGTCTATCTACATAAACTGATTCTAAAAGGAATGGCCCTTGAGAACAATGCACACATTCACAAAACTGAAAAGAGCCGAAGTGCCAAGTTTTCTGGGCCAGACAAGCTAGATTTCTGGCCAATTCTCCCTCATCAGTGACTCTCATATAGATTTTCAAAACTCCTCGAATGGGCTCAATGATCATAAATTACGAGAAAATATAAACTATAGCGGAATCCTGAAGACTCCTCGTCTCATAGTGTATCTCAATTTCTGTCTGCCAAATTATGAGGAAAAAATTCTTAACAGGAAAATTGCAATGAACATTAACTATAAAATGAAATAGCTTTCAACTGCAGTACTAATGAAACAAATTGAGCCAGGGCACAGCAATTCCTACAAGCACACTGTGAGGACTAAGATCAGCCTGCACCTCTGTGCAGTCTGATCAATCTTCCCCATCTGCCTGAAGATGCTTTGGATTCTTCGCTACCCACAGACATCCCTGTGAAGACGCAGATTAGACTCAGAGGTGCAGGCTGATCTGAGTCTTTGCTGGGTATGAATGTAAGAAATCCTGTACCCTAGCTCATTTTATCCAGGTGCTGCAATTAGTTTAGCTATTAAATGAGACATGAACAGTCATAAAAAAATCTGCTATAATTCTACAAAATCAATATGTGTGGTGGAATTGTATTTTTGATTTTCAAATTTTTCATAAACTGAAGTGAAAGTAAGTAGATCGATGTAAAATCAAGAAATGATCTCAAATTTCCAAACAATGTACAAATCTAAACACCAGTAATCACTGGCAAAAACAAGTTCTGTAACCATGCAATAAAATTCTTAAGGGGACTTGATACACTCAGAAGTTTTAACAACAATGTTTTGCAAATGAAATAACTTGTGACTTCCTCTTTATTCTCCTGCACAGCTTCTTTTAAAAAGAGGTCTACTCTAGAAGGAAAGAATTTGCTCCCAAAGGGAGCAAATTCTTTCCTTATAGAGTAGACCCTTTTTTAGAAGGGAGGCAAAACAATTTTGCTACCTACCCTTTAGGTATATTCATGTATCCATCCCAGAGAGAAGTCATTTTCCCGAAGATGAATGTCTAACATTTCAGAAAACAGCTGGTAAGAAAGCAGAAATGTTGCATTTAGTCTTTCTTCACACAAGAATATATTCATGAATACTGCAAGGCCTTGATCAGACTATGCAGACTGAGCTATGCTTTTGTTGTTCATGGTATAAAGGCCCTTTTCTCACACTCCACATCATATTATATTTTGGAACTTCAACAGGCTGATTAAAAAAATCACTACTGGAAGATAATGTGGGCTGCATTTAAGTGAAAGAGCGCCTTGGAACATGCACACATTGTGCAAACATACGCAGATTCAGATTACCCTGCACATGCGCAAAGTATCATCTGTCTTTGCTCTCCATTCATACATTCTGCAGTATCCAATGACTCTGTTAGGGGACAGTGAAGGCCCTGATCAGACTGCATGGAGGTGAAGGCTGATGTGGAACTTAGCTGTCCACATAAGCCAGAAGACACATTTTAGCATGGCGCGGCCCATCTGATTTTTATATACAGTTGGCTCTCGTTATCTCGACCTCGCTTATCTCGAATAACCACTTATCTCGAAGTGAAAATCTGGTCCCTGACTAAACATGAAAATCTAATAATAGGTAAAAAAATATTGTGGAAAAGAGGAGAAATTGCTCATAAGGAGCAATTTCTCCTCTTTTCCACAATATTTTCAATATATCTCTAACTTCAAGAGTCCAGTTAAATATATATATTTGTTAAATATGGTTGTTCGAATTTGTTTTTCCTCAGTTCTGCAAATCTGATATGTCAAGGTACAGATATCTCGAAGTATTTCAGAGAGTCCCTTGGAATTCGAGATAATGAGAATCAAATGTATATAAAAAAAAGACAAAGCATCATGAGCATCCTCTCCTAAACAGTCAATCTGAATGATATATCATGCAATTTTAATATGAAAATTATTTTAATAGGAAAATGGTTGCTTTTTCAGGGAAGGCAACTACTTTAACTAGTTTTGCTACCTTCTGAAGAGGGGTCTAAGGAAGCAAATTCTTTCATTATATAGCAAACCCTTTTTCAGAAGGGGACTTGTGTGCATAAAAGCAAACAGAAAGACACAAAAGTTATTTCTCTTGTAACAAATGGTGAATATTCTACTAAGTGTACCCATCCTCTTAAAATTTGTCTGCTAACATCTGAATTCAGCAGCCCAAAGATGAAACAATACTCTAAATTATAAACCCTTGTCCTGCTGAGCCCAGATATACTCAGCTTTTGCAATCAGTGTAGATCCAGATCAGTTGACATCTGAAGAAGCCAACTGATCTGATTCTGCACTATTTGCCATTTTAGTATCTGACAATCTGGATCAAGCAATCTGATTGGCTTAGAATTATAAGTGGACAGGACATCTTAATTTATTCAGCATGACGTTAAGAACAAGCTGAATGATTCAAAGCTGTTGCATTACACTTTAGCTCATAGCTTTTTAATTTAGTACTAAATTTTAAGATTTGACTATTTGTACTCTGAACATAGCAACAGATAAGGCGCTTTTTTTCATCCGAAAAATGCTGATATCTTTCTTATTTCTCCATGAAAACATATGTTGTGGGTACTCATTAGAAGCGCCTTGCCGAGGCGCTTCTAAAGAGTACCCACAACATATGTTTTCGTGGAGAAATAAGAAAAATAATACGTGGATACCCCTCTTATCTATGACTCACTTCACTCAGCATGTATCATGAAACTCATATACTCCCATTAAATAAACAAAATTCCTAACAACATTTTGCTTTTTTTTTTGCTTTTTTTTTTTAAGCAAATACTTATCCAATTCAGCAAAGAAGCATATTTATTCTTTGTTTATTATATTTGCCCTAAATATTCAGATACCTTGACTTCTTACCATCTCTGTCCTAAAATCTGAACAAGTATATTTTACCAGCTGAATGAGCCACAGTGTAGACCCTGATCAGATGGTGTATTATATGGCATCTGTTCTGGGTCTGTCCAAATACTCACGATAACTACAGTAGGCTAATAAGAAATTTTAATAGTAATCCTTAAAGTGCTCAGCAAAAACTGCAGTAGATGACTTTCTTATTTTCTTGGTCAGTTGTTTACAATCAACCAAAGTATACAAACACCACATTTCCTTAAGGCTGTTGTCCAATCAAATCAAACTGTCTGTTTGTACAAAATCCAGGCAATGTCTATTTATGGCCCCACTATTCTTGCACTGTGACATCAGAGTGCAAAGAGAGTAATCTGTAAAATCTGAACTGAGACATTGGCAAACAGTACAGATCCAGATTTGATCCATATCAGACACGGCAGGATGTGGCATCTCATCAGGGACTGCACTGTTTGTTTAAATTATAGGAAGTTAAGGGTTAAATCAAACAGTCTGACGTTCCCATTAAGATCATTTTCCCAGCGTACACTCAGACACAATCAACCCATCAGTGATGACAGTGCTTTGATTATCAGTATTATTTTTCAGAGGAAATAAAACTTGGCATTTCATGTGAATCATTTGCCTAGCAGATAAATCACATGAAAAGCAATCTTATTTTCTCAGAAAAAAAAAACAACAACAACAAAAAATCTGCAGTTGTGATTAGCATTTTCAGGGTTAAACAGTCACAGGTAGGTATATATCCAAATAACTTTAGACATGAAAGATACTTTTTCACCTATAATTAACCTTTACCACTCTCTGGGCAGTTTCAGCAGACGACAAATTGATAATTTTTTTCTTATTTTTCCCAGAAAACAGGATTTGACATTTCATGCAAATTGTCTCCTTAGGAGACAATTTGCATGAAATGTCATATCCTGTTTTCTGAGAAAAATAAAAAAAATATTTCAAAATGTTGTCTGCTGAAAATTTTACCCAGAGTGCTAAGCGTTAACTTCATTAACCCACTTATGCCGAGTGGACTCTTCTGCAGAACTCTGTGGACCTGTCTACTTCCAACACAAGGAGGGTGTGGTTAGTTTTTATGCTAACCATATTTTACAGAAATTCCTGTATTTAATGCAAACAAAGCAGACCTTGATCAGATGCTGCATTCTCCTGCATCTGGGTCTACACTGTTTAACAATGTCCATTTTATGGGTCAATAGGCATAAATGGGTCATCAGTTATCTATACACACTTAAGCATCTGGTTTTAAAAATAAGAATAATCATACAAAAAATATACAAGGAATATTTGGAATGGGAATAACATATATGAAGTGCTGTGAAAAATATACATATGACTGCAGTAAGATGGTTGGGGTAGCATATCATTGCACATTTCCGCTAAAATACTGTACACAACTTGCATTTTACATAACCAAAATTACAGAGACCTAAAAGCTACACATATGCATCACTCTTAATCTTTACCACTCTATGGGCTTATTCAGCAGACGACAAATTGCTGATATTCTTCTCATGTCCCCAGAAAACAGGATTTGAAATTTCATGCAAATTGTCTCCAACAGAGACAATTTGCATGAAATTTTAAATCCTGTTTTCTGGGAAAATGAGAAAAATATTTCAATATGTTATCTGTTGAAAATTTTTGTCAGAGTGGTAAGCATTAACACATACAATCATACATCTTTATCCTATCTATCATAAATATTGGGACACCTCAATTTCTTATCATACCTAAAATTTCAACATCAGGGCCCAGTTGTTCAAAGCGTCGTTAGCTTAACAAGCTCATTAAGGGTCATTTCGTTAACTGTTTTAGGGGATTCAATCTACAATATTCTGATATTTTTTGCTGAAAAAATGTGAGTAGCTTTTGCACTGCAAAAGCTACTCACATTTTTTCAGCAAAAAATTTAACAAATTAGCGTATCACTCGATGTAAATTTTAACGAATCGTTAACTAACGACATCGTTAGCTTTGAACAACTGGGCCCAGTTTTATAACCTGTTGACATGTCTAAAAACTGCTATAGGAATGGCAGGTAATTTACACTCTGACCTGATCCCATTTCTTGGGTGTTTGATTTGGGACAACACTGATTACTCAGAACAGTACAGATGTATATCCCAATACTAAGGATAAATATAGTATACCTGTATAGGTACCTCCCTAAAAGTTTTCACCATTTTTTTTCTTTGCTAGATCCTGACTTACACATGTACTTGTCTTAAGGAAGATTGCATACACTTTCAAAGTAGGCAACTCTTTAAAAGTTGTTTTTTGCTCAATTCTCAAAGGGATCTACTCTAAAAGAAAAGAATTTGCTCCCTTAGGGAGTAGATTCCTTTCTAAAGGGATCTGGCATGCAGGAAAGCAAACAGGAAGTCACAAAAGCTTTCTCCCTTGCAAGAAATGGCTGAAAATCTACAAAGTTATCAAGTCCCATTTATTTAACCCTTATTCTTCTGAACCCAGATATACTCCTTGTCATGCTGCATAAATTAAGATGCCATGCCCATTTCTAATTGTAAGCCAATGAGATTCCTTGATCCAGATTGTTGATATAAATTCACATAATGAATGGCAAACCGTGCAGATCCAGATTAGTTGGCTTCTGAAGAAGCCAACTGATCTGGCTCTACACTGTTTATATGGAAACATTTAATCAAACCTAGAAGACCCAGACCAAACCATTTTGATCAGGTTATGCACTGTGTGCCTTTCTGCCAGTACTTTTAACCCTTAAAGCACCAAGAAAAACTGCATCTGAAAATGTTGTCTGTTTATGTCGTCTGCTGACTATTCAAACCCATTTTTGCATACAGGCAAACAGTGTGGACAAAAATCAGAATGCTCCTAAAGGAGCAGTCTGATCTGGGTCCACACTGTTTGCAAAAATGACTTTTAAAATCACAAGCAGATGACAAAGCAGACGACAATAGTTGTGACTGGCGCTTTAAGGGTTAAAGGGGACTGGTTACACCTGGCAGATTTTCTACAATTTTTTTATACAAGAAAGAAACTTTTGTGACTTCCTGTTTACCTTCCTGCACATCAAGCCCCTTATGAAAAGGGGTCTACTCTAAAAGAAAAGAATTTGCTCACAAGGGGAGCAATTTGTTTCCTTTTTAAGAGCAGACCCCTTTGAAAGTGAGCAAAAACAATTTTGTCAGAGTTCTCTCCCTTGACAGTATATCAGTTTCCCTTAAACAGTGAATACCAGACCAAAGTACTTTGATCAGGCCATTCTGCCAGCTCTTTTTCAACATTTATTCCTAGCTCCAGATAAGAAACTTTTTTCACTAGAAAGTATTTGTCTAGATACTCCTCCCATCTGGAGCTACAATGTATCTGCATAGCATCACGAAAACATGCCTATATAAATTTGACCCCCTTAAACCCTACTTTTATGTAGTAAATTTTGTTTGTGTTGAGTTTTACGGCCCAGTCAACCCAATGGGGTCATGTTGAGCGCGGTCAGTTTACCTAACCACACGTTTACTGGGCAGGCTTAGTCCTCTAAGCGGTTAACCAGTACTGTGCACATTCTTTCGCCAGAAACTGACAACTGCCCTGCTTGAATCAGGGGAAGGGAGAGAATGACCGTAGAAAATATTTCATGATCAATCTCCACGAATGAATGTTGCCGACCTCGGCGGGGGTTGAACCCGCAACCTCCTGGTCTCCAGTCGGATGGCGTATCCAACTGAGCTACCGAGGCCGGCTTTATATAGTAAAACTGGGGTTTACAGGGTATACATTATTTTTCTTATTTCTGCTCGAAACATAGATTGTGGGTACTCTTTAGAACTGCCTCGGCGAGGCGGTTCTAACAAGTACCCACAATCTATGTTTTGAGTAGAAATATGAAAAATATCGACGTTTTTTATCTGAAAATTTTCAGTTTTTGGAGATGAAATTTTATATATATTGGAATAGGCATAATGCATCAGAATAGACAAGAGAAGTTGCCTACTTATTTTGTCACTGGCTTCAAATTAAATATATATAGCCACTCATATACAAAACAAGCTACTTTTAATTATAAACCAAACAGACCATACCATTTTCACCCTACATAGTTAGACAGAGATACTCAGCCATCAGTGTAGGGCCATATCAAACTGCCCCTAAAGAGTAATCTGATATGGGTTTTAATTCATAGCTCTAGATAAGGGGTGGGGTATCAGGTAAATGTTTTCTTACTTCTCCACGAAAACTGCTCGTAAAAATCTATCTGATATGGGTTTTAATTCACAGTGCTAGATAAGGGGGTTGGGGTATCAGGTGAAAACTTTCTTACTTCACGGAAATGCATGTTGTTGGTACACATTAGAAACACCTCCCCAAAACCCTTTGTATGAGTACAAACAAAAGTTTTTATGGAGAAATGAGAAAAATACCAATACTTTTTGGATGAAAAAAAAAAGTGTCTAATCTGAAGCTATATCTTTACTACCGTATTCAACCTAATTACCGCACATACCCCAATAAGCGCACAGTCAATCAATTCCATGATCTGAAAACCAGTGTACTTTTTGTCTACTTCTTTATAAAGGCTTATGTTGTGGGTACCCATCTAAATTGCATTGACAAGTCGATGGAATTCGAATGAGTACCCATAACATATGCTTTTATAAAGAAATTAATAATAAAAATAAAAAAAAAAAAGAAACACAAAAACATCGCATAAGCATCATTTGGTTGGTGAGTCCTTCACTGATCTGGTTTTTAAAGTTCACCCTTAGAAAATGCCAGCACATATTTTACCACTAGTTTTCCCAATATTTTTTTCCATATATGTCAGACAGATCACCAGGCAGTCAATAGCTTTTCATTTTAGCATAAGTACAGTAAGGAGTCATACAAATCCATATACTGAATGACAGTGACTTCAGAAGCCAATGGATCTTGATCTACACTGTTTGCAAAGGCAGGACATATTCAAGTTCAGCAGGAGCTGGTTTTAACCCATTGCAGACTGAATAAACTCGCCCACACTATATATTGAAGAGTCCAATTTCAAGTTTAGGTAGGTCAGGCTATGAGATTTAGATATTCCTAGTGAAAATGGCTAAGCTATTTGCAAACAATGAAAACCCTGATCAGAAGCTGCATTCTGGGGCATCTGATCAGGGTCTACACTGTTTGCCAAGTACCCTTTTAGGGGTCTCCCAGCTACAATGGGTTAAGTGTCTAAATATTCAGGATAAATATAGTGAATAATCTTGGGAACAACAAACACAACAAATTCCAGGGCCCAGTTGTTCAAAACTAACGATGTCGTTAGTTAACGATTCGTTAAAATTTACATCAAGTGATACGCAAATATGCTGAAATTTTTTGCTGAAAAAATGTGAGTAGCTTTTGCAGTGCAAAAGCTACTCACATTTTTTCAGCAAAAAATATCAGAATACTGTGTATTAAATCTGCTAAAACATTTAACGAAATGACCCTTAACAAGCTTGTTAAGCTAACGATGCTTTGAACAACTGGGCCCAGGTTTTAAATAATGTAGGTCAAAGGTATGACAAGTCTGTTCATTCTGACAGTTTGAGAAAGGTCTTTACTGTTAGCACACACAATATCTGGATTTTGTAAATTCTGACAGCAAAGAGAAATGGTACAGACCATGCTCGCAAGGATATAGATTAGTTTAAGTCTTCAATGTCTGCAAAAAGGATCTTTTCATTTAACCAGCTGAAATTAAATATCAGCAGACAAAAAATAGTATTTTTTCTTGCTTTTTTTTTTTTTTTTTATGTTGAAACTGGGCTTAACATGTCATTCAAATTATCTCCTTTTGAGACTATTCACCTGAAATGTCAGGCTCTGTTTTCAAGAAAATAAAACAGATAAAAAAGCACCTCATATCTTTTGCCCACTGGTGTTGCCAACAGCATGCTAAAGTTAAAGTGTTTTGCTGTGCGTATGCTTAAATAATATCATCAATAACTTATACATATACATATAATTTAAAACATAACTACATGTATTCACATACATAATAAAATTCTTTAAATATGGATTTGAGAATCCAACATACAACTTCAAGCAATTTCTAAAACTTTGCATAAAACACATAGCCTACCCCATTGCATTTTATTTTCCTGTAATAACCCTAAGTATTTGGACAGGATCTACACTGTTCACCACTCACCCAGCAATATTTTAGACATGTCTGCAGGTCGTAAAATAAACCTTTCCAAATTTAGGTAAGGAGTTAAGGTGTCTCAATACTTAAGGTAAATACAGTACTTTCCAAACTGCTCGATCAGGAACTGAAAACATTTGAGAAACTAGACCTGTTTTGTTTGCTAGTATTTCAGAAGCTGTGTGGAGTTAGTGCTTGATACAACAGAGGTAGCAGGATAAATGGTATCTAGAAAAGTGATGCGATTTCAATGAGTTATTTAGAGGAGAAATAAGAAAGATATCTGTTTCTTTTTTTTTTTTTTTTTTTTTTTATTATTATTTAGTTGGTTGGTTCAGAATTTAACGGCCCAGCCAACACTATTATGGTCACGTCAAGCTGGTCACTTTACCCAACCATACTTTAATAGGCATGCTTAGTCCTCTAAGCGGTTAACCAGTACTTGTGTATTTTCTTTCGTCAGAAACTGATAACTGCCCTTCTTGAATCAGCAGAAGAGAGAGAATGACCGTAGAAAATATTTCCTGATCAATTTAAATGAAAGAATGTTGCCGGAGCCAATGAGTATTCTTGTTTAAAAGAAAATCTTTTGGAACATATCAGTCACATGATCTTAACACCCAGAGTCATTAGCTTCATTTCTTTTTAGCTATTTTGATATAAAACTACTGACTTCTTTTTATATCTCCAAGGTAAACTATGTTCAATAGATCTCATTAGAATCTTTTTTCCATGAAATTGTGTTTTGGAATCTTGCTAGAATCATTGCAGCCAAGACAACCTAGTGAGATCCCAAACCACAAACCATATGTTTCGAGAAGAAATGAGATAACCATTTCTTTATAACAGTGTTGCCGAGATCCGAAGCAAAAACCATAATTGCAAAACAACTGTGTTGTATCCAAACAAAAATGTATAGACTATATAGAAAAATGACCATTCATGGTAATTTTTCTATACAGTCTATACATTTTTGCTTGTATACAACATTACTAGGATCCATCTTTAAACCATGTTTTATCCTAACCTGTGCTATAATGGACCATGATATAAAGATGTCTAATCATAGAGCACTATGACTTTCGGAAACCCTCTATTTCATTGACAAAATCTAATACAGTTCAATAGTTCTGTTTTATTCTGGCTATCTGACAGCTGATAAGATTGTGTGGGTGCCTCAATCAGACTCTATAGGTTTCCTGATCAGACCATATAGGGAGTCCTGTCTGGGAATCCTGATCCAACTGTCTGGGTGAAATATATCATAATCATAGCACTCAATAAAACAAAAATAGTCAAGATATTTTTTGTTTTTTTTTTTCACCATCAAAATAATATGTTGTGGGCATTCATTAGAATCATCTCACAGATGCAATTTAAATGATAACCTACAATATATTTTTTGATGTTAACATTTACCATCTATCAGGGTTCAAATTTAACTTTTTTGACAGCTTGCTAAAATTAGCAAGTGGCATTATTTTTTACTTGCTAAACCTTTCAGCCAACTTGCTTTTTCACACTTATAAACACTGTTAAATGTGGCTTTAAACCTTAGCACTCTGGGTAAAAATTTCAGCAGACATTTTAAAATATTTTTCTTATTTTTCCCAGAAAACAGGTTTTGACATTACATGCAAATTTGCATGTAATGTCAAAACCTGTTTTCTGGGAAAAATAAGAAAAATATCGTTATTACTTTTGGAAAAGAAATTGCAACACTTCAGCCTCAATGCCTCAGGTTTCACCAATTAAAGAGAATCTTTCCAAGTTGCTAGAATTAGCAAGTGATAAAAATTGCAGCTTGCTTTTTGAGGAAATTAACCAGCATTTAGCAAGTTAGCAAGTGCTAAAATTGATCCCTGATCTATGAGCAGATTAAGCAAACAACAAATTGATGATTTTTTTTTCTTATTTTTCCCAGAAAGCCCCTTTTCTGGCAAAAATAAAAATATTTCAAAATGCTGTCTGCTAAAATTTATACCAAAAGTGCTAAGCATTAAATAAATAATTAAAATATCTTTAATAATCACCAAAAACATCACCTTGCCTGGATCTATCACTGGTTCATATACAGACAGTGTTCAGACTATTTTTTGTTATTTTGCCCCAACCCATATCTTGTGAGTACTAATTTGATTTGCCTCAGTGAGACAATTCCACTGTGGACCATATTACATAGCTCTAGTTAAGGTATTTTTATCAATCCAAAAGTATTGATATTTTTCTTATTTCTCCACGAACATATATGTTGTGGGTACTCATTAGAAGTGCCTTGGCGAGGCGCTTCTAATGAGTACCCGCAACATATGTTTTCGTGGAGAAATAAGAAAAATATAAACCTGATGCTCACTCTTATCTAGGCCTATGCCTTAAGATGTTTTGCTGCAAAAATAAAAGAAATTACCCAACCCGTCACTTCAATTATCACCTTATCTGGATCAATGCACATAGAATTGGCCACGCCATTTGAAAACATATCTTCAGGCATATGGAGACAGCAAACGCTCAGATCAGCCTGCACATCTGCACAGTCTGATCAGGGCCTTCATTGTCCGCAAACAGAATCATTTGATACTGTAGAATGTTTCAATGGAGAGCAAATGCCAAACTGAAACTTTGGGCATGTGCAAGATGATGCGACTTTGCACATTCTGCGCATGCTTGATGACACGGTTTTGCATGACGTAGCCTAAATGTTCCTTTCAATTTGAAAAAGCTCTTAGTCAAACAGCAGGAAACCAAGGATAATACTGGTATACACAGAATGGCCATCTAATATTAGTATAGCTCTAGATAAGAGGGAGTCTCAGGTATTTCTTTCTTATTTCTCCATAAAAGCTTATGTTGTGGGTACTCATCAGAAGTGCCTCATTGGAGGCTCTTTTAATATGTACCCTTGACATATGCTTTTGTGGAGAGAAAAAAAAACTATCAATACTTTTTTGGTGAAAAAGCACCTTATCTGGGGCTATGATTAGACAGGCCTGGCTGGCATCCTTGCTGTAGTAGTTCACACTTGTGCTGGGCACCATTATCCTTTATAAGCCAGTTTACACAGAGTAAAAAGGACTTGCTTTACCAAATATTTACGGATCTTTTGTTGCCGTCGAATCTTTCCTTTTTAAGCTTCCTCCTTGTGAGTCTTTCCTCTGTATAGTTCCACTGTCTTTCTTTTGTGTATTTGTGACTTCTTTGATTGAGTTAATTGTCTTATGAAACCAGGTATTTTTTGAAGCTTGTATCTCTGATACAGCAGAGTTCAGCTGGTGAGTCAGGTCTTGGGTTTTACACTCTGATTCAACCAGGGCAAGTTTTGTTTGTGCTAATTCTAGTTCCAGTTCTCTAACCTGGCGTTCAAGGTCCATTACTCTAGGATTTATACTGACAGGATCAATCTTGGGCTCTGGGAGCTGAACTTTACCTTCTTCATCAAACATTTTGGAGCAGACGGTACATGATTTCACTTGGCTCTGAAATATACATCATGCATGTACAAATAATGGACTAACCTTTACCACTCTCTTGGCTAATTCAGCAGACAGCAAATTTGTGATACTTTTCTTACTTTTCCCAGAAAACAGGATTTGACATTCCATGCAAATTGTCTCCAATTGAAGACACACTACAAGGTATGTTAGACCATGTTTTCTGGGGAAAAAATAGAAAAAATTTCAATACCTTCTGCTTTAAATTTTACCAAGAGTGCTGACCCTTGTAAAAATGGCAGAACGACAATGGAATGTATCCTGTTCCCTTAATCTCTTGAAGGAAAGGTACAGAATTATCTTTGGAGAAAACTGCATTTGTTTGCAGAATAGGGCTGTTATTAATTATAAACTCAAGGCACCAAATAATAGAAGCATTTTAATCATTATTTTTTTTGTTAATCAACCAAAACATACAGTGGGTACTTCTGGCCGTACATGTTTGGGAGAAAAAACCAACAAGTCTTACACCAGTTTTAGTTTTTCCCCATATTTGGCTGCCACTTTCTTATAATTTCACCTCCTCATCTCTATACATATTTCATGTAATTTGACTGGTTGAAGGAAAAGTTTCACACTTTATACTGGACCTATTTTTCTTCTGCGATCTCAAAAGACTGACATTTTTGACAAAATTTATAATGTTCTGATGATAAAGTTGGAACTACAAGGAATGAACTATTATTTTTGTGGATTTTATTGGTGTGTAAACTCCTACGAATCACTCACAAATTTAACATAAAATTTTTGTAGAATTTATCGGTGTAAATGCTGACAAATCACTCACAAACTTAACACTAGAGCAAGTGAGCAGAACTCACGTGTACCCTAGGATGGCTGCAACACCTTATCAGAAAAATACCAAATGCACTTCAATTATTACTTCATATATTAAGCAAAATCAATGAAGCATAAATATAGGTCACTGTGACCTAATTTAAGGTCACAGGTTATGTCATGACAATCAAATATTCTAAGTATCAAATAGTACTTAAGATATGTAGCAAAATCACTGGACCATGACTGTCATCCCAAAACCCAATCCCCACTCCTATCATCAGCCCCTTCCTGCAGGGTCCGAAATATTACTGCTAGACTCATGCACATACAATCACATTTGATATATCAACTTTCTAACAAAAAGTTAATATTAAAATAGATTCTTAACAAAACCCTTAAGCTTGCTAAAATCGCCTTAAGTTCTAAAGCTGTGACCTTGACTTTGAGATCACGGGCAAGAGCAGGGATAGTGGTGAATAAAACTTTAGACCAATACCTATCATCATACCAAATATAAACTATATCCACCGTTCTGTTAGGAAAATAAGTTCTTAAAAACTTCAATACAAAATGACATAGATGTTAACTAATGGACGGATGAACGTACGTACAGAACAAACAAACAAACAAATGTACGGTAGACAAAAAATAATATGCCCTTGACATACTTAGTATGCAGGGATATAATAAAGCTGTTTGTTCAAATTGTGAGTGATTCACTGTTGATGCACAAAAATAAAATTCATTCCCACCATAATATAAAATAATAAAATAAAGTATTGGGACAGGCAGGCCTGCGCAAACTGTAGAACTAGACCAGATGCCACAGAATGTGGCATCTGGTCTAGTTCTAATATGGTATATTACTTACTCTTATTGCTTGTAGTTCATCTCTTGAGGAGGTCTGTTGCTTCTCTAATCTTTCACTTAATTGTGAACAAATCTACAAATATACAAGACAAGAGTTCAAATTAACCCATTTACGTCAAGTGGACTCTTCTATCACAACTCTTTTGACCGATCTATTTTCCACAGTAGGGTGTCTGGTTAGTTTTTTATTATCACTATGTTTTAAAGCAATTCCTGTATTTAATGCAAACTATGTAGACCCTGATCAGACACTGTGTTCTGCAGCATCTGATCTGGGTCTGCACTGTTTGCCAATTACTTTTTTCGGGGTTTCCAGACTAAAATGGAATTAACCCATTTTGGTCTGGAAACCCTGAAAAAAGTAATTTTAGTCTGGAGATCTGCAAAAGGGTAAATGGAAAAGAATGCAGACCCAGATCAAATGCAGAGAATGTGGCATCTGATCAGGGTCTCCACTGCTTTCAAATTGTTTACCCCGACATAGCTAAAATTGAAATTAAACTATTTAACTAAATAGAGGATCTTACATGAGTGGTGATTTTATATGAAATTTATAAAACGAGCCTTTGGGAAGTTTCATAAATTTCATATGAAATGACCACGAGTGTAAGATTCTGTTTATCATAGGACCATTTTAAATTTGATTTTATTGTCTTTAAAATTAACAATTGTTCAACAGAAAATGCATGGTTGACCTGGACATTATCATGACATTACTTGTTTCTGCCAGTGTTATGTAACGTGTGGTCATACGATTTTTATGACATGACATTATCCATTGTTTAACAGCGACGTCATATGATAAAATGGGTTAAAGTTCTTCTTTTTACACATAATAAATGCTCCGGAACAAGTAAAGATCAAGAAGTGGCTACAGTTTCACCAACTGACTTAGCTCTTTGCATGCTAGGTAATTTTGCATGCTTTTTTTTTTTTTTTTTTTTTTTTTTGTCGTCTGTTGATTTTTTTTTTAAAATTAACTTTTTCAAAAAGTCTTTCAAGAATACCATCAGAGTGTCAAACAGTTTGGATCCAGATCAGGCCCGACATGTTGTCAGGCCAGATCTGGGTCCAAAATTGTTTGCAAAGGTTATCAGCAGAAGACAAAAGTTGCCACTAGCAGGGAAAGACTTAAGGGAATTGGATACACCTGAAAGATTTTATGCCAAATTTTTCCAACTGTGACTACTTTTATGACTTCCTGTTTGCTTTCCTGTACATCAGCACAATCTGAAAAGGGGTCTACCCTCAAAGAAAAGAATTTGCTCCCAGGGAGGAGCAAATTCTTTTCTTTTAAGGTAGACTTCTTTTCAAAGACACTTTGTGTACAGGAAAGCAAACAGAAACAAAAATCTATCATGAGTATCATATCCCATTAATAACATTTTGGGTACATATTTAGACTATATACTGCAGTCAGGTTTTCATCCCAAAAACACGCCTGTATAATTTTGACCCCTTTAAACCTCACTTTTATATAGTAATCTGGGGTTTTCAGGGGTATACGTTATTTTTCTTATTTCTACTCAAAAACATAGATTGTGGGTACTCGTTAGAACCGCTTTGCTAAGGCGGTTCTAACGAGTACCCAGAATCTATATTTTGAGCAGAAATATGAAAAATATCATAGTTTTTTTTATCTGAAAATTTTCAGTTTTTGGAGGTGAAATTTTCTATATATTTGAATAGGTATATTTTCGTAATGTCATGGTGGAGGAAGCAAATGTACCCCCTTCCCCTCCCTCACACAAACACACACAAACCCTGTTTAGAGCAGGGCTTAATTCTAGTCAAAGACTAACAAGCAAAAAGAAAACCACAGAGCACAAAAATTTGTGAAAGATGTACTGATATCATACCTGCTTGTAATCACCTATGATTATAGTATTTCTCTTGTTTTCTGTATCTAACCTGTCCAATTCTCGTCGACACATCTCCTTCAACTGAAAATTTGAAGAAAAAAAAAAATCTTATCATTTTATTAAGCTTACAACAAAAGGTTCATCTTCATTCAGATGTTTAACTAGGTAGCTGGATGAAATATGTGATTTTGAGCAAACAATCGTCATTTTTTTAAGATATCATGCAAAAATAAGTTCAACCTGGTTTCTGGCATTTTTCTTCATTCAAATACAAATATGTATGTACCAGGGCTTAGGAAATATTGAAAACGGAGAAAATTTCCTTAGTATTGGGCCAGTATGGGACTGATTCTTTTGGGCTTTTGGCTGTTTCCAATTGGTCTCAATTTCTGAATTTTGGTCTGGGACCGAAAGAAATTCAGTTTTCCCGAGCCCTGGTATGTACTGCCTACAACTGTATACTTCAAACTGTAGTGTATCCACTTTCCAAATCTTTCTTCTATTAAAGGAAATGGAAATCTCTTTATGAAATTCATCTAACTCTATCATGGAAATATTTATCTTCTTCTTACCATGGGTTACTCAAAAAGAAAAGGATTTACTTCCCTTTGGGAGCAAATTCTTTCTTTTACAAGAAAGCCCCATTTTTGAAAAGATTACAGTTCTTGGGGGCTACATTCTTGTCTGCATAAACAGATTCCATAGAAAAATTGGGGCATCCATTTACCAGTAAGTATCATATTAACCCTAAGTATTAGGGCAGATAGGCCTTTGCAAACAGTGTAGACCCAGATCAGATGCTGCAGAATGCAGCATCTGATCTGGGTCTACACTGTTTGCCATACATACAGCAATATTTTAGACACATCAACAGGTAGCAGAATGAACTATTTCAAGTTTTAGGACAAGAATGGCAAGTAGATAAGGTGTCCCAATACTTAGGCTAAATATGGTATATGATGCAATAAGGAAAACCCATTTAAATGGGACAAGATGCAGTTCAGGGAGTATTTCAAACCCACAGTGTACTGTCAAATGATAAGCAGATGACAATGAGTGATATTTTCTTATATTTTCCAGGTAATGGGTTCTGACATTCATACAAACTGTCTCCCTGAGAGACAATTCACATCAATGATCAAGACCTAATTTCTGGGAAAATAAGATAAATTGATCAAAACACTGTAATATTTAAATTTAGCACAAATTAAAGGTATCCAATGTAGTGGTCATATTTTAGAAATCTCCAGATAAGATGTTTTTTACCAACCAGAAAGAATAAACAAGTGCCTTGGAGAAGCATTTCTAACAAGTACCCACAACACATATTTTCAAGCAGAAATAAGAAAATATTTACCTGATACTCCCTATTATCTAGATTTTGTTTGTGTTGAGGTTTTACGGCCCAGTCAACCCAATGGGGTCATGTCGAGCGTGGTCAGTTTACCTAACCACACGTTTACTGGGCAGGCTTAGTCCTCCAAGCTGTTAACCAGTATTGTGCACATTCTTTCGCCAGAAACTGACAACTGCCCTTCTTGAATCAGCGGAAGGGAGAGAATGACCGTAGAAAATATTTCATGATCAATCTCCACGGAAGAATATTGCCGACCTCGGCGGGGGTTGAACCCGCGACCTCCTGGTCTCCAGTTGGACGGTGCATCCAACTGAGCCATCTAGAGCTATGTATGACTGCATCTTTAAGACTTACCACGCTATGGGCAGATTCAGCAGATGACAAACTGATACTTTTTTCACTTTATCAAGAAAATTGGATATGACACTTCACGCAAATTGTCTCCTAAGGAGACAACTTGCATGAAGTGTCATATCCGATTTTCTAGGAAAACTAAGAAAAAATATTTCAACATGCTGTCTGCTGAAATTTTTACCCAGCATGCAAAGCGTCAGATTCACCAACACACTGATGTTCATAATATAAAGATGTGGGTGACCTATGATGAAAACCATGACAAAGCTATAAGTTTACCTGATGTGACTCTGTCTCCAGTCTTTGCTTCTCCTCTTCTGTCTCAGATAATTTTTTCTTGGTTTGTATCAACTCTGCTGTCAGAGATTCACATGTGTCCTGAGCCTGCAAATAATTAGATAAACTTTATGATCCTTACAGGCTTGGCCTTAACCCTTAAAATGCCAAGAAACCTGCATCTGAAAATGTGGTCTGCTGAATGTTCTTGCAAACTTTTCAAACCTATTTTTGCATACAGGCAAACAGTGTGGACCCTGATCAGACTGCTCCTAGAGGAGCAGTCTGATCTGGGTCCATACTGTTTGCAAAAATGACTTTTAAAATCACAAGCAGATGACAAAGCAGACGATAACTATTGTGATTGACACTTAAAGGGTTAATAAGAAATGATACACTTTCAGGGGTAGCAACTCTGTTAGAACTATTTTGTCTCCTTTGTGAAAACAGATATACCGTAATATACGTAAGTATTGGGACGGGAAAAAATAATTAAATTTCTGGCTGTCCCAATACTTAGAAACACAAAAATTAATTATTTTTTTAGGTGTCCCAATACTTACGTCTCGTAGTTGAAAATGGCACCGATTAATGATGAAAAATGTGTCATATTTGTGTTCATTGTTTTGTGTATTTTTGGACGACTGTCTCGTTAACCTAATCTATTGTTAATATTGAATAAACAGATTGGCACTTATTGTTTTGATTTATAATCCCCTCGTTTATCTATTATGTGTTGAAAGCGTCCAAGTAAAAAAAATAATCATATGCTGCTTCACCGCTTTAAAGGTTAATTGCGCATAACCGATACCATGAATACGGGTATACATTCTACCTGTTCTAAAAATACTGCCATTACATCAGGTGATGATGTTATTATTGGGGTTCGTCTCAACGATGTTTTGGGGTTCATCTCAACAGTGTTTTAGGGTTCCCCCAACGCTGTCATGCATTAAAAGGTTATCGGTAAACAATTCTGTCGCATTATTTTTTATTATTCTTATTATTTATTCATAGTTTTTTTTCTTTTTTTTTTTTGTTGTGTGTGTTTTTTTTGTTTTTTTTCGTAGAACTTTATTGATGCACTTGAGTTGCAAATTAAAACATGACGTGTCACGTGACAACCACAAAATGGCGACGCATCCAGACTGATGCAAACGCATGTGCGTTTTCGTTTTTGCAGATTTCTTGAATAAATTTCATATTAATATTCTCAAAGAAAGGTTTTATTCATTTTCTACTTTCTAACCAGCCTGCCGTAGGAACCCCCGTTGTATGCTTAGACGTAAAATATTGCGTGACATCGCTTGTAAACAAAACAAAACACAAACCGAGAAAACAGTTTTACCCTGTTAACTAGATCATTTTTTCACCCAAATGCACTGTTCCAATTCATATGCTACAAAAAATTACTGAAAATTTTAGCGATTTTTGATATGTCCCAATTCTTAGGGTGACTAAAAATAATTATTTTTAAGAATTGTAAGGGTGTCCCAATACTTTGGGTGTCCCAATACTTAGGTATATTACGGGTACTCTAAAAAGAAAGAATCTGCTCCCGAAATATTTCCTTTTAGAGTAGATTCCCTTATTTTCTTTGAAAAACAACAAAATAGAAAGTCAGCAATGGTCCTGCCAGTAACCCTACATATGTAGAAGAGACTGCAACTACATAGAAATAAAAAGGCAAAGTATCACAGAGCAATCCCTAATCCCTCACCAGATGAAGCCTGTGTCCAGATTTAGTCTCGGCCTTTCAGTACATTAGATACATGTATACCCCAGACAACAAAAAAGAAGTCAACCTAGGCAAAACAATAAAGGGGAGTTGCTGGAGAGGTTTTTCTCTATAGTGGAGGTCAAATAAACCTAGGACAAACAATTTACAAGATTTGCACTACTCCATGTAATGTTTGCTGAATGTCAAAATATAGGTCACAGTGACCCACTAAGGGTATGCAACAAATTAACTTCACAAGAGTTACTCATACACAACACTTTGGTGAACCTAGGTCAAACAGTAAAGGAGATTTGCACTGAAAAAGTTTGTTCTACAACGTAGGTCAAATGTCAAAAAATAAGCCAGTTACCTACCAGGAGATTTGCACTGGAGAGTTTTCTTGTTTGTTTTTTTCTAAAATGTAGGTCAAATATCAAAGTCAAGATAAGTTCAGTGTTCTGCTGATGGCATGCAACACTGTACATATTGTATCCACAGATAAAAGTCAGTGAACCTAGGTCTAACAGTATAGGAGATTTGCACTGGAAGTTTTTTTTTCTATAATGTGGGTCAAATGTCAAAACGTAGGTCACAAAGACCTGGTATGTGATACATTGACTTGCTAGATGTACCCACACACAGAATTTGATCACCCTATGCCATACAGAACAGGAAATAAGGCCATGAGGAAAACATGAAGATGGGCAGATTCACAGAATGATTACTATAGGGCAACCACAAAGTGTGGAGCCCTAATAAAAAAAGAATATTTCAGGGCTCAGTTGTTCAAAGCTAACGATGTCGTTAGTTAACGATTTGTTAAAATTTAGATCAAGTGATACGCAAATATGCCAAAATTTTTTGCTGAAAAAATGTGAGTAGCTTTTGCAGTGCAAAAGCTACTCACATTTTTTCAGCAAAAAATATAAGAATATTGTATATTGAATCTGCTAAAACAGTTAACGAAATGACCCTTAACGAGCTCGTTAAGCTAACGACGCTTTGAACAACTGGGCCCTGAATGGTGCTTAATGGCTTAAGAGATGTATAGGCACATACCTCATCGAGCTGTTTACTCAGATGTAATTTACTCTCCACCAATTCATGAGCCATATCATCATTCTCTTGTTCTAACCGCATATTTGCCTCCATCAATCGCTTGTTCTCTCGCTGAAAATGAACAAAAATCTAAAAGATTCCCAGCCATACAAAGCAATACTGTAATGCCAGAAAAATGTTCCCTTTGACCTACAGTACTGATCATATAATGAAAACCAATATTTTTTACATGCTGTGATACTGTGAAGTTAATGCTTAGCATGCTGGCTGTAATTTTTCAACGACATATCAATTTTTTTTTATATATTTTTCCCTAGAAAACAGGTTTTGACATTTCATGCAAATTCTCCTATTTTCTGGGAACACATGAATCATATAATCAATCTGTTATCTGCTGAATCTGCCCCGGAGTGTTAAAAAAGTTAAGGCACAGTCTGCACATTTAAGCATTTCTTCAGAAAAATATCCAATGTGCCTGCACATTCTTATCTGGAGCTTTATTAAATGTCAGCATACTCCACAGAAGCCAAGGATTCTATTACTGTTTAGCAAACGTCCTGATCAGATTGAACAAATGTGATGGCTAATCTGAGCCATACTCCAAAAACAACTTATTAGGCATGGCTCTTTTGATATCATTAGGCAAGGCTCTTTTGATATACACTAATTCAAGATTCTTTGATAATGAATTTGGAGAAAGGAGTAAAATCTCAATACTTTTTGGTAGAAAAAACAGTAACTTTTACTACAGACAATTCTAAGGTGGTGGTTCTGCTAGCATTCTTTATAAATCTATAGCGGGTTGTTATCGGCCCGTCAGCTACCCTGCTATAGATTTATATGAATGCTTTCTGGGACTAGCTTTTCCCAATCTGACTAAGATTAAACTGTGTGAGAATATGGAAAATGTTCTAAGGCAGTGGATCTGGTGTTGATTATTCTTTGTATGGCTTCCTGGCTGATTGCTGCTGGGCTTTTTTCATGTTTTCTCATGTTCATTGCCTTATTACTGTGTTTAGTGGATCCTGTCTAGCACTGTGAACACTTTGTTGGAGGAGCTGAATAACCCTAGTCCTGCTGAACCCAGACATGCTCTGCCTTAGCAAACAGTGTAGATCCATATCAGTTGGCTTCTGAAGAAGCCAACTGACCTGGATCTGCACTGTTTGCCATTAAGAATGTGAATTTATATCAACAATCTGGATCAAGTATTCTGATTGGCTGAAAATTAGAAATGGGAGTGGGATCTTAATTTATTCAGCAGGACAAGGGTTAATTTGCTTTCCTTTGGTTTCTGGCTTGTGTACTGCCAGTTATGATTTATTTGCTCTTCCTCTTTGTGTCATTGGTATGCTATGATCTGCGATTGTGGCTCTTCCTTGATGCCTTCTATACTATTTTCATATCTAGAACTATGATTATTATTTATGATGGGTAAAGCGAGAAAATGCCTTCAAACATGGCCAAAATGCACAGATTCAGATCATCCTGCACATGCCCAAAACATCATTTCGGCCTTAGCTCTTTGTTCATTGTTCTAGAGTATCCACTGATACAGTTAGCGGAAGGGAAGACCCTCATCAGACTGCATGGATGTACAGGCTGAGCTGGGCCTCTCCTGTCCACATGTCTCATGACACACTCACAGGGAATAGCCCATATACTGTACCTACCTCAACTCTTTCAATGGGATCCTCCTGTTGTAACTCCTGTTCTCGTACTGACTGGTATTCTTTCTCATATTTCTTCAACTTCCGTGAGCTGACCTTCAAGCCAACTGCTGTCTGTATGAGTTCTTTAGTTGCCTCCTCTGTGCGGAACCTCTTTGGTAACTGGACACGGAAATACTTTAGAACACCCTCAAAGTCAAGAGCTAGTAAATCCTTCCTTGAAACCTGTAAGAGAAAAAAAAGAATTTATTTAAACTTTCATCATGTGTAAATCCTACCCTGAAATCTCAGGAAAAGTTAAGGAAGTATAATTTTAAAACATTTTAATTCCTAAACTTAAGGGGACTGGATGTACTTTCAGGGGAGGCAACTCTGTAAAAACTGTTTTTGACTCCTTTCTGAAAAGAAAGTGTACTCAGTAACTCCTAAAGGTTTACTCTAAAAGGAAAGAATTTGCTCCTTTGCTTCAAAAGGAGTCTGGTGAGCAGAAGAGCAATAATTGCCTCCCTTCCTCCCTTCTAAAAAACACAGAAAAAACAACTAGATATATCAAGTCCCTTCAACATGGCTGTTTATTTTTCTTTCTTTTTTTAAATCTAAGAAAAAGTGAAACATCAAGCATTCTTTTTCAGGGAAAAAGTATTGAAGATTGTCTGTTACACTGTCTACATTAATCACAAGATTTTTGTGGAATGCAGTGCCATGACTACAGGGTTCAAATTTAACTTTTTTGACAGCACAGCTTGCTAAAATTAGCAAGTAGCATTATTTTTTACTTGCTAAACCTTTCAACCAACTTGCTTTTTACAAACACTGTTAAATGTGGCTTTAACTTTAAACATTAGCACTCTGGGTAAAAATTTCAGAAGACATTTTAAAATATTTTTCTTATTTTTCCCAGAAAACAGGTTTTGACATTACATGCAAATTGTCTCCATAGGAGACAATTTGCATGTAATGTCAAAACCCGTTTTCAGGGAAAAATAAGAAAAATATTGTCATTTCTTTTGGAAAAGAAATTGCAAAACTTCAGCAACAATGCCTCAGGTTCTGCCAGTTAAAGAGAATCCTTCCAACTTGCTGGAATTAGCAAGTGATGGAAATTGCAGCTTTCTTTTTGAGGAAATTAACCAGCATTTAGCAAGTTAGCAAATGCTAAAATTGATCCCTGGACTACTGGGGCCTGTCAATCTTGTAATGGAACTACACTCTAGGATTGATGCATAGAATGACAAAGTTACAAGACTGAAATATTGGTGTAAGGGTTGATGTATAGAATGACAAAGTTATCAGTGAAATAGTGGTCAAAGGCATAAACTCATATCGTACTGTTGTGTGTTGTTGATGCTTGACAAAATCACATAAGTTAAACATTTTTGCATAGTTCAAACTAAGAAGGACTCTTCCAGCCCACAGAAACAGTGTAGTCCTTGACTTGCTAAAATATCAGTACAGTCTAATCAGGACCTATGCTCTTCAATACAAAATTAACTTACCTTTAACAAAGCTAGTGCTACACTAAATATCACATTCTTGCCCTGAAAAAATATAGAAAATGGATTACAGGATTTAATTGATAAATATATTACAAAACAAACTTTTTGAACATTCAAAATAGCTCATAATTAGCTTATTTCATCATTAGCATTCAAAAGGTTTAATCAACTAGTTATTTTATAATCAAGACTACAGGGAACAGTATAGAAGGAAAGTTTGCTGTAAGCAACGTCAGAAGCTACTATGATTGAGAAAATATTAAGTTCACCAAAAAAAATGTCTGCAATATGGACCCTATGCTGAAGCCATTTTGCAACAAATAATGCCATACACTATGTTAAATACCTCAGTGGTAATAAATTCTATAAAACAGAACCATATGAAGAGGCAATTCTGCAATAAACTCTGTTTGAGTTGGAGTCTTACAGACCAGTCAACAACGTTAAGGTCATGTTAAGCCATTTTTAATAGACACTGTCAGAAACTAATGTGCTTTACCTCACTGCGGAGTGTGTCCATAAATGACAGAACCATATGAAGTGGGGTGAAGGTGGGGTGAATTTTGCAATTAACAATGTCACACAGCACTATAATTTACCTCTTGCACTATAATTTACCTCTACGAGGATAAAGTTCATAAAACAGAGGGGACCATACAAAGCAGAAATTCTGCAATAAAATATGCTCAAACTGGTACCTTTATGAGGACTGAGTCCATAAACAGAGGATCTTTTGAAGAGCAAATTCAGCAATTTTGCAATGCACAATGTCAGACAGCACCATGATCTACCTCACAAAGTTTTGTCCATAAAAGAGAGGACCACATTTATCTCACAGTGGAAGATGCATAAACTACAGAAGATCATTTGGAGGGTAAACTTTAGAGCAACAGTGCATACCTCCAGATTACATGCTTTTTCCAACAAAAAAAATGTTGATGACTTCCTTATTGCTCCACAAAAACGTATGTTGTAGTACTCGTTAGAAGCGCCTCAGTGAGGCACTTCTAATGAGTACCACAACATATATTTTCATGGAGAAATAAGAAAAATATTTTCCTGTTAACCACTCCTATCTCAAGCCATGCAATGGCTGAGAACACTTAACTTACCTCACTGAGGAAGATGTCGAGAATAGAGAATACCATATGGAGAGGGAATTTTGCAGTAAACAAGGTTAGGAACCACTGTGATGCATACATGTGAGCTTCCACATTCATCTCAATCAAATGATCATGTAACTCCGGTAACATATCCTGCAATCAATAAATGACCACCTAACAATAACATAGCTCTTAACCCTGGTAGTGCTGAACCTGGATATGCTCTGCCTTTGCAAACAGTGTAGATCCAGCTCAGTTGGCTTCTGAAGAAGCCAACTGATCTGGATCTGAACTGTTTGTCATTCAGCCTTGCAACAAGTAATCTGATTGGCTGACAATCTGAAGTGGGCATGGCATCTTAATCTATTCAGCATGACAAGGGTTACTGACTTAGATCAATAGTTATTTTGGAGACTTTACTTTTTTTTTTTTTTTTAAACAAAAATGTTGTGACATCTCATCTTAACAACAGCAACTAATTTCTTGGTATTTTTTTTTCAAAACAAAATTCAATTATCTAGTGCATTAGTGCATACTAAATGTATGCTTAGATCAATATAATAGCTTACAAACCATTTCCATGTATAGTCTCATATATTTTGTCTTAATTATCAGAAGACACACACATATGCACACATTCTTTACCAAGACATACACATATTCAAGTATGTAAAAATTACAGAGCTCTAGAAAAGAAGGAGCACTGGGAGGGCTCAAAACTGCTAGGTAAAGAAGCTGACTCTTTAAATGAGGTGAGTTATACAGAAAAATTCACTGCTAGGTAAAAATGATGACTTCTTAAATGAGGTTAGTTACACAGAAAAAATTCTATTTAGTGTCCTCAAATGCTATCTGTTCAAGTCAGCTACCTGTTAAACAGGTGATCATTAGCAAGGACAATCTTTCTTTTTTTTTAATCTTTCTACCACAAAACTCATTAGATCAGCCTGGGGAAAGTGATTCTGGAGAGGATTTTCAAAAGTATCCAAACCTATACTTTAACAGAGAAATAAACATAAAAATATTCTGAATTGGTCTCCAGACCAAAGCTTTGAATAACACCATGAAATAAAACATTTAATGCATACTAACCTGGAGTAATCTCTCTAGCTGGTAGAAATGCAGGTGTAACATTTCAAAGTCATTTTTGAAGAAATCACGAAGACTGTAATCAAACATTATCTTGACTAGAACAGCAAACGCTTGCTCCTCTGGCATCTGTGGATTAAAAGGTCATGCAAAATGATGCTCCACAATAACCCAGATCTGACCAGGCATCTACACAGTCCAGAGAAGTTGTTAACCCATTTACGCCTTGTGTCCCATAAAATGACATTGGCAAACAGTGTAGACCCAGATCATATGCCACAGAATGTGGCATCTGATCTGGGTCTACACTGTTTGCATTAAATACAGGATTTTTAAAACATGGTAATAACAAGAAAAACGCCTAACAGCATTATGGACCTTTTTTTAAATAATGAAGGAAGTGAGAATTGTCTCTTTTGTACATGATACACCTACTGGTCCTCCTCTTCATCCCTACCAAATATGAAAGCAATCCACTGAAGAATAAAGGTAACATATAACTTTGAAAAAAGGTTAACCAAAAAGTTAACCTGGGATGCCGCCCGCCCGGACATTGCTATTTTTTGAAAAACCCTCCAATAAAAAGTAACCAGACACCCCTTCTGTTGGAAATGGACTTGTCCAAAGAGGAGGTAGAAGAGTCCACTAGGCATAAATGTGTTAAGGAGAAGCATCTTGTGATAATGCTGTAATTTTATTTCTCCATACAAAACATATTGTGGTATTCATTAGAAGCACCTTACTGAGGTGTTTCTAATGAGTACCAAACAACCTAAGTTTTTATGGAGAACTAGAGAAAGTTATCCCTGTTATCATCAAATACTCCTCCTCAACAAATCCTCTCGCTGTCTGATCAAGGTATTTGCTGTTCCCTTAATGCTTATAAGAAATCTACTAGCAAAAAACAGATGTTTTGCTCAGACTGTACAGGCGGATCTAGAATTTTATAATTCACACCCCCATTAAACAGTTGTAGTCTGGAGACCCAAAAAGGGTACTTGGCAAACAGTGCAGACCCACTGTTTGTGAATAGTTTAGCTATTTTTCTCTGAATACTAAGGGTAAATATGGTACTATAATGTGTGAGACGCAAGTGAAATTGTATGTAAACAGAAGAACAAAGAGTATGATTAATGTCCTAAAATTCTGAACAACAAAGTGTCTGACAAAATGACATATGCAAACAGTGCAGACCAGGGCTCGAGAAATACTGAAAAATGAATCGGTCCAGCTGATGACGTCATCACCTAACTATTTCCCATAGAAAAAAAATTTTGATACTTGTCACGAAAATTAATGACAATAAGTGAAGTATGAATTAATCCCGATTTCCGTACAATGGTCATACATTGTTGTGTTTGGTGGAGTTCTTGGTTTCGAACATTTAAAGACGTTTAGTTACGCATGTAAAAGCAAATACAAGACTAAAACGTGTTCGTAGGCAAAGCGGACATGATAGAAGACATCATACTTGATTGATATGTGAACATGGGAGACAACCTGATATGGCTGAGAGTATAATTACCGAGACAATATACAAGAGAAGACTCCAGGACAAGAATTGTTGTTTGCGCTACCCATCATGTAAAATGGGAAAGAAAAAAAATAAAAATACCAAATGTACCATGTTATTGTACTTCTTTGGTTTCTTGAGATTATTTTCTTTTCACTATGTGTTTCTAATGTGTTGTTTTATGTCAACTGGTGACCGATCATATAAACTTCAGTAATAGCACCCGAAGCTAATTACTTTCACATGACCACTGTAATCTTGCGAGATTCGAGATAACGCGATGAACTACGAGATCTCAGGTAATTTGTTTACACAACTTGACTCGAGGCAATTACTGGAGTAGTCATGTATAATTAAAGGATTGACATCTGAGCTAGGTAAGTTTAGTATTTGAGAATATCCTAAATATCTGATAGAATTGAAGAAAATTTCCTTAGTATTAGGCCAGTATGGGACCGATTTGTTTGGGCGTTTGGCTGTTTCCAATCGGTCCCAATTTCTGAATTTTGGTCTGGGACCAAACGAAATTCGGTTTTCCCGAGCCCTGGTGTAGACCCAGATGAGACTGCTCCTGAAGGAGCAGTCTGATCAGGGTCTACACTGTTTGCCATTCCACTCAGTATTTTAAGAAACTACTACATAAAAAGCAACATTTAGGCCAAAATAGTTTGAAATAGAATTCAAAATAGAATTCAAAATAGAATTCAAAATTTTCGGATATTTATCGTAATCAACTCACATGCAAGAGAAGAGCTGCAGCGAGAAAGGACTGTCCCTGGCAGTAACCAATCTCTTCATCATACACAGAGTAAGCCTGAAAAAGAAATTATTCAAAATAGAATTCAAAATTTTCGGATATTTATCGTAATCAACTCACATGCAAGAGAAGAGCTGCAGCGAGAAAGGACTGTCCCTGGCAGTAACCAATCTCTTCATCATACACAGAGTAAGCCTGAAAAAGAAATTATTGATTTAAAAGCACACTTTAATACATGTGTTAATGCAGGATAATTTTGTTCTGTTTAAGGTACAAATATATATGGAAAAGGGTTATTCTGTTGTAAATTTTTTTTTGCCTTACCAACGCCTCCACAGCCCCCCCACAGATTCTTTTTTCCGAGGGCGGAAAAAAAGTAAACCTCCGCAGGTCCTGCGGGGGCGATCATTCGCCAACATCCACTTTTTCCTACTGTAAAATTTAAAAAAATAATTAACTATATTAAAAATTTTTATATTAAAGAGATAAAAATATAATAATAAAACAAAGGAAAATGGCAAACGATATCGTAAAGGAAGAAAGCAAGACGAAAACGAAAAGGTAGATATTTTTTTTTGGCTCAAAAACACAGTTTAAACACCCCAAAACAACCATTTTTACTACTTTTTTCATCTTTATTTAACAAAAACATGTAAATTCATCTACCATCCACCAATATACACACAAATTTTATCTACTTTTGTTCTAACAGGCAATTGGGCTACAAAAACAACAACAATTACCACCTATTAAACAAATAATCTACCAATAATAAAACAAAATGACGTATAAAGAAGATGAAAAGATGCAACCACCAGAACATTATATAACTATACAGAAATCCCAACTAACAAGGCATAAAAATACAAAGGATAGGGCGCTTGTAGAGAAAATGTGCCTCCTAAATTGCAAGAATGATTTAAAAGGTATAAATTACAACAAATACGGCAAGAAAGGCCACACAATTTATCCAATAAGCAAAGTCTTTTGTGACAATTTTCTGTTGTCTGCTCCATCCGACAGAGATGAAAAAAAGAAAAAATATTTTAGTTGGATTATATAACCAACGCATACATACAGTCCTAGTAAAACATAACAATAAAGCTTTCATAAAAGCTGTGGGTTATAATGCAGATGGTAGGCAACGTTATAAAATTTCTTGTAATTCTGTTCCCTTAGATGCTGTTATTGCAATACTAGAAGACGAAGAGTTATTACAAAACGACATATTGTTGGATGATATAGATATAACACAAGACTTTGCAGGGTGTTTTAATAAAGAAGAAGTTTCTAACACAATGTCAGACATTGGTTTCCGCATGCAGGGAGATCCACATGATGGAGAAGAAGAAGGAACAGTGCTAGATAATTCCAGTTTGTAGGGGAGAATTGCTTAACCTTTTGCGACGGAGAGGATAATAACAGAATAAGAAGCAAAATCTATAATAAGTTTGCACAAGAGATAGAGAGTGATAGTGTTAGGGATAATTTTGGGCACCATTTATACAGTTGGTGCCATGCGGGCGGAATCTACAAAGATGTGGTTAACGGGGCATTATAACATGGATTACTCCGTGTGGAAACCACTTACTACGGCAGGGTCCCAACACAAGGAGAGATGGGCGACTCTATAGACCTATGGAAACGCATTCTTAAACCAAATTTGTGTTACTCTACACCCATAGAAAAGCAATGGCTTTGCGTTACAGAACGTATTAACAGAAACTTGGTTATAAAATGTGGAAATCTAGTTGCTGTGTGTCATTGGATTAACTCTTTAACAGGTAAAATTGGGGGTTGTCTAAAGGAGACAGAAGACCCTAGGGACTTTTACTGGATGGCGACAGAATTAACTTTTAATAAACCTTTGGATGTCATCTACATGGATGTGGCAGGTGAAGAGATTAGATTGGGAGTAAACACTTACACAAAAATATGTAGTGTAGACAATACTGCAGCACAACTTGTAGGAAGAAAATTTATATTCCAATCTGGAACAGCTGATCCATCCCAGTTTGGGTTAGTAAGAAACAACGGGGTGGAGTTTTATGTAAGAAGTAAGAAGTGCAGCAGGAAAACAAGACCTAGATTTGCACTAACTTTGGAAGAGCCTGCAGATATTGTTTGTATGGATAAAAGACTTGTTGTTGAGGAGGAAATAACAAAACTAACAGAGCAGAAAGCAAATGCTAAAGTAAGAGCAACACAAAAACAGAACAGGGCAGATGTAAAGTCAATCATTAAAGTTGTGTCTACTGCACATTCTTTAATATATTGTAAAAAGGGAGATGTTATAGAGGTTTGTGGTGCTGTGCAAAGGAACACAAGATATGGATTGAAATATATAATAGTGGACAGTAAGGGAACAGCTTACTGGGCAGATGCAAGTACAAACTCTTATCTTAGCAAGCTTAAACCAACTGCAATACATAATGGGTATGATGTGATATGCAACATGTTTATTCTTAAAATTTTGGGCCACGGTTACACAAGTTCCAGGAATAAATATGTAAAAACAGAAATCTCTAATGTAAAAGAGAATGTAGAAGAAGAATTGGTGGAACTTACGCCTAGGCTTCTACCAAAGAAGGAGGACAATTTAGGAAAACCAAACGATTATAATAAATTGGATAATTTGGTAGAAGGTACTGTATTAGATGTAAAAGAGTATGGGATATTAACTGTGCGTGGGCAAGACAGGCATGTCATTTTTACAGATAAAGGAGCCTACATAGACAATTGGTTTCTGCAGGAAATATAATATGCCCAACTAGGTGAATTAACAGAGCACAAAATAGTATGTTGTGGTTTTAAAACAACAAAACAGAAAGCAAAGGCAATGTCTGTAAGAATTATTAATTAAATAAAAAAATATAGAATATAAAGAAAAAATGAAAGATTTTTACTTGTGGGACCTAGAGCTTGTTAAGTTTAGACGCGGGCAAGATTCCATAACAGAAAAGCAGCTAACAAAAAAAGAACTAAGGCAGATGTTCCCGCCTCCAGGCAAGATATATAATCCCGAGAAACTGCCAGTATACAAACTAAAAATATGGAATGGAGAAATTTGTTTGGGAGATGGCAGTAAAGTGTATTAGTTTAATCTGGGCAACCCCCAGATTTTTTTATGCCTACGCCATTTGGAATGGGTCTGGGGTTTTCTTAAACAAACTAGGTCTTGTTGGAGTTGACACAGGTGCGATTGGCACAGCTGCTGTTGACCCAGCTGGCACAGGAGACGTGCCTTTATCTACATGTTTCCAGGTTTTACATAACACTTGCCATACAGCAAACCCAGTAATAGCACAATACACAAGTGTTTTGGTAAAATCTGTGTATTCTTGTACACTCCTTCCTATGTCCTGCAATGTGTAAGATTCTGTATTTTCCTTTTCCAAAATAGATTGCGTGTCTGACTCTATGTTTGACACAGCATCCAAGGAATCTAATATGTTTTGCATTAATTCTGTTTGTCTCTCCATCTGTGTTGTTTGTCTCTCCATCTTTGCCTCTAACTGCCCAAGTCTTGCAAAGAAATCTTCCACTACAATTTCTTTTTGTGGGGCTGTCACACGCTCTATTTCTCTTTGTATTTTTTCTTGCTGTGCAACAGGTGTTAGATCTTGCTGTGCAGGTTGTGCAAGCTCTTGTTTTGTAATATTTTCAGAATCTTGTGCAACAGATTCACCATTCCATAGTTTTTTTAATCTACTCCAACCAATATTATACTGTCTTTGCACCTCTGATGCAGATAATATACCTTTGGATTTTTTAATTTTTTCTATGTCTTCCAACGTAAGATTTGACTTTGGCATTTTTTTTCTGTGGATATAAGATTGTTTTAAAACAAAATAAAACCACGGTGGGGCAATCGTGGAGGTATGGTGGAGGTGAGGTGGAGTCTGGCGGTAAAGTGGCGGTAAAGTGGATTATAACATTCTAATTTTGTATTATTATGAGCTAATAGCCAGATAGCTTGGCTTATAATGCTACAAAATAGTTACATGCGGCTATATAGCATTGCTATTTGCTATATATGGGTGTAGAGTAACACAAATTTGGTTTAAGAATGCGTTTCCATAGGTCTATAGAGTCGCCCATCTCTTCTTGTGTTGGGACCCTGCCGTAGTAAGTGGTTTCCACACGGAGTAATCCATGTTTTAATGCCCCGTTAACCACATCTTTGTAGATTCCGCCCGCATGGCACCAACTGTATAAATGGTGCCCAAAATTATCCCTAACACTATCACTCTCTATCTCTTGTGCAAACTTATTATAGATTTTGCTTCTTATTCTGTTATTATCCTCTCCGTCGCAAAAGATTAAGCAATTCTCCCCTACTAATCTGGAATTATCTAGCACTGTTCCTTCTTCTTCTCCAGCATGCGGAAACCAATGTCTGACATTGTGTTAGAAACTTCTTCTTTATTAAAACACCCTGCAAAGTCTTGTGTTATATCTATATCATCCAACAATATGTCGTTTTGTAATAACTCTTCGTCTTCTAGTATTGCAATAACAGCATCTAAGGGAACAGAATTACAAGAAATTTTATAACGTTGCCTACCATCTGCATTATAACCCACAGCTTTTATAAAAGCTTTCTGGTTATGTTTTACTAGGACTGTATGTATGCGTTGGTTATATAATCCAACTAAAATATTTTTCTTTTTTTCATCTCTGTCGGATGGCGCAGACAACAGAAAAATTGTCACAAAAGACTTTGCTTATTGGATAAATTGTGTGGCCTTTCTTGCCGTATTTGTTGTAATTTATACCTTTTAAATCATTCTTGCAATTTAGGAGGCACATTTTCTCTACAAGCGCCCTATTCTTTGTATTTTTATGCCTTGTTAGTTGGGATTTCTGTATAGTTATATAATGTTCTGGTGGTTGCATCTTTTCATCTTCTTTATACGTCATTTTGTTTTATTATTGGTAGATTATTTGTTTAATAGGTGGTAATTGTTGTTGTTTTTGTAGCCCAATTGCCTGTTAGAACAAAAGTAGATAAAATTTGTGTGTATATTGGTGGATGGTAGATGAATTTACATGTTTTTGTTAAATAAAGACGAAAAAAGTAGTAAAAATGGTTGTTTTGGGGTGTTTAAACTGTGTTTTTGAGCCAAAAAAAAATATCTACCTTTTCGTTTTCATCTTGCTTTCTTCCTTTACGATATCGTTTGCCATTTTCCTTTGTTTTATTATTATATTTTTATCACTTTAATATAAAAATTTTTAATATAGTTAATTATTTTTTTAAATTTTACAGTAGGAAAAAGTGGATGTTGGCGAATGATCGCCCCCGCAGGACCTGCGGAGGTTTACTTTTTTTCCGCCCACGGAAAAAACAATCTGTGGGGGGCTGTGGAGGCGTTGGTAAGGCAAAAAAAAATTTACAACAGAATAACCCTTTTCCATATATATTACAAACATGCAATGAGGAAAAAACTAGAAATGTGTCCACGGTACACGGATGCCCCCGCTGTGGGGTACCTGACTATAAAACTGCAAACTTCTACCTGATACAAATACCTTAACCTGAGTCTAACAGGATCACGTATGTATGTACACACATTCGTACATACGGACATACATTCATACGCACATACATGTACGGAAAACCTAAAAACTATATGCCCTGGCATCATCCGATGCAGGGGCATAAAAAGGGCCATAACTCTAATAATAATTGGCAGATTTTACCCTAAATCAAACTTGACCTATATTTTATGATTATACACCTGTGTATAAAATATGAATCCAATACACCAAATTTTTTTAAAATAAGCCTGTGACCGTTAGGTCATGGGCTTGGGCCAGGGTATCATTGAATAGAACTCTGAACCTGTATCTATCATCATACCAAATATTGAAATGATTACAATCAAAATTTGTAAGTCTATGACCTTGACCTTGAAGTCATAGGCATGGACGCAGGTATTGCTTAAAAAAACCTTTGACCTATATCTATCATCAAACAAAATATGAAACAAATCCATTGTATGGTTTGGAAAATATGAGCTCTTGAAAACTTTAACATCTAAGTTTGTGACCTTGACCTTGAGGTCAGGGTTGTGGGTATGCCTGAATAAAACTTTGGATCTATAACTATCATCCTACCAATGTGAAGCAAATCCATTATATGGTTTGGAAAATATGAGCTCTAAACATACTTTAAATTTAAAATTTCTATGTATGTGACCTTGACCTTGAGGCATGGGTGGGGGTATCACTGTTATCACTTTGAACCTGTATCTATCGTTGTATCAAATATAAACCCAATACAATGTATGGTTTGGAAATTATGAACTCTTAAAAACATTAGCGTTAAAAATTTCTAAGTCTGTGACTTTGACCTTGAAGTCATAAGCATGGGTGGGAGTATTGTCGAATAAAACTTTGGACATGTATCTATCATCTGAGCAAATATAAAGCAAATCCATCATATGGTTTGGAAAATTTGAGTTCTTTAAAAACTTTAATAATAAACATTTCCAAGTCTGTGACCTTGATCTTGAGGTCATAGGCATGGACGAGTGTATTGCTGAATATCACTTTGGAGCCTGTATGTATCATCATAACAAATATGAACCAAATAAATCATAAAAGTTCAGGTTCTACCTGGTACAAATACCCTAACCCGAAAATAAAATTTCTATACCATGACCTGGACCTTTAGGTCATGGGCGTGGGTGGGGGTATTGCTGAATAAAACTTTGGACCTATATCTATCATCAAACCAAATATGAACCAAATGTATCATATGGTTTGGAAAATATGAGCTGTTAAATGTTCAAGTTCTACCTAGTACAAATACTTTAACCCGAGTCTAACAGGATCATGTACACATATGTACACACATTCGTACAGACGGAAGTACATTCATACGCACGTACCCACGTATGGAAAATCCAAAAACATTATGCCCCTGGCATCATCCGATGCGGGGGCAGAAAAAAAAGTTAGTAAAAGTTGTAATATATATGGGCTGCATCATGCAAAATCTTGTCTTTGAGCATGGGACACTACAGAATGTATGAATGGAGAGCACAGACCGGGATGATACTTTGCGCATGCACAGGATGATCTGTATCTGCACATTTTGCGCATATTTGAAATCAATTTTTCACTTCATGCCGCGAAAAGGCCTTTTACTGGAACAGCTCTGTCAGTTAAAAATTGTACCCCTAGTTTCTACTACTTAAAAGGGATAACAAGGGGTTTCTCGATGAACCATGAAGAATTATTTTTCTTCGTTATCATTATACCACCAGTTTACACAGAAATATGCAAAAAAGTAATGTAATGAGATGTTTGTTTGTTTGTGTTGAGGTTCTACGGCCCAGTCAACCCAATGGGGTCATGTCGAGTGTGGTCAGTTTCCTAACCACACGTTTACTGGGCAGGCTTAGTCCTCTAAGCGGTTAACCAGTATTGTGCACATTCTTTTGCCAGAAACTGACAACTGCCCTTCTTGAATCAGAGGAAGGGAGAGAATGACTCACAGAAAATATTTCATGTAATGAGATGCAAATGCACTTTTGATACTTTAAGTTTAATACATTTGAAACCAGAAAGAATGCATGTTGTCTACAGCAGAAATATGTGTAATTACCTAATGAGAAATGATAAGTGATAAAGCATAACATACATGAATTAACCTTATGAAGTTCATCCCAAAACAAATTATTTGACATCACATTTATTTTTAAATATCTGGGCCCAGTTGTTCAAAGTACTGTCAGCTTAACAAGCTCGTTAGAGGTCAAAATGTTAAGTGTTCTAGTAAGTACAATATCTAATTCACAGGTATTTTTGCTGAAAAAATGTGAGTAGCTTTTCACTTTTTTTCAGCAAAAATATTAGCATATAAGTTGTATTTAATGATCAAAGTTTTAACGATACATTAACTAATGACATCGTTAGTTTTGAACAAACTGGGCCCAGATATTAGTTTCAAATAACAGAAAGTAGTCTGCTGTATGGTGCTTACAGGTTCGTTTGCACATACCCCAAAATGGGTAAAGATGCCTGTAATGCATTATGGGTATTCAAAGACTATAATAACAAACTATTTTAATGTTTTGATAATTTCGAGGCAGTACTTATCAAAACCAAACTGTTATGCCTTTCTATATAGAAACACCAAATTGTATTCGGTTTATTGTAGGAGTCAAAACACAGTCAAGTAAATGTAATTATATCTTTAATACAAAGCTGCTACTATAGAGAGGCTACAGGAAAAGCTCCAGCGAAAGCCGGGCATGCATTTATATACCTAAGGTGTAAACAGTGTATATCTAGTTTCAGTTCAGTAAACAACATCTCTCAACTATGATGTATACTTGCATTACAGATATCAAACTGGCCTCTACCAACACTTAATGTAAGCAAAGTATGTGAATTATTAGAAGACCTAATCCTGGGTGTGAGACTATTTTCGGTTCTGCAACAGATGGAAGGTTTTGCATCCGGGGAAAACCTTGATGTGTCAACAGCCATTTGTGTTGCAAATAATGGTAAGGAAAGGCCACTAGTGATAGTTCCCCACCCACTTCTGATTAACAGATGCTTGTCAGTGATTTGATAGAACTGTCTTGGGTTAAAATCCTTCTAAATTCCCTTTCATACTTCTGATTATGAACAAAAGATAACTTTTAAATTATAAACATTTGAAACTGGAAGAAGATCTACCAAATTACATTGATTCAGCTTCTATATCTGAATCTGACATTGCCACATTCATCACATTTACAAGATCATGAGATGTAGACTTCGGTAAACCCCACTTCTGTATGCATGAAAGTAGATCACAGATTTTGATAGTGCTATTGATATTCAATCGGTTGGGGCTGTCTGATAATCGATAGTGATTTTCCTGTCTGATATTCAGTCGAACCTCAATAGCTCGAACACCGATGGCTCGTTTACCATGGCTAATTCGAACTCTTTTTGAGTCCCTATGAAATTCTTGCTATAGCTCTAGAAAACAAATATTTATGGAAATTTTCTTATTTTACCATCACATTTTATGTTGCATGTACTCATTAGAATTGCCTCATTGAGGTGATTCTATGAGTACACACAAAATACCATTATTGTATATTGAAAAGACTTCCCTTAATTATCACCATTTGCTTCCTGACCTGGTGCTATGATTGACCCTCAGCTGCTCAAACTACCCATGTCTAAATAAGTTTCCAAAGTCTCAAAGATATTCAAGCCATTGAAGTTGGACTGTACAACAATATTCAATATATAGTAAACCAATACTTTGGGAAACCAGGAAAAAGGCAGTTATAAAGAGGTAGCTGTTGTTGAGAGGTGATCATTCGTGGAGATTTTAATTGTACATATATGACAAAAACTGTCCACATCATATCAATCATAACTTGGCTAGTACAGAGAAACTTGGCCAGTACAACCAAAACTCAACCAATATGACTTGGCCAATACCAACTAGACCTGTGTGCAAAACACACTCATGCCCCCATCCAGGCACCATTTTTAACAAAGGCTTGATTAATGAATTCCACAATATGCTTAAAATGGGAATTTGCGTGAAACATGTTCATCACAAAAAGAACTGGAATTCAACAGGATAACAGGTCTGACCTACCTACATACTAAGCATCATGTGCAGCATATCAAAAGCAATGGCTACATCACAGCAAAGTGTCACTGTATATATCCCTGTTTGAGATAACATCAGAAGCAAAGTAAAAGTAGGCATTCTACTGGTATGCAGTGCTGGTTTGCATACCCCAATCTAGTGATACTCACAGACATTTACAGGCCAGGTCCTCTCACTAGATGGAGATATTCCTACTATTTCATGCTTATGATGACAAGAAGTGGTTCCTAATACTGCACTGCACATCACCTCACTACAGCATTAAGTTGGTCTAATGACACCTCCATACTTCTTGCAGTCTTGTGTTCAGTGCCAAGTTCTAGACAATGACCTTTTGTCCCGCCTCCATTATCTTATAGTTTGCATGTGTTCCAAAGCAAACACAAATCAACCATTTAATAGCTATAAAGTTACTAATTTGCCAGGTTTTTGTTGTTTTGTTTTTTTTAATTAAAAAGGCGACATACCCCATGCAAAAATCATAAAATAGTTATGTAACTTTTTCTATGAGGTCTCTATAATGTAAGAGCCTAGTGTTTTAAGTTTCAAATCAATCCTACAATCACATCAGAAGTTTTTAATCAAAATGTCTCTCAATGGGACAATTTCTAATTCAGGAAGGGGCCATAATCCATACAAAATGCACAGCAGAGTAGTGTTACATGTATACAATTTCTTTGTAAGATAATAGGCTAGTATTTCAAGTTTCAAATCAATCCCCCAAAGATGACATAAACCAAAATGCATCTAAATGGGACAATATCAAAGTCAGAAAGGGGCCACAATCCATGGAAAAGTGTAACAGAGTGATGATACTTGTTCTTTAATTCTCAGATAAATAATATCCTTGGCTACTATTTCAAATTTTAAGTCAATCCGCAATAATGTCAAAACCGATGAATCAAAATGCATCTGAACAGAACAATATCTAAGCCAGAAAGGGGCCATAATCCATGCAAAAGTCAAAACAGAATGATGTTACTTGTTCTACAAGATTTCTGCATAATAAATGGCTAGTATTTAAAGATTTAAAGTTCCAAATCAATCCTTCAAAGATAGCAAGACTTATGAACTAATATGCATCTAAATTGGACATTTCCTAAGTCAGAAGGGACCATAACCCATGCAAAATGCATAACAGAGTAATGGCACTTGTTCTACAAGATCTCTGCAAGGTAACAGGCTAGTATTTTAAGTTTCAAATCAATCCTTCAATGAAACCAGAAGTTATTAATCAAAATGCATCTAAATGAGACACTTTTTAAGTCAGAAAAGGGACATAATCCATGCAAAATTCATAACAGAGTGATGGTACTTATTCTACATATTCTTTGTAAGGTAACATGCTAGACTTGCTAGTATTTCAAGTTTCAAATCAATCTCCCAAAGATAACAAGTTATGACTCAAAATGTATCTAAATGGGACATTTTTAAGTCAGAAAAGGGCCATAATCCATGCAAATGCACAACAGAGTAATGGTACATGTTCTACAAATTTTCTGTAAGATAACAGGCTAGAGTTTCAAGTTTGAAATCAATCAGCCAAAGATAACAAGAGTTATGAATCAAAATGCATCTGAATGGGACAATTTCTAAGTCAGAAAGGGGCCATAATCCATGCAAAATGCCTGCTGGTATTATCTAAGTTATCCCCTCATTGTATCTTGCTACAGTGTGTATCTGTTCCAAACTATAAAGCAATCCACCAAAGATAACCAAAGTTATAAGCAATATTCAAATGCGACGGGACGGGACGCGACGACCAACGTTAATCCAGTATAGCCCCCACCAAACAAGTTTGGTGGGGTCATAATTATGTCATTTCTAATCTAACAGAAATGACAAAATTGATATTGGCTTTGTACTGGCCAAAGTCTGACTGTATTGGCTGAGTTTGCCTGTATTGGCCAATTTTGTGATATTTGCTAAGATCTGACCTGACATTAAATTTTGAAGCTAGTTAATAAAATTGTCATTTATTAAGATATTTCCTATTGGCCCAGTTACAGGTCCTCAGTCTGTTGTATTGGCTTTGGGCCAATACAGAAGACCTTGGACTTGTAACTGGGCCAATATAAAATTTCTCTATTAATAACATTATAGAAATGTTCCTGACAAGATATGACAAGTTTACCTGTAAGTTGCAGAATTTACAGAGCAGCGTACCACATTTAAAATATTTTTTCTTATTTTTCATCAATAATTTTAATGAAATGATCAGCCTTATTTTCTGTGTTATATACCATATTTATCTCAAGTATTCAGACAGACAATCTACCCCTGTAGACCCAGATGAGACACTGCAGAATGGATCTATCAGGACCTACACCTTTCTGTCACGCATCCTACAGTACATTTATGCAAATCAACTGGCAAAAGTTACTTATTGAATATTAGGAGAAATATGGCAAGGAGATAAGACATTCAAATACTATGGGTAAATACAGTAAGAAACGTATCATTAAATCATTAATTTGTCATCTACTTCAACTGAAATGAAATGGAACAATACATGGTTTTTATAGTTGTATTTCTGTCTGTTTAACAGTCATTCTTTCAATTATGGGAGTTTTTTTTTTTTTTTACTAGATACAAAAAAAAATAAATTCATGTTTCTCTGAATCAGAATCTGCCAGGTACTGCAAAATCTTCATCAGAGTATTACATGGAGTGCATGCTCAAATGGTCATAAAGAATTAATAAAACAAATTAATAAAAGAGATCAATTCTAAAACCAAGATCAATATGTAATTTTCAGTGGAATTTTGAATTTCATGGTTGGGTTATGAGGAACAGAACTGTGAAATTGGCATAACAATTAGTAGTATGTTGTTTTATTTTAAATAAAACAAACATATTGTAAACCATTATGAAAACAGGCCTATTCAAATATATAGAAAAAATTCACCTCCAAAAACTGAAAAAATTCAGATCATAGATTGTGGGTACTCTTTAGAACCGCCTCGGCGAGGCAGTTCTAACGAGTACCCACAATCTATGTTTTTGAGCAGAAATAAGAAAAATAATGTATACCCCTGTAAACCCCAGTTTTACTATATAAAAGTAGGGTTTAAGGGGGTCAAAATTATATAGGTATGTTTTCGTGATGTCAAAATATCAATATTATGTTCCATTAATAACTGAGTAGTATTTCTAAAGATAGCCCATATATACAGATGTTTACCATCATTCCATCCAGATATCTAGAACAAGGTTAAATTATCAACTTTTCATCAGAAATGATTCCTTATCTGTTTGCTGTTTGAGAAATTTTGTTTGTTTGCTTGTTTTGAGGTTTTACGGCCCAGTCAACCCAATGGGGTCATGTCGAACGTGGTCAATTAACCTAACCACATGCTTACTGGGCAGGCTTTGTCCTCTAAACAGTTAACCAGTATTGTGCACATTCTTTTGCCAGAAACTGACAACTGCCCTTCTTGAATCAGCGTAAAGGAGAGAATGACCATAGAAAATATTTCATGATCGATCTCCATGAAAGAACGTTGCCAACCTGGCGGGGGTTGAACCCGCAACCTCCTGGCCTCCAGTCGGACGGCGCATCCAACTGAGCCACAAAGGCCGGCTTGGGAAATTTTTGTTAATTAATTTATCACCACTCAATTTGTTTCCAAGTCAAGGAACCTTATCTTGCACTACCACATGATCTCTGGGACAATACATTAAAATATATAAATTTTCTTGGACTGTCATTTTCCATTCCATTTGAATTTTGTTCCAAGTTTTATAGACTTCATACTGGAATTGGAAACACAGATTAGCATTGTTGTTTTGTTGTTAAAAAAAACAATAAAAAAAAACAAACCATGACATCAACAAAGCAATGCTGACCTTGAAAATGAGCACCTTGGTATGTCCAAACCATACGAGGGATGTTCGAAATGAATTGCTTATTGTCCTCAAGCTCGATATCCACGTGGGGCACGATAAAAACCAATACATACCTGTATAGGGCTATTCAATATCTTCACAATGGTATATAAATGTACATGTTAGACTAAGTGTAAGACATAAAATTTGCCATTTGAATACATGCAGTCATTGACCACTGCAGTAAAGATGGTTGGTAGAAGCGTTGACAAAAAAGATGAAATACGGGCTTACATCAAAGCTCGCTCAAAACGTGGTTGTTCTTTGAAGAAGCTGATGACTGAAATTTCTACTGCTTTTGGACCTTCTTGTGTGTCTTATGACACAGTTTGGCGGTGGAAAAGGAAATCTGAGTCTGGTGTAGAGTCCATCAAAAATGCACCGAAATCAGGTAGGCCAAAATCTGCATCTCATAAAGAAATCGTTTCCAAAATAAAGGAAATCATTGAAGGAGATGCCAGATTTACAGTTCGTGATATTGCACGAAAGGTAGGCATATCACTATCAACGGTTCACCTTATTTTGAAGAAGCATTTGAAAGTCAGAAAGATTTCTGCTAGATGGGTGCCACGTCTGTTGACTGACGAGCAAAAGAGGCAACGGGTTAAAGTGACCAAAAAGCTGCTTCAAATGTTTCCAAAATATGACAAAAAGCAGTTTGCCAATGTCATCACAGGTGATGAAACCTGGGTCTATTATTTTGAGCCCGTCAGAAAGGTTAGCAATAAGATCTGGGCCACTAAACACAGCAAACGCCCAATAATTGCCAAACGTTCTTTGAGTACAAAGAAGGTTTTGTATGCAATCTTCTTCTCTGGTGAAGGAGTCGCAATAAAAGTGCCAGTGAAAAAGGGCAAAAGCATCACCGGAAAGTACTACAAAGACGTAGTACTGAAGAAACTGAAAAAGTATTATCAGAAACGACGCCCTGCCACTGGTTTTAAACATGTCCGTCTTCTACATGACAATGCCCAGCTCATTCCTTGCTGGGCGGAAATACCAGTCCCGACAGGCACTTGGATCTGCCATTCATCAGTACCTTATTACTGTGCCCAAATCAGCGTACCTTGACGCCTTCAAGAAGTGGATACATCGGCTGAAGCTTTGCATTTCTAGCCACGGGGAGTACTTTTGGGCTAACTTGAAATTTGAAGTCTCCAGATAGAAATAAGCAATTCATTTCGAACATCCCTCGTATATCCATGCAGATTTGGTATGAATTTACCCACAGATTCAAAACATATTAAGAAAAAATACTGTTATGCCACCAACAGGCTCCACACTGAAACCAATATGTCCCCACTCACTCTGGTAAAGAGGACACATAAACTTGGCCACTGACCTCCAATAGGGGAAGATAATTAAAGGAAGCTATAAATGCAATAAACTTTGGAAAACCAACGTTTTTCTGTATTTGAAAATTTCTCCTCAAGTCCGACCAGGGATACGTTTTTATGGCACCTTTTGGAATGTATGTGGTGTTAAGATCCTGACTAGACTGCTTAGCTAAGTAGTCTTGTCTGTTCCCATTGTGTACCTCAAACACTGGTTCATCACACAAAATTATTTACATCATCCTGAAAAGAGTACTATTTCTAACTCTGGTTATGCAGATCTTTTAGTACAAATAAAAAGCATTATTTTCCCCTCACAGCCTTCTACTGAAAATACTTATCCCTGTGACTGAGCCAAAAACTATTATATATTCATTGTGAGATAAAACTCTTACTTGAGATTGTCTAAAGCTTGCTTAAATTTGGTTTATATATTTATACTGCAACAGAAAGTCAGCTCTTACACACATCACTTTTTACAGTGATTTAACTGACCCAGTTGTTCAAAACTAACGATGTTGTTAGTTAACATATCGTCAAAAATTTAATCATTACATATGGCATATACCCTAATATTTTTTGCTGAAAAAATGTGAGTAGCTACTCACATTTCTTCAGCAAAAATACCTGTAAATTAGATATTGTACTTACTAGAACAGTTAATATTTTGACCACTAACAAGCTTGTTAACTCACTGACCCCTTGTGTCATGCTAACGTGGCGCATTTTTCATTATCGGTATACCTAGTGCCACGTTAAGTCGCACCATATCAGTTAATTCTGGTCCCATGCGACGCATTTATGCGGTTGTGGTTATTTGCATTCACCTCCCGAGTGCCACTTTAAGTCATTGCATTTCATTGGTTTGCGATACTCCAGTTTTTTAGCTCCTTATGTTTTCAGCCAATGAAAATTCTTGTTATAATCTATATATGAAATCCTACTGTAAACATTTGAAAAAGTTTGAATTCATTTCTGCACTGTTTTTAAGTGATTTTAATCACTGAAAAATGATGGAAAATGAGAGAAATGTCCAGCCCGAGTGGCTGAACAACATGGATTCCAATGAGTCGGAGTTCTCCGGCTACTCGGAAGATAAGATTGATTCCGACAGAGCTTATTCGTTTGAAAATGATGATTCTGACCAATCTGGGTCAGGAAGTGAGCAGGAGGATGGCCCAGATGAGCGATGGGTAGTAAATGACTGGACAGCAAGGCCCAAGTTTCCGTTTTTTTGACCAGTACCTGGTGCTAATGTTGTCTTGGGGCTTAATGAGAACGAGTTAGACTTTTTTCTACTCTTCTTCCCTGCCTTTTTTTTTTTGAAACTAGACAAAGTGCCCAGTGGGGCATGTATACCCCCGACCAGCGCTACCGCCAGTTTTTAACGAGCAGAAAATATGTAGCTTTGACTCTGGAGATGGCAGGATGGATGAATTCCATGCTGATAGCTATATCCCCTGAACCTCTCGGTAGGAGGATAACGAAATTCAACAAAAGGTCTTGATGGTATAGCTATATAAACTTAGACGCAATTTTTTTTACTTTTATATGAAATTTCTAAGTCTGTGACCTTGACCGGAAGGTCATACCCTATATCTACCAACATGTCAAATATAAATGAAATTCCTCAAAGGTTCTTGATGGTATAGCTATATAAACTTAAACACAAAAAACTTTGACTTTTTTATGAAAATTCTAAGTCTATGACCTTGACCCCAAGGTCACCCCTGGGGTGGAGATGGTACTAATAAAAACTTTAGACCTATATCTACCATCATGCCAAATATGAATGAATTCCATCAAAAGGTCTTCAAAATATGAACAAAGTATGAACAAATAATGCTTCAAAGGACAGTCGGACAGACAAAAAGATTTCTTGCTGATAGCTATATCCACTCAACCTTTCAGTTAAGGGATAATGAAATTTAATAAACGGTCGATGATATGGCTATATAAACTTAAACGCAAAAATTTTTACTTTTATATGAAAATTCTAAGTTCGTGACCTTGACCCGGTCACACTCGGGGTGGGGATCATGCGGAGTAAGACGCTAGGCCGATATCTACCAACATGTAAAATATAAATGAAATTCCTCAAGGTCTTGATGATATAGCTATATAAACTTAAACACAAAAAACATTGACTTTTTTATGAAAATTCTGTGACCTTGACCCCAAGGTCACCCCCAGGGAGGGGATGGTGCTGATAAAAACTTAAGGCCTATATATACCATCATGCCAAATATGAATGAAAACCATCAAAGGGTCTCCAAAATATGAGGTCTTATGAACTTTAACGCAAAAACTTTAACCCTAAGACAAAAATAAAGTATGAACAAATAATACTTCAATGGACTGATGGACAGATGAAAAGATTTCTTGCTGATAGCTATATCAGCTCAACCTTTCAGTTAGGGGATAATGAAATTTAATAAAAGGTCTTGATGATATAGCTATATAAACTTAAACGCAAAATATTTTACTTTTATATGAAAATTCTAAGTTCGTGACCTTGACCTCGGTCACATCCAGGGTGGGGATCATGCGGAGTAAGACACTAGGCCGATATCTACCAACATGTCAAATATAAATGAAATTCCTCAAGGGTCTTGATGATATAGCTATTTAAACTTAAACACAAAAAACTTTGACTTTTTTTAATGAAAATTCTAAGTCCTTGACCTTGACCCAAGGTCACGCCCGGGGTGGGGATGGTGCTGATAAAAACTTAAGACCTATATCTACCATCATGCCAAATATGAACGAAATCCATCCAAGGGTCTTCAAAATATGAGGTCTTATAAACTTTAACACAAAAACTTTGACGCTGTGACTTTTTTACAAAACTTCTAAGTCCGTGACCTTGACCCCAAGGTCATCCCCGGGGTGGGGATGGTGCTAATAAAAATTTTAGACCTATATCTACCATCATGCCAAATATGAACAAAATCCAACAAAGGGTCTTCAAAATATGAGGTCTTATAAACTTTAACACAAAAACTTTGACCCTGTGACTTTTTTACAAAACTTCTAAGTCCGTGACCTTGACCCCAAGGCCACCCCCAGGGTGGGGATGGTGCTAATAAAAATTTTAGACCTATATCTACCATAATGCCAAATATGAGCTAAATCCATCAAAGGGTCTTCAAAATATGAGGTCTTATAAACTTTAACACAAAAACTTTGACCCTGTGACGGAAAGACGAACGAGCGAACAAACGAACGAACGAACGTACGAACGAACGGACAAACGGACGAACGGAAAAGCGAAAACTATATACCCCCACATACTTCGTATGTTGGGAGTATAATAATGGTCAACCAAACCAACTTGTATGCAAGCAGAGAGAACAGATACGTCCTGATCCTAGGTGGATGCCAGTAACAGTGGAAGAGATGAAAGCCTGGCTCAGCTTGCGGGTTGCTATGAGCATTCTTTTTGACAGAGCTCTAAATTTTGAATTTCACTTATCTTTAGCAAACGTCAGTGAAATTTTAAATTCAGTGAAAAGCGAATTTCTCTGATTTATGACAATATTCAGTGAAATTCAAAGTTCAGAGCTCTGTGAAAAGGAAAAAAAAAAAATATTTTTCATATCATCTGTTTTTGTACATATATTCATATGGAATTTATTCATCGTGGCATTCTTCCTTCAACTGAGTGGTGTGGAAAGTCCTTTTTTGTGAACTGGAACATATTCTTAATCTTGGATTAATAATAACAAGGGTGAAGAGACAGAAATATTAGGAATCATAAGGTTTGGCAAGTCAAAAACATTATAATGGCCCATTTTTCATCCTGCATGCTTGTTATTTAATTGCATGAAAATAAATTTGATATCAGAATGGAGCTTATCATATCTGCAACAACTCTATTTTAAAACCAGGTAAGTAAAAACAATGCAAAGCAAAATAACATATACATTTTAATAATACCCATCAGATTACAATACATGTATATGTAACTATCAGAAAAAGCTTCAGGGAGACAGGCACTGATAGCTATCTCAGTACCACAGGTATATGACCGATAAGCATTATAGGTAATATAGCTCTTATCAGCTTCAGGGGCCAATGAGTTAAGCTAACAATGCTTTGAACAACTGGGCCCTGGTGTTTTAAAAATATTAGTAGTATCACTCTTAAATTTATCCCATCTGCATACTGACAAAATCTCAAATACTGACAGCTCAAAATGTGTTTCCATGTGTTTAACAAACAAAGGTCATGACAAAACCTGTAATGATATGCATGTGGAAGAAAGAAAAAATTCAAACCATGGAAGTAAGTTTGTTGTTGTTGTTGTTGTTGTTTTCCTGTTTTTTTTTTTTTTTTTTTTTTTTTTGGTTTGTTTTATATTGTTGTTGTTAAAAGCTCTCTGTGTAGTATAACAGTTTTAAATTAAAGATGATCAACTACAAACTTACCCACATTACCTGTAATGTGATAATGCAAAATATCAGATTAACCAAAACGGAAAAGATAGACACTACTTATGCATTGCTTTTCTTATTTTCAACTAGTAAATTGTATGGGCCACCTCTGAGAAAAAGCCCTATTTTGCAAAACCTAACTACCCAAGATATTTAGGACATCATTACTCCCTTCTGTACTCATCTTAACCCTTGCCATGCTGAATAAATTAAGATGCCACACCCCTTTCTAATTTTCAGCCAATCAGATTACTTGATCCAGATTGTTGATATAAATTCACAATGGCAAACAGTGCAGATCCAGATCAGTTGGCTTCTGCAGATCTGGATCTACACTGTTTGCAAAGGCAGGACATATCCGGGTTCAGCATGACTAGGGTTAAAATCTGCTCAAGTTCATTTGCACAACTCCTGTTAAGACAAAATTTTCAACTAAAAAATACTGTCAGATATTATTCTGATTTCTCCACAAAAAAACACATGTAGTGGGTACTCATCAAAAGGGCCTTGAAGAGGTGCTTCTAATGAATACCCACAACACGTTTTCATGGAGAAATAAAAAAAAAATATTTAAGCCTATGGAACCATTAAATCTGGGTCTAACTGCTGGCTCAGGTGTGTCTGTCTAAATATCAAGGGTGCAGATTCAGATAGGGAAGTTCTAGTCAGATTTGGCAAATTTCAAACCAACCTGTGTCTTTACTATTCACATTAAGTCATCATTGTGAGGGTCTGACTAGCTCTCATAATCAAGTCAGGCAGCATCAGGGACAACTGGATTAGACTTTAACAGCCCAGTCAACACTATTAAGGTCATGTTGAGCTGGTCAGTTTACCTAACCACACTTTTTTCTGGGCAGGCTTAGTCTTCTAAGTGGTTAACCAGTACATGTACAGTCTTTTGCCAGAAATTGACAACTGCCCTTCTTGAATCAGCAGAAGGGAGAGAATGACTGCAGACAATATTTCATGATCAATCTCAATCCCTGGTGGGGATCAAACCCATGACCTCCTGATCACAAGTCAGATGTGTATCCGACTGAGCCACTGGGGCATCACAGACAGGCTCACAGTCCTATCAGATCCTGCATTCACAGTCCTGCCAGATCTTGTCAGGTAAATCAGTCTCAGACATTGTCAGTTTCCAAAACCACAACCCTCAGAAAGAATCATGATTTTACTGACCCAACCAGGCAATTCTAATGATTATCCACAACATGTTTTTATGGAGAAATAAGACATCTATTTATCCAGATACACTTAAACATAAGCCACCACAAAACAAAACCAACAAAATGGCATTTGCACCCAGCGAAGATAGATCAGCCTGGGCATCTGCCCAGTCTGATCAGAGTCTTTGCTGTGGGCATCCACCCAGTCTGATCAGTCTTTGCTGTGGGCATCCACCTAGTCTGATCAGGGTCTTTGCTGTCCGCATGAAGAAAGTTTGGATCCTTATTTACCCAATGAACACACAGCAAAGACTGATCAAACTGGGCCAAGTCTTGCTGGGCCTACATCCATTTTGTTGATTTTGTCATGCGCTGGCTCATATCGTGAGCTGCACTGCCTCAGATAAGGCATTTTTTCAAATGAAAAAGTACTGATCTTTTTCTTAGATCTCCATAAAAACATATGTTGAGGGTACTCACCAGAAGCACCTCTGAGGGGCACTTCTAATGGGTACCCACAACATGTTTAGATGGAAAATAAGACAAAAATATTTATCTGGAAACTCCTCTTATTAGAATTTATGAACCATCTCTAAACTTATCCTCAAAGCAGGAAGTTTCTTCTTTCCCAAGAAAGCCTCACCTTGCTAATTTTATACAGAGAATCCTGACCAACACCACCAGCTTCTTTGAAGTAATCATGGGCAGGAAAGGTTCTGTTTATGTCCCGAGAGATAACCCCTTCACATGGCGTTTCCTGGAAATAACAACGAAACCAATGAAAGACTGGTCTTCAATGAAATCTTTTATTACTCCTTCACATCCATTTATAGATCATCAGAGATAAATTGACTTAGCAATGCTTCATTTCTCCATAGTAAACTGTCTCAAAAAAAAAGAAAGAACTTCATTGAAGTTTATGTTGCATCTGTGCACTAAAATGTGAAAACAAGCACCAGGCAAGTGCAATCTGTCAGCCTTGTTTAGCTCAGTGAGATAAAACAATCAGTGATGTGAAATAACTGTAAAGTTTTAAAGTTTGCAGAAATCATTTAGGGTGAACACTAGGGTGGATGCCAGGATGATGAACCATCACTAAAACATGCCTATATAATTTTGATCCCCTTTAACCCCACTTTTATATAGTAAAACTGGGGTTTACAGGGGTATACATTATTTTTCTTATTTCTGCTCAAAAACATAGATTGTGGGTACTCGTTAGAACCGCCTCGCTGAGGCGGTTTTCACGAGTACCCAGAATCTATGTTTTGAGCAGAAATATGAAAAATATCAGAATTTTTTATCCGAAATTTGTCATTTTGTGGTGGTAAAATTTTCAATATATTTGAATAGGCATGTTTTTGTAATGCACTAAGGTGAAGACTAGGGTGGATGCTAGGTGGATGTAAGTACACTGATGAATGAATCATAGAATGAACAGACAGAAAATTGCATGCCTAAATTGCCCATGCTAACACAGGTGCAACTGAAATAGTATTTTTTATATGTTTTGTTGTTGTTGATTACATCAAGACTGACTGTTTGGACAAGAAAACTGGTGAAACTCATAGTTGCAGATAAATGGGTATCAAGATAATGCTTTCTATGAACGATGTTGTAGGTACTCATTATAAGTGCCTCAGTGAGCCAATTTTAATGAGTATCACAATATATGTTTTCATGAATAAGGAAAATATCAATCATCACGAAAACATGCCTATATGATTTTGACCCCCTTAAACTCCACTTTATATAGTAAAACTGGGGTTTACAGGGGTAAACATTATTTTTCTTATCTCTGCTCAAAAACACAGATTGTGGGTACTTGTTAGAACCACCTCATCAAGGCAGTTCTAATGAGTACCCTCAATCTATGTTTTTAGCAGAAATAAGAAAATATCAGAAATTTTTATCTGAAAATTTTCATTTTTTGGTGGTAAAATTTTCAGCATATTTGAATAGGCATGTTTTCGTAATACTTTCTTGGCTGAAAAAGGTGCCTTATCTGGAGCTATGAAACTGCATCCAAACAAAATTCCGTTCAGTCCAAAACCTATAAAAGGTCAAAACCGTTGATACCATGGTAAGTCAATACTGTAAACAGATTTGTTTCCAAGAACAAATCACGCTGTTACATCTCTATAGTTGTATTTTGCCTTTTAGAACTTCAAAATGTTTATATTGTTGAACTGAGTTATTAATATTTAGTATCAGAGGAAACCAAACTTATAACATCATCAGATCGCAAAGGCAATGAATAGTTTGACGAAAATAAACACTGAACATAAACACCAAACATCCATTGCTGTTTAACTATATGAAATTTCTAAATCATTTGTTTGAGAGAGCAATTAGCTCTATCTTAAATACAGTTTTGTTTTAAAGTGTCAAACACAACAGCTACAGATGACATTCTGATATTTTTTTTTATTTATCAGAGAAAATAAGGTATGATATTTCATGTGAATCATTTGCTAGGCAGATGATTCACAAGAAATGCGGAGCCTTATTTTCTCAGAAAAAAATATCAGAATGTTGTCTGCTACAACTGAGCAGGTCTCTTAATGGGTTTATTTTAAATTGAAAGACATCTGAACATATGGATTTCTATTTTAACTACGGTAAATGTCCTAAACTTTTGAATAAAATTAAATAATTTCAGTTCTTGCTGTTCGAAATTTTAGAAATTATGATTTGCTAAAAAATTTACTTTTCAAAATTTTAGTACATATTCACTTACGGCCAAAATTGACCTGGCTATCGGACGCTTTCGGACACCCGAAACGACAAAAAAGGACCAACTATACGACAAAAGGGTTTTCTTATTTGCTATGTTTGAATGGTAAACTGAATGTGAAATTGTATGAACTAATAAATAATTACCACACTTATGTTTGTTTTCAATGCCATCCGATTAATACTATGTCAAATAATGTTTCTCATAACAAAACAATTAATTATCCGGTATACTAATTAATCGCCAGATACGTTTGTTCGGCACTCCGGAAATGTGCCACTTTCTTAAAATAGGCTGACTTAGTCCACTGTCTTCTTACATAACAACCCTCTTCACTTTACCGCACTGAGATACACAAGCTGACCAAGAAATACTTCAAAAGGTTACGGCACTTTGTTCTTGTTTGCGCCACTACAGAAACGCAAAAGTCCCTTTCCTCAAATGAAAAGTGTACGGGGTTTAAATGTGAAAAGCGCAGACTTATTAGAATTTCCGCCATTTTGAAGCGCAGTTTTCACACTGCTTGCTGATAAATGCATTCTGTTGGTGATATGCGTAGACCCAGATCAGACCACCCTGATACTAGACTGTGTGGATGCGCATGTTGACCCTGCGTATGCTGGTCTCAAATGTCATAAGGTCGTTTCTTTTGGAAAGGACTTATACATAAACGAACAGTGGGGACAAGCAGATCTGAATGCAGCCTGATCAAGATCAAAGATTTAGCTCTACACCAAACTGAACTATGTATGCCAAACCTGTGAACTGCCATTATCCTTTTTAGCAATATTTCTGTCTTTAAAAAAAAAATGTATTGTCATTTAGAATTCGTTAACGAAACTTATTGCAAGAATTATCTGTCATCCTTTCATTAGATCCCTGTTCAGGCGAAAATGTCCCTTTGTACGTCAGATCAAAATGCGAAATGCAATCTAGTGCAGGATGGTGTCCACTCAATTCGCTGATTAGGTCACTGGTATAAAACACTGTAATACATGAATCGCAGTCTCCAGCAAGTACACAGACTGATCACATTTGTAATAAATGATTAGGTTCATTTTTCATCTTCTCTGTTGGGACCATTACCTGTTCAAATAGGATGCACTGAGCATATCATGACAATCACACGGTCAGACAGGAAATATTTTGCTGGGGGCATTAATTCCCACGGCGAAAACATTTTCGGCGTGCTTACTGAAACCTTTGAAACCTTTGGCACGCTAAACTTAAATATTAGTGGCAGATATTATCAAATGACACAGTGTACAGACCAGCAGGAACGACCCAGATCAGAATGCGCGGATGCACATGCTAATTTACAATTTCGCTGGTAGCGCTTTCTTACTATCACCAGTTCACTGGTCACACGTCTTATTGTTCTAAAAGTGTTTTCCAAATTTCCATGTTCCCTGTTCCCCCTAACTAGTTTCATTCCCTCTTTCTCTGCGGCATCTGATCTGGGTCTACAGTTTGCGTAGGCCTATCTGCCCCAATACTTAGGTTCTGTTTTTAATACCTGCCAGTTTCATATGCATTTCTGACGAAAAAATGCTCTATAATTAAATGAACATAAATGTGTGTTTTCTCTCTAAGTGGTTTCCGCCACGATTTCTCATGACGTTAGCGTTATGAACATGCGTTTTTTTTTTCATGCGGGGCAAGGGAATGTGACTGTTGCATTTTCTGTATTTTCACATATATTTTTGTAATCTATACTGGAGATGAGACTGTCCCAGAATTGCGTGTCATCGCCCGGTGGTGTATCTGAGCAGACCCATGAAAATCTACGTAGGTATAGCAATAAGACATACGAACTAGTGGTGAGATATACAAACAAACAGCAAATAGTCAGATCATACAGCGCTGATCCATAGAGTTATCCTGGCCTTCGTTTTTCAACAGGAACAGTTCTAGATCGCCTGCGCATAATCTAACCCTTATCACATGGACATCCACGTGACTGTCGCGTGGAAATGGCTAACATTGTGATGGAAGTCTCTCTTTTTTTTTTGCTTGTGAATTTTCAGTCAGTATTTCCTGGGCTTGTATAAAATTAAAATACGGTTCCCATGCCATTTATGTACTTAAAATTCGTTATGACACTGCTGTGTGCATTTACGTTTTACGGTGGCTTTCTACACTACTACTTTAGATTCCGGTTCCGTAATGGGGGAAAAAAAAAACGTTACCTAAATTAGAATGTGCCGATAAAAAATTACTTGAAGAAAGCTGTGTTCGAAATTTTAGAAATCCCCTTTTTTGCAAAACTGCTACTGTTCGAGATTTTAGGACATTTCCAGAAATTATTTTGGGCAAAAATATTAGGTGTTCGAAATTTTACATTTACCGTATTAATAATAAGATATCAAGGGATAATAAGGCTAAGTACATGGGTCTATGGAACTTTTATCTTACTTTAGTCATAAGAATTCTATAAGCCTCCAGTAAATCCTGACTATTTGGGCAGCCTGCCAACAACTGCCACACTTCTCCTCTCAGAGCCTCTGGAATCCCCTTTCGAGCCAGATGGTGGACCTGTTTGGGTTTCTGTGCTAAATTCTGGTGCCATCGTTTAAGGACATCTCGCCAAGCATCAAGGATGTTCTCATCTGTGATTTCTTTACTCACCACTCCAGAACCACTCAATAATGGCTCATCACCATCTGTCAAAACAGAGACTGGATGGTATCACTTTGCATGCTGGGTAAAATTTCTGCAGATGACATTCTGAAATAGTTTTCTTATTTTTCCTAGGAAATAGGATTTGACATTTAATGCAAATTGTCACCTTTGGACTTTGGAGACAATTTGCATGAAATGTCTGATCCTATTTTCTAGGAAAAATAAGAAAAATATCATTAGTTTGTCATCTGATGAATTTGCCTATACAGGAGAAATGCAAATAAGTATATCAGCATGCCTGGATAATAGTTTCCAGTTAACCCTTAAAGAGCCAGTCACAACAGCAGAAGATTTCCTTTTTTTTTTTTTCTTTTTTTTTTTTTAAAGATAAGGCTTGACATTCAATGAGAATTTTCTGCCAGGCAGATAATTCACATGAAATATCAAACCTACTTTCTCTAAAACAATGAAAACAAAATTTTTCGAGAATGTCCTCTCTCACAATTTTGAAGAATGCTTTAAGGGGAAGAAAACTGTAATGAGTAGAAACATAATGTTTCAGATCAGAATAAGAAATGACTTAATAAGAAGGCAAATGATTCACTTGAAATGCCAAGTCTTATTTTCTTTGAAAACTACTGTAATTACATGTATAAACAAGAGGCTCAATGAGCCTAAACCACTCACCTGAGAAACCTGTTTTAACAACTCGCAGACTTGACTACTAAATATGTTAACGGAATCCTTTAATTGCCCCTGATAATTTATGCTACCCACCAAGGTAATTCAACTTACTAATATCTCCCTTTCTCAAATGGATGTGTCTTACCATAAAGAACAAAAATATATATGGTTTAGGGGTGGGGATCTGAACGTTTTTCTGAGATATAAAGCCTTTTATGAAGGGAAAGGGGGTAGGGCATATCCCGTGGGAGAATAAAGTCTGTGTAACTGAATGTGTCTTATCATAAGGAACATTATATATGGTTTAGTGCTGGGGTTCTGAACAGTTTCTGAGATATTAAGCCTAACATGAACTGGAGGGGGTGGGGCATAGTGTCAGACCACAGGTTGGTGTCAATGGATGTGTCTTATCATATGGAACAAGAATATATATGGTTTAGGGGTGGGGATCAGAATGACTTTTGAGACATTAGGTCTTTATGAAGTGAAGTGAAGTGAAAGGGTGGAGCATAACTCAACCCAACCCACCCCCCTACCCACCCCCACCCCGGGCATGGCCAATTTGGACCCCAGGGCCATGATTGACATGATTTATGTAGGAGACTACTAAACATTGCTACGTACTAAGTATGTTACCTCTGGGCCTCATGGTTTCAGAGAAGAAGATTTTTGAAGGGTCTTTAGCTATGTAGCTCTGTATAAACAAATGACCCCCTGGGGTGTGGTCAGTTTGGACCCCAGGGCTTGATTGGCAGGATTTATGTAGGGGACTAATAAATATTGCTACATGCTAAATATGTTAGCTCTGGGCCTCATGGTTTCAGAGAAGAAGATTTTTGACGGTTCATTAGCTATATAGCTCTATATAAACAAATGACCACCTGGGGTATGGTCAGTTTGGACCCCAGGGGCTTGATTGGCAGGAATTATGTAGGAGACCACTACACATTGCTACATAGTAAATATGTAAGCCATGGGCCTCATGGTTTCAGAGAGAAGATTTTTGAAGTTTTTCCCTTTATAAGTCTATGGGAGCTAATGAGCCCGGGGACTTGGCCAATTTGGACCATAGGGGCATGGCTGACAGGATTTGTGTAGGAAACCACTAAACATAGCTACATACTAAATATCTTACCTCTGGGCCTCATCTTTTCAGAGAAGAAGATTTTTGATGGTTCTTTAGCTATAGAGTGCTTTGTAAACAAAAAATGACCTCCTGGGGTGTGACCGGTTTATGTAGGGGACCACTAAACATTGCTACAGACTAAATATGTAAGCCGTGGGCCTCATGGTTTCAGAGAAGAAGATTTTTGAAGTTTTTCCCATTATAAGTCTATGGGGGCTAATGAGCCGCTGGGCGTGGCCAATTTGGACCCTAGGGGCATGGTTGGCAGGATTTATGTAGGGGACCACTAAACATTGCTACATACTAAATATCTAAGCTCTGTGTCTTATGGTTTCAGAGAAGAAGATTTTTGAAGTTTTTCCCATTATAAGTCTATGGGGGCTAATGAGCCACTGGGCGTGGCCAATTTGGACCCTAGGGGCATGGTTGGCAGGATTTATGTAGGGGACCACTTAACATTGCTACATACTAAATATCTAAGCTCTGTGTCTTATGGTTTCAGAGAAGAAGATTTTTGAAGTTTTTCCCATTATAAGTCTATGGGAGATAATAAGCCCCAGGGCGTAGCCAATTTGGACCCCAGGGGCATGATCGGCAGGATTTAGGTGACCATTAAACGTTGCTACATACTAAATTTCTAAGCTCTGGGCCTTATGGTTTCAGAGAAGAAGATTTTTTAAGTTTTTTCCATTATAAGTCTATGGGAGCTTATAAGCCCCGGGGCGTGGTCAATTTTGACCCTAAGGGCATGGTTGGCAGGATTTATGTAGGTGACCACTTAATGTTGCTTCATACTAAATATCTAAGCTCTGGGCCTTATGGCTTCAGAGAAGATTTTTGAAGTTTTTCCCATCATAAGTCTATGGGAGATAATGAGCATCGAGGTGTGGCCAATTTGGACCCCAGGGGCATGATTGGCAGGATTTATGTAGGAGACCACTTAATGTTGCTAAATACTAAATATTTAAGCTTTGTTTTTCCCATTATAAGTCTATGGGAGCTAATGAGCCCTGGGGCGTGGCAAATTTGGACTCTAGGTGCATGGTTGGCATGATTTATGTAGGTGAGCATTTAACATTGCTACATACTAAATATCTAAGCTATGGGCCTTATGGTTTCAGATAAGAAGATTTTTGAAGTTTTTTTTTCCATTATAAGTCCACTGGAGCTAATGAGCTCTAGGCGTGGCCAATTTGGACCCTAGGAGCATGAGTGACAGGATTTATGTAGGTGACTACTTAACATTGCTACATACTAAATTTCTAAGCTCTGGGCCTTATGGTTTCAGAGAAGAAGATTTTTGAAGTTTTTTCCATTATGTCTATGGGAGCTAATGAGCCCTTGGGTGTGGCAAATTTGGACCCATGGTTAGCAGGCTTTGTGTAGGTGACCACTTAACATTGCTACATACTAAATATCTAAGCTCTGTGTCTTATGGTTTCAGAGAAGAAGATTTTTGAAGTTTTTCCCATTATAAGTCTATGGGAGATAATGAGCCCCAGAGCGTAGCCAATTTGGACCCCAGGTGCATGATCGGCAGGATTTATGTAGGTGACCATTAAACATTGCTACATACTAAATATCTAAGCTCTGGGCCTTATGGTTTTTGAGAAGATGATTTTTGAAGTTTTTCCCATTATAAGTCTATAGGAGCTAATAAGCCCCGGGGCGTGGCCAATTTGAACCCCAGGGGCATGATTGGCAGGATTTATGTAGGTGATCACTTAACATTGCTACATACCAAATATCAAAGCTCTGGGCCTTATTGTTTCAGAGAAGAAGATTTTTGAAGTTTTTTTTTTCCATTATAAGTCTATGAGAGCTAATGAGCCCTTGGGGCGTGGCCAATATGGACCCTAAGGGTATGGCTGGCAGGATTTATGTAGGTGACCACTTAACGTTGCTACATACTAAATATCTAAACTCTGAGCCTCATGGTTTCAGAGAAAAAGATTTTTGAAGTTTTTCCCATTATAAGTCTATGAGGGCTATTGGTGGCCATCTTGAGTTACGGACCGTGACCATTTATATAAATTTTCAATCCCCCTTCAACACAATGCTCCACAGGAAGTTTGAAGAAATTTGGCCCAGGGGTTTCAGAGGAGGTCGTTCAAAGGTGTGAACGGACTGGCAGACGGATGGAGTGTGATCACAAAAGCTCATCCTGAGCCTTTGGCTCAGGTGAGCTAAAACCTAGAAATGTGTCTAAAGGACACGGATGCCCCTGCCTGAAAAAATTAAACGCAAATTGCTAATGCCTGAAAAACTTAAACTCAAATTGCTAACACCATCTCTATGTGGATGGAGACAGACAGACGGACAGGGGTAACACTGTAAGCCCTTTCCACCATTCTCTGAATGGGGGAGGTATAAAAAATTAAAATGCTGTTTACTACAATTTTGCTTAGCGCTTTAGAAATTACTTTTAAGTGGTTTATTTTAATCATCATTTTTTTGTTTTATAAAAAATCCTTTACAGAGTGCAGACCTTGACAAGATGCCACAGAATGTGGTCTCTAATTACGGTCTACACTGTTTGCCAAAGTCTTTTTTATGAGGTACAAGACCTTAATGTAATGGGTTTATCCAAGTCTTTGATGTTTTCATTTGACTTAAGACTCTTTTTCTCATAATGAGGTCCAATGTTCATTCGTAAATATGTGTATCATATAAAGTTTCTATAAAGTATACCTCTAAACTGGACCATAGGTCATGGCTAAGGGTCACCCAGTAGTTTTAACTATGATCAAAGGTTTTCAGTTTTATTTATTATAATTCCTGTATATCATATATTATGTGCAAGGACACATTCAGTGAGCTCATGAAAAACTGGATGAATATGATATGATGTTAATAATGTCATGTAACAGTTGATGTTTCTGCGTCGTATTTCTTTCTTAAAAATGCAGTCAGGCCTCTCTGCCATCATTCATACAGCTGATGATGTCAACTAATTTGTAACTTCTCGATTATCAAGAGATCACCGTAAATCTACTATATTTAACCTTTACCACTCTCTGCTAATTCAGCAGACAACAAATTAATAACATTTTCTTATTTTTCCCAGAAAACAGGCTGACATTTCATGCAAATTGAGTTCATTGAAGACAATTGATGAAATGTCAAATACTGTTTCCTGGGGGAAAAAAAGAAAAATGCTTCAAAATTTTGTCTGCTGAAAATCTTATCCAGGGCCCAGTTGTTCAAAGCTAACGACATCGTTAGTTAACGATCCGTTAAAATTTACATTGAGTGATACGCAAATATGCTGAAATTTTTTGCTGAAGAAATGTGAGTAGCTTTTGCAGTGCAAAAGCTACTCACATTTTTTTCAGCAAAAATATCAGAATATTGTGTATTGAATCCGCTAAAACAGTTAACGAAATGACCCTTAACGAGCTCGTTAAGCTAACAATGTTTTGAACAACTGGGCCCAGAGTGCTGAGCTTTATAACATAAATATTTAGAAACCTTCTCATATTAAAACTTGAACATGCTCTATGGACTACCTGATAACTGTCCAAAGAATTTCTTTAACAAGGGGTGGTAAAGGTTAACTCAAGCACTTTTGAACACAAATTTGACCATACCATAAAAAGGTCAATGGTCATCCTAGTCTCATCATTTTAACAAACTTGGTAGACCTTGAGTCACTGTATGCCAAGATTCAGCCTCAAAGATTTCTAAGTACTGGAGAAGAAGATTATTAAGATTATTATGGTTTTAACCATGTATGGGCATGGCAGCCATCTTGTGCAATGGTGTAGAACCAGTTGAACAAATTGTCAACATCCATTCGACAGAAGGCCCCATGTGAAATCTGGTGAAAACTGGTCAAGCTGTCTAAGAGAAGTAGACGTTTAAAGATTTCATGATTACTTGATCCAGGTTGTTGATACAAAGACAAAAAGTGCAGGTCCAGATCAGTTGGCTTCTTCAGAAGCCAAGTGATCTGGATCTACACTGTTTGCAAAGGGAGGACATTTCCAGGTTCAGCAGGACTAGAATTAACCCTAGTCCTGCTGAGCCCGGATATACCATGCCGTTGCAAACAGAGTAGATCCAGATCTGTAGGCTTCTTCAGAAGCCAACTGATCTGGATCTGCACTGTTGGCCTTAAAGTATGTGAATTTGTATCAAAAACCTGGCTCAAGTAATCTGAATGGCTGAAAATTAGAAGTGGGTGTGGCATCTTAATTTATTAAGCATGACAAGGGTTAAGGCAGATAAGTGAATTAAGTGAGATATGACATATGTTCAAATTCAGACAAAATATGGCAGTATGTCCTTTTCTTTCCATCAACAGTGGCTTTATGAACTCGCTGCACATCACAGAGAAAGTCATTTTAGTGTCACGACAGCTTTAGTGAGATTATTACTGTATTCGACCCAATTACCGCACATGCTCCTATAAGCGCACAGTCAAACAATTTAGTAATCTAAAAGATTACAACCAGTGTACTTTTATCTACTCCTTTATGAAATAGACATATGTTGTGGGTACTCATTTGAATTGCCTCGACAAGTCGAGGCAATTCAAACGAGTATCCACAACATATGATTCTATAAAGAAAACAGAAAATAACATTGCATAAGCATCATTTAATACGCTCCTCATGAAGTCCTCTGTTGCTCTTTCTTTCAAGTGTGCTCTTATTAGATGGATATTTTTTTTTTTTTTTTGATTTGGGTTTTACGGCCCTTTCAAGAATATTTCACTTATATCGAGCCGGTCGTTCATCAAAGGTGGGCGAAAACCGGAGAACCCGGAGAAAAACCACCTGACCATCCGTAAGCAGAACTTGGCTTTCCCACATGTGACCCGAGCGAGGCTCGAACCACAGCGGTGAGAAACCTAATGGATTAAGAGTCAACTCTCTTATCCACTAGGCTACGGGGGCCCGTTATTAGATGGATAGTTTACCACAAGTTTCCCCAGTGCTTTTGAAAAATTTAAGCGTACAGTGCGGTAATTAGGTCGAATACGGTATTCCCAAATGGTATTCAGGGCTCTACTGCATCATGTGTGTGATGGGCTTGGCTTTCAGTGTTGCTATATTCCTTTTTATTTTACCTTTACCATTCTCTGGGCAAACTCAGCAGAGGACAAACTGATGATATTTTTCCCAGAAAACTGTTGTGACTTCCTGTTTGCTTTGTGTGCACATGCCAATTCCCTTCTGAAAATGAGTCTACTCTAAAAGGAAATAATTGCTTCCCATAAAGGGATCTTCTCTAAAAAGAGACCCCTTTTCTGAAGGGAGAAACATGGTCTATTCTAAAAGGGAAGAAATAAAAGCAATGCAAGCACAATACCTGTCATAGCAATTATTTGTTTATGTATAAAAGTTATCATTGCGAAAATGTCGGGAAAGAAAATGACGGAGGGACAGATAACAATCCTAAACCAGATCTTGATAACATCAACGGACAGAAAACAATCCTAAACCAGATCTTGATAATATCAATGCATATAGCAAGTTTGGTTAAAAGGCCTTGTTATTTACTCAAGTTATCGTCCGGAAACGAAAATATGGGCGTGTCTTGGGCAGATACCTCCGTAAATATTTGACGAAATTTGCCCATAAGCAATTCCAAACCAAATCTCCTTAATGTCAATACATATAGCAAGTTTGGTTAAAATCCCTTGTTATTTACTCAAGTTATCGTCTGGAAATGAAAATATGGGCGTGTCTCAGGCAGATAACTCCGTAAAAATTTGACAAAATTTGCCCATTAGCAATTCTAAACCAGATCTCCTTAATGTCAATATATATAGCAAGTTTGGTTAAAATCCCTTGTAATTTACTCAAGTCAGCGTCCGGCAACGAAAATATGGGCGTGTCTCAGGCAGATAACTCCGTAAAAATTTGACGAAATTTGCCCATTGGCAATCCCAAACCAGATCTCCACAATATCAATGCACATACCGTTTGGTGAAAATCCATTGATGTTTACTCAAGTTATCATCCAGAAACGAAAAACGGATGGACGGACAGACGAACAGACATATGACGGATGGACGGACAGACACACAGATGTCCAACTGAAACCATAATACCCTGCCACTGTTGTGTGGTGGGGTATAATAAGGTTATGCTTCCATTCTAATCCTGGTAAGTTTGTATGACATTGTATAGTTGTAAGAACATGAATTTGAAATGAAATATGTATCAACAAAATTGCTCTTGGAAGAGGTCTAATAGGAAAGACCGGCCCAGTGGCTCAGTGGTAGAGCGTCTGCTTTGTGACCGGGAGGTTGCGGGTTCAATCCACGGCCGGGTCATACCAAAGACTTTAAAAATGGTACTAGCTGCTCTTTCGCTTGGCGCTCAGCATTAAGAAAGTAGAGCTAGGAATCGGAACTGGTCAGCTCAGTGTCAGTATAATGTGACTGGGTGGAATATCATGTCAAAGTGTCTGGGGTGTGATATTTCACAGAGGCAGCACTCTAAAAGTGAGCATTGAGCTCCATGCCACATCCAGACACCGTCGTGATATGACTGAAAGATTGTTGAAAGCGACATTAAGCCCAAATCAAACAAACAAACTAATAGGAAAGAAATTGCTCCCATGGTTAGCAATTTCTTTCATTTTAGAGTACATAAGGGAGACAAAAACATTATAACAGATGTCTCCCCTGAAAAGGTATCCATTAACCTTAACCTCTACCCCCTCTCTAGGCAGATTCAGCAGACAACAAACTGATGATAGTTTTCTCTGAAAACAGGTTCTGACATTTCATGCAAACTGCCTCAAGTCTCCAATGGAGACAATTTGCATGAAATGACATAACATGCTTTCTGGGAAAAACAAGAAAAATATTTTAAAATGTTGACTGTTGAAATTTTTACCCAGAGTGCTAATTAAGTGGTAATGTAGTGCTATTCGAGATACCTGATTCATCTTCCGGGCCTTCCTGTGGTGTCTGTATGTTGTCGGGGACATATTTAGCTAAAGTAAGGTTCAATGTCATTCCAGCTTTTTTCCTATCCAGTTCAGTCTGACTGGCTACATTGACAACTTCATGACAGGTTGTACCATTCACATCTTCTATCTGCAATAGAAATGGATACAATTCATACAGACTGTGCTGCAAACTGAATGCCCTTGTTTCCCTTTAAAATGGGGAACCAGTCTTGAATCAAAGAGCTTTGAGTTCTTCTTTAATCCTTTCAGCCCAGCAGACCAAAACAGATACTTATGCAAACAGTGTAGATCCAGATGAGATGGCTCGTAAGAGCCATCTCATCTGGATCTACACTGTTTGCCATTTTGTTTTTCATTTTAGACTGAAATCCTATTTGCATCAGTGGACAAGTCCAAATTCAAGAATGGAAGAGTCCTTTTCATAAGTTCAGGGATGAAAGGTCAACCCTTGTGGGTAATTTTGTGTCATCTACCAGAGAAAGGAGAAAAGGGACAGAATAGCCATCAAGAAATGAAAGGAGAGAAATAGAGGATGACGACAGAAGAAGAGCACTGCAAGCACTGCACCATGCCCCGCCACTGCACTTCCATCAAGCAAGTGCCATAACTCTGTCAAAAATAAAATGTGTTCTACATGTTATGTCCCTTTACATTTTTGCAAGGCTTCAAGGAAATCTCTGAAACAGTTTTCAAGTTACAGAGAGGGCACACGTATATGACGGCTCACGTCTGACAATGTTCAAAGGGTGGTAACTCCAAAAGCAGGTAATTCAGAGTTACCGTTTCTTGTATTTTGCAAATTGTATCATGGTAATATACATTTGTATAAAGTTTGAAGAAAATATCTCGAACAATTTTCAAGTTACAGAGTGGACACAAATACATTACAGAAATCATATTTTCAAAGTTCAAAGGACCATAACTCCAAAAGGAGGTTAGCCAGATTTAAGGTTCTCATGTTCGGCACCTCGTCTCATGATGCTTTACATTTGTGTGAAGTTTCATCGGAATATCTGGAACAGTTTTCAACTTACAGAGCGGACACAAGTTCATAGTAGAAATGGCTATTTTCAGTATCTACTATGTTCAAAGGGCCGCAACTCCAAAAGGAGGTTAACCAGAGTTAACATTTTTGTGTTCTGCATGTTGTCTCATGGAGCTTTACATTTGTGAGAAGTTTCATCAAACTATTGGGAGCGGTTTTCAACTAACAGAGCGGACACGAGTATTTGGTAGAAATGGCTATGTTCAATGTTCAAAGGATAATAACTCCAAATAGGCAAACCATAGTTACAGTTCATTGTTCTGCAAGTCATCTCATAGTGCTTTAAATTTGTGTGAAGTTTCGTGAAAATATCTCGAACGGTTTTCAATTTACAGAGCAGACACGAGTACATGGTAGATATGGCTATGTTAAATGTTCAAAGAAAAATAACTCTAAAAGTAGGCAGAGCACAGTTAAAGTTCATGTGTTTTGCATGTCGTCTCATAGTGCTTTACATTTTTGTGAAGTTTGGTGAAAATATCTTAGACGGTATCAGAGTTATGGAGCAGACACAAATGACGAAAGCGCTGACGGACAGACAGACAGACATCTTGACGGATGTATACTTCTGTGTCTCCTTATGTACAAAGTACCCTTGTGTGTCCAAAATTAGACACACAAGGTTACTTTGTGCATAATTTTCGACACACAAATCAGTCGGTTCGTGTGTCTACAAAATAAACCTCATTGAAATACACTGAAGTGTCCATAATTTTAAAACAAACAAGTATACATTCTGGATGGACTGATGGACGGACGTACTAACATTTGGGGTTTAGGGGCTACCTCAGTGTTAAATTTTCATAGAGGCTTAGGGGCTATTTTTTGGTAGGATAGGGGCTAGCAATGCATTTTAAATGGAATAAATCTGGACATGTCCAAATGTGTCCAAAATTTGGCCCGGAAGGACGACGGACAAAAAGTGATCACTATAGCTCATCCTGAGCATAGCTCAGGTAAGCTAAAAATGTCATGTAATGGATGTTTTCATATTGGCCCTGTTACAGGTCCTCGGCCAGTCATATTGGCCAGGGCAAGAGATAAGGGGAGTATCCAAGTAAAATACCCATATGTTTTGAGCAAATACTCAATTATTTTCAAAAACTTGGGTATTGATACCCAATTGATTTGACAGAGTACCCAATTATTTCCAAATTCAAAAGGGTGAAAATTAAAGTTTCAAGGCCAGAAAAGCACATGATTAGTATTTTATATTATGATTACCGCACATAATGTGTTTTTATTCTTCATATGACAAATATAATCATAAAATTAATACGGTATAATGAAATACCATGTTTTAAATACATAAATCAGGATTTTTTGTGCTCTTTCCTTCAGCTTTATGTTTCACCCAATTATAATTATAAGTTTCACCCAATTAATTTTTATTTTGGGGGGTATCTTTACTCAAACCGAAAAATGAAAACACGATTTTACCCAATTGATTAAATTTTGATGGGGTTAAATACTAAAATGCCCCCAAAATTATCTGTTGCTCTGATTGGCCTTCAGATGGAGCCATTTAACAACATTTAACTACCCTGCAGGGCTCTGGAAATTTTGAAATCTGAATCGGTCCAGCCAATGACGATGACGTCATCAATGAGCCCATTTCCAAAAAAAAAAAATATGTATATATCACCTGTCACGAAAACTAATGACAATTGGCAGTCCTATAACTCCTTTTAAATAATACACCTCAACTCCGTTATGACGGAAGTCCGGGTATAACGAGCATGATCAAAGCTGGCGTCATCAATAAATACAGTCAGGTATGTAAAAAGAAAGAAAAAAAAAAAAAAAAAAAAATAAAAAACAGTTTTGTTGTTATTTCCACCTACGCAGGGTTTTCCTAAACTATTTATAAAGAACTGATTCCCGTCTTGTATAAGCGCAAAGACGGCGGGAAACAGGAGAGACGGAACGAAACGACTTTCATGGACCTAATTAGGTCTAATAAAAAAGGCCTGCGCCACGGGCGGTTTTGCAGTTTTCAATGTTTCAAGATTTGATCAGACTGCTTAAATTTTAAGCACTGACCAATCTTGTCTAGCGCAAGTGGTGCATTACTTATTTTGATCGTGAAATCTACCTTGAATTATACTCGCGTGTTACGGCAATCAACAAAAAAAAAAAAAAAAAGAAGCAATCAATAATACCCAGATCAGACGCCGTTGTATGCGACATCTGATCAGGACGTACACGGTTTGGGAATTCATTTATCGAATCTGGGACCGACAAACCGTGTTGATCAAAACAAAAAAGAAGAGAAAGAAAACGGGTGTGTTCAAGCGGTGCATTCTTTTATCACTCTCAGTAAAGCGACCTTTGATCTTTTGGACACGCCGACTGCACCTGGATGTTTTGCAGTCTCAGTGTATTCACACGTGTCACACAAACGGATTAATTATCAGACTACCGTTACTGATGATTCGTGTTAATCGCTTGTTTACCGCACAAAGGTCAGTGAAGTGTTGATTTTTTGACAATGTTTGGATAATGACGTAATTAATTTGTGCTGCGGTAGGTTGCCGTTATTCAGCTGTCTCTCCAATATACATGTCAAATGACCGTTTAGAGCCTTTAACTACCATAATATCGCATTTAAAAGGTGCGCGGACGTTGTCAGTTTGGGAAGACTTGACCGTTTGTGATTTTTTAGACATCATTGATTCGTGAAAATTGGTTGGTTGGGGAAAAATGGGGTTCAAGGCACAAACCTGTTGGACCGATTTATTAGCGTTTTGGGGTGTTTGAAATCGGTCCAGAATTCTTAATTTCGGTCCAGACCGGCTATTTTTCCGGTTTTCCCGAGCCCTGCTACCCTGCTTTCATCAATCTTTGGCACACTCTTGGCAAAACAAGCAAAGAGCACATAAGAAGCATCATTCTTATTTTTCACAGAAAATATAGCTTGCCATTTTGTTCCTGACCAAATAAGGCTAGACATTTCATTCACATGGTATCCAATGGAGACAATCTGAATGAAATGTCAAACCCTATTTTGTTGAAATAATTTTTTTTTTTTAAACTGCCGTTTATTGCTATTAAAATTCAGCAGATTAAAGGTTAATAATCTGGTGAAAGATAATGTTAAACCAAGTTTATGATCTATGGACTATTGAAGCCACTTCTGGTACTCTGCTGGCGCAGTTTTAACCCTCACTCTGCTGTTCATGGATATTTACGGTTTCGGGAAGTAAAAGAAGAGAAGGCATTGCTGGTATGCACACATGGAACATTCTAATGGTGCAGTCAAGACAGCCTGTGACATACAGGCTGATGGAAAGATTCGGCCTGGGAGGCCCAAGAAGACATGGAAGCAGCTGATCGCAGAGAGTGGAAGAGCTTGACTATCGACCCTCATGATAGTCACACCTAGAGATCTGGTGTGAGATCTGCCATGCGTGCAGCAAGCCATCTACTGGAATGGAGCCCACTGATGTGGATGTTGTCCCTGTATTTACACGTTAATCAAAAATCCGATGATAATGATGATGATTCCAAAGTTTTGAGTGCATCTAATATTCTCAAGACCTCCAGAAACAAGTCTCATCCCTTAGTTCTAGATTCTCTGACAGGGAAGTAATGTGTTTTAACACAAATCTTTGTCATCTTTGTCTGCACTCAAGGTCTATCAGTGACATTATTCTCCAATCATGTGATGGCCACCTAATTATTGCTGATCGGCTAATAGTAATCTAATGGTACACCACACTGTGCAAGTCTAGTTTATATACCATTTCTACTGAAAAAATAAACCTGCCACCCATCCCGTATGTTTAATTTTAGGACTACACAATCAGGACTATATAAAACATTTTTCATTCAAGGTAATAAAATATGTAATTCAATAGCTACTACTGATAAGAAGAATACATGTAAGCCATGCAGCTTGTCATCAGAGCTTCCCTGGTTCACATTACAAGATGACAATTCACCCATAAAGCACGAGTCACAACAGCAGCAGATGAACTTTTTTTTTTTTTTTATTGGGAAAATAAGGCCTGACATTTTATGTGAAGCATATGCACTGCAGAGAATTCACATGTAATGTCAAACCTTATTTATTCTCTCAGCAAAATATACTGAAAGGAAAAAGAAACGCAGGGTAGAGTTTTTTCCTTCTTATTTTAACCATTTTTTTACTATAGCCATACACTTTTACAGATTGTCCTGTGAATGTGAACCGCGGATATACGAGTCTTTGGTCGATGTGCTATCTACCCAGGGTGTGAAATCATTCAACCGTGCACTACACAGTGCATTGCACGGACAATACGGAAAACCAAAATTTCGTGCAAAACAAGCATGTTTAAACCTTCAGCACAAGATTTCCTCACACCATTTGGTACACTTCAACGATACACAACGCTCTTCGATTCTTTTACCGATTTTTCTTTTCATTTTTACGCTACTTTGAACTTTTTTTCAATCATGGTACGATTGACTGATGTTCAGAGGGGTAGGGCAATTGCGTTGCTGATGCAGGGTCAGAGGCAACAGCAAGTTGCCAATCATTTTGGGGTTAACGTCTCAACAATTGAACGTCTTGTTAGACGTTTAAGGGAGACAGGGCATTTAGCAGACCGACCGCGGTCTGGGAGTCCACGCATGACGTCGCGACTTCAAGACAGGACAATCCGTCTGGCACATTTGCGGAATCGTCATCTCACTGCTACCCAAACTGCCCTTAATATAGTAGGTACGCATAATCGACAAATTTCTCCGAAGACTGTTGGAAGTCGATTGCGTGAGATTGGTCTTCGAGCTCGTCGTCCATACGTTGGTCTGCCTCTGACCCAGGCACGTAGGTTGCGTCGTATGGCGTGGTTGACGGCGCATGCACCCAGGCTATTTCCGATGAGGCAGTGGAGACGAGTTCTTTTTAAGGATGAGTCTAGGTTCACTCTCTATCGCGCAGATGGTCGACGTCGTGTGTACCGACGTCGCGGAGAATGCTTTGCCGGCGCCTGTGTTGTCGAACGGGATCGGTTTGGGGGTGGCTCCATTATGGTCTGGGGAGGCATTGCTCACGGGATAAAATCACAGTTGATTATTGTTGCAGGCAATATGACCGCAGTAAGGTATAGGGACGAGAGCTTGCGTCCCGTTGCAGTCCCGCTTGTGCAACAACGTAATCTGATTCTGCAGCAGGACAATGCCCGACCACATGTTGCCCGAGTTTGTCAGGATTTCCTGGCAAACAATAACATCGCACCACTAGCATGGCCACCATACAGTCCAGATTTGACCCCAATAGAGCACATGTGGGATGAGCTGGACAGAAGGGTTATGAAGCGCTGAAATCCCCCTGCAACTCTCGCACAACTAAGGAATGCGTTGATCGATGAATGGAATAACATCCCGATGCGAACTGTCAATGCTTTGGCTAACTCTATCCAAAGGAGAATTAGGGCAGCAACGGCAACAAGAGGGGGGCACACCCGATATTGATTTTCAGTTTGATTTTGATTTCAAGATTTGGGGGGTAGCTACCAATGAACTTCAATAACTCGAGACTTGTTGATCACAAACCAATGAAATTTGGAACTTTTGTTCCATACATGTACCATTTTGTAATCATAGTAAAATATTTAACATCAAACTTGAATCAAATTTAGGAATAAAATTTACCCTGCGTTTCTTTTTCCTTTCAGTATAAAAGAAAATGTTAGAATAACATGGCCACAATTTTAAATAGCCCTTTGAAAGTTAATGAATGCTAAATTCATACAGGAATTGTCAAGGAGGAGTATTTTGGTGATAATTCTGGGATAGTTTTTCTTATTTCTCCATAAAAATATATGTTGTGGGTACTCATAAGAAGCACCTCCATTAGAAGCACCTCGCCAAGGTGCCTCTAATGAGTACCCACAACATAATGTTTTTATTGAGAACAGGAGAAAATTATCCCATAATTTTCACCAAATACTTCTTGATTTCTCTGACATATCACCATAGGATATCTTAACATAAACCCCAATGTGAGAAAAAGGTTGTTATATCATATGGGAAAGGCCAAGGCCCAACCAGCCTGCAAATCTGCACAGTCTAATCAGGACCTCTTCTGTTGTTACAGTCTACAGTATCCAACAATTCTGTAAGTGGACAATGAAGGCCTTAATCAGACAGCAAAAAATGTGAAAGCTGATCTGGATCTTTGTTCTTTTTCACATGACACAACGGGGGATATTTTCCTTAACCCTTGTCCTGCTCAATAAATTAAGACGCCCCTCTGTTTTCTAATTTTCAGCCAATCAGATTACTTGATCTAGATTGTTGATATAAATTCACATACTTAAAAGCAAACAGTGCAGACAGATCAGTTGGCTTCTTCAGAAGCCAACTGATCTGGACCTACACTGTTTGCAAAGGCAGGACATATCCGGGTTCAGCAGGACTAGGGATGAATACTTCCTATCATTTTCATTATTCTTCTCATCTTTAAATGAAATATAAAAAAAAAAGGTATTTCCTTTAATGAGCCATACAGTGAGAAAAGGGGTCTTCTATGTGTATGCAGACAGCATAGGGCCAGATCAGCCTGTGCATCCACAAGAGATTCACTGTCTGCTTACAGAATTACTGGATATTGTAGGTTATTTAAGGGCCCCTGCGAAAATTCTAAGAACAATTCAAGAAAAGTTCATGTATTTTTCACAGAATCAAATTCTTGAACTGTACTTAAGTTTCTTAAAATGTTCATGAAACTTAAATTAAGCTTAAATTTTTGGAACAATTTGTTCCTAAATTGTTCTTGAAAAAAAAAAAAGTTCTAGAACAGTTCAAGAACTCAAGAACAAGAACAGTTCATACTTAAATGATCTAAAGAAATCCTGTTCTTGACCTGTTCTCAAACTCAATAGCGTCTATTCTTGGTCATAAACTGTTCTTGAACTTTTCTTGCTCAGTTCTAGAACTGTGTTCTTTTTCTGTTCTAGAACCAATTGTTCACAGTTCTTAAACCATTGTTCAAGAAAAAGCAGAATTTTTAAGAATTATTCAAGAACAGTTCTTGGAAATTTATGGAATAGAGAAGGGTAATAAGAGATATTTCCCCTCACAAACAATGTCAGAGTTATCTGTCAGTGTTCTTGAATTCAAACAAATTTAAGATCACCCAACCCCTATCCCCATTTGGTGATTTGCTAAAACATTGTTTTAGAAAAGTTTGTTTCATGTCTATTCAGCCCATCACAACAAATCCTGAATACAAATTACATTTCTTTTATTCTTAAGTGGGTTGGGTATGCATGTTTTAACAACGGATGAGTAGAGCAATTTAGGCCATTTTAAGTCTGAATACATTACATTTTTTTTTAATTTTGCATGTTATTCTGCTGTCTAACACTAATTGTACTTACTTGGACAATGAAACAGCTAAACTAAGAGACTTCTTTATAATGTCTGATCTGTCTTGCAAAACAGCCTTAAAAGAAGCTCCCAGAATGCCACAGTGGTCATGTGACTTCCTGCATGCATTCTTAAATTGTTTGTTCTAAAAAGGATTTAAGAACAGTTTAAGAACATTTTTTTTTCTGATAAAAATGTTCTTAACAAGTTCTTCTTATGTTCGTGAAAGGATTCAAGTACAGATTAAGAAAAAGTGTTCTTAACATGTTCTTCCTTTGTTCTTGAAAGCATTCAAGTACTGTTTAAGAACATTTGTTCGATAAAAGTGTTCTTAACATGTTCTTCTGTTGTTCTTGAAAGGATTTAAGAAAAAGTCAAGAATATTTGTTCTGATTAAAGCATTCTTAAAATGTTCTTCATTTGTACTAAGAAGGATTCAAGAACAGTGTTCATGTGCTTTTAAAGAACATTTCCAGACATTTTAAGTTCTTAAAATGTTCTTCATTTGTACCTGTTCATGTTCTGGAACACTTCAAGAACATTTGTTCTAGAACACAGCAAATGAACAGTTTTGGAACTGTTCTTAATGAAACTGTTCTTTAAAAACAAAATTTCACAGGGTTCAAATCAAGGAGACCCAAAATTAAGGTACTGCTAGCTACACAGCTCCAGATAAGGCTCCTTTTTCAACCAAAAAGTGTACATATTATCCAATTTTTCCATGAAAACATGCTACGTATACTCATTTGAAGCAAGAGCCTCACAAAGAGGCCTTTGCAATGAGAACCTATAGCATATTTTTGTGAAAAAATTAGAAAAATATTATATGTTTACTCCTCTTATCTACAGCTACGTAGCTAGCAGAATACAATCATAAGCTAACCAGAAAGTAGAATCCCACTGGTTGTGGGAATTTTTCTGATTATAATAGTGACCTGGGTTGAGATAAAGATGAAGGTAATTGGTGACAGACAGTCAGAGAGGCATTAAGTTTGCATGTACAGGAAGGCTGTACAAATGCACATGCAAACATACATTGTGGGTCCAGTATAATTAAAATTGTGTTAAAATGGTCATAAAATACCAGAACCACCACCACTAGAAACTTTAAAGCAAAATTTCTCAAACGATGATCTCAAATTCATTGAGGGATGGTAAGCTTGCAATGGATAACAAGAGGATCATATTCCATGACTTGCTCACCTGAGTGAAACAGATACTGTACATCTGCAAATGCCATCTATCAATTTTCCAGTATCGCAAAAGTAATTATACAATCAAAATAATAGATGGTCTTTAACTCTTGTCCTGGTGAACCAGGATATACCCTGCCTATATCCTGCCTATGCAAGCCAACTGATCTCGATCTACACTGTTTGCCATTAAGAATTTATATCAACCATCTGAATCAATTAATTTGATTGGCTGAAAACTAGAAGTGGGCATGGCATCTTTATTCAGCATTACAAGGGTTAAAACTAGTCGAGTCATAAAGTCAGATTCTTAAGAAAAGCCCTTGACTTGCTAAGCATGCATGCTCAGTTGTTACAAGGTAGTTTTACAGGCAGATTTTATCATTTTTGTTTGCAGTTTCTTTTATATGTTTTTAGCCTAACATCCCAAGACTCTAATACTCTAGGAAATACTTTTCCCCTGTGAACCCCTACAAAAAGCTTCAAGATTATGGCTTCAAGGCCTGACTTTTATACTTTTTTTACATTTATTTATTTATTTATTTTTTTTTTTTATGTGACCTGACACCTCCCCTAAACACTAGGACACGTTAACTCCTTACCATAAGTCCTAACATTTGAACAAGTCCATTTTATTACCTGTTGACGTTTCTGAAAACTGCTTCAAGAATGGCAAACAGATTGGTTGGTTTGGTTGGGTTGGAGTTTAACAGCCCAGTCAACACCATTAAGGTCATATTAGCTGTCAGTTTACCCAACCACACTTGTCCTGGACAGGCTCAATCCTCTCAGCAGTTAACTAGTGCTTGTGCATACTCTTTCACCAGAACTGACAACTGCCCTTCTTGAATCAGCTGAAGGGAGAAAATGATCATCAAAAATATTTCACGACCAATCTCCATGAAAGAATGTTGCCTCCCGCACATGGCGGGGATCGAACCTGCAACTTCCTGATCACTAGTCAGACATACATCCAACTGACCCACCGAGGCCAGCTTAGATAAACAGTGGAGATCCTAATCAGATGCCTCATTCTGTGGCACCTGGATCTGGGTCTATACTGTTTGCTTGGGCCTGTCTGCCCCTATACGTACGGTAAATATGATATGTATAACTGGAATTTACCCTCCACTATGGATGTAAGGGAAAGTGTTGATTACTATATAGTAGACAGACTTCCTACAAGAAGCTTCAGACATCCTGTGATCCACAAGAACCATCTCAGTTAGATAATTCTAATGAAGGCCAGGGAAATAAAAAATACATCCAAAACAACTTACCTTAACCCTTGTCCTGCTGAATAAATTAAGAAGCCACACCCACTTGTAATTTTCAGCCAATCAGATTACTTGATCTAGATAGTTGCTATAAATTTGCATACTTGCTGGCAAACAGTGCAGATCCAGATCAGTTGGCTTCTGCAGAAGCCAACTGATCTGGATCTACACTGTTTGCAAAATAGGGTATATCCGGGTTCAGCAGGACAAGGGTTAACCATTCAGCACAGCTCACAATGCAGATAATATGTGTATGTCACTTTCCTACATATTAGTTTTAAAATTTCAGAGCTTTAGATAAGTATATTTTTTTTTTTTCAACCTAACATAGAAGTAATTATATTTTTCTAATATATCAACAAAAGCAGTAGTACTCATCAGAAGTGCCTTACTGAGAAATTTTTAATGAGTACCCACAATATATATTTTCATAAACGTTGAAGAAAGATATTGATTGTATACTACTTTAGTTATCTGGATCTAAGAAAATACCACACAATATCAGAAGTCAAAATAAATCCCCCTACTCAGTATTTACCCAAAGTAATGGGACACCTTAACTACTTACCTTAATTTACCTTAAACTTGAAAAGATTTATTTGACTACCTGTTAATGTGTTTGAATATTGCTGGACAAGTGGCAAACAGTGTTGACCCTGATCAGACTCCACATTCTGCGGTATCTATCTGGGGGCTTAACTGTTTGACCATGCCTGTCTGTCCCAATATTTAGGTTATTTCTATCATTATGACAATGGACAACCGCAAGCTACTGATAAGGTTTGTAAGACAACAACAATGGCTGAATATATCATTTTAAGCTGGGGAAATTCTACAAACAAAACCATCATCTTCTAAGATAATTCAAATGAAATATCAATCCCTATTTTCTGCAAAATGTTAGATGAGGACCACAATGGTCCTATATCGCCCGCCTGAGCTAACAGATTTGCAAACTTAATATTGAAGTTTCACAGCATTCCATTCAACAGAAAGGCAGATGTGTCCCAAGGATGTGCCAGCTGGCATTGGTCTTAACCCTTGTCCTGCTGAATAAATTAAGATGCCACACCCACTTCTAATTTTCAGCCAATCAGATTACTTGATCCGGATTGTTGCTATAAATTCACACGCTTAATGGCAAACAGTGCAGATCCAGATCAGTTCTTCAGAAGCCAACTGATCTGGATCTACACTGTTTGCAAATGCAGGGTATATCCGGGTTCAGCAGGACAAGGGTTAAAAAGGGTCTTAATAAGGGAATATTTTTTCCACAATAGATTTCCTTTATTCTAGAACTCAAGGAAGTGAGTATATCATCCTACAAGTTAGAACCTTAAAACCTGGTAATCAATCAGCATACAGGTCAGATCATAGCTCTTGGTAAGGTGCTTTTTTCAATCCAAAAGTATTGATATTTTTCTTATTTCTCCACAAAAACATATGTTGTGGGTACTCATTAGAAGCACCTAGATGAGGTGCTTCTAATGAGTACTGACAACATATATTTTTGTGGAGAAATAAGAAAAATATTTACCTGATATCCCTCTTATCTAGACCTATGAGTAACAGACTGCTAAAATTTAAAGAGCAGCATTTGGTTCCATATTAAATAGTTCTAAAATGTTTGCCTGTTTCTCAAGTGTTTTTGCATACTTTGATGCCAGAATTGGTCAAAAAGTATTATTAACCCATTGTTGACTGAATAGACTCTCCCACACTATATACTGGAAGACTCCAATTCAATTATAGGTACGTCCAGTTACGAGATTTACATATCCCGAGAGAAAAATGGCTAAACTATTTGCAAACAGTGGAGACCCTGATTAGATGCAGTGTTCTGCAGCATCTGATCTGGGTCTGCACTGTTTGCCAATTACCCTTTTATAGGTCTCCCGACTACAATGGGTTAAGACAATTCTGCAGTACATATTATATATATATATATATATATATATATATATATATATATATATATATATATAGTGGTGGAGATGATACAAGCAGCTGGTGACATGGGCACCTCCATGATCCATGACCTCGCAGCTGCAATCATTCGTGACGGCAAGGTAACCTCTGAGTGGGAGCAGAGTTTCATTGTCTGCCTCTACAAGGGAAAGGGGGACACATTGGAAAGGGTCAACTACCGCGGTCTCAAGCTGACAGAGCAAGTTATGAAAATCCTGGAGAGGATTGTGGACGGCCTCATCAGACAGTTGGTGTCAATCAACTATTCCCAGCTTGGCTTCGTCCCAGGCAGAGGCACTACAGATGCAATCTTTGTTGTCAGGCAGCTGCAAGAGAAGTATCTAGCTGCCAACAAGAGACTCTACATGGCTTTCGTAGACCTGGAGAAGGCATTTCATCAAGTACCTCGGAAGGTCATCTGGTGGGCGCTGAGAAAACTTGGTGTGGAGGAGTGGATTGTGAGATTGGTGCAGGGGATGTATGCAAATGTGCGGAGCCATGTCCGTGTTGGTGAGGGGTACAGTGAAGAGTTTGAAGTGAAGGTTGGTGTTCACCAAGGATCAGCCCACTGCTCTTCATCATTGTGCTTGAAGCCTTATCACGAGAGTTCCGCTCTGAGGTCCCCTCGGAAGACCTCTATGCTGATGACTTTGTTATCATCACTGAACTGCTTGAGGAATGTGTCAGGAGGCTCTTGACATGGAAAGAAGCAATGGAGAAGAAAGGACTGAGAGTAAATGCAGGAAAGACAAAGATCATGATCTGCGGTACGAGACTAGACCTCCTGCAGAGTTCAGGCGAGTTTCCATGCACCGTCTGTCGCACTGGAGTGGGCAGCAACAGCATCTTCTGCAATGGCTGCAAGCACTGGGTGCACAAGAAATGCAGTGGGCTCAAGCGCTTGAAAAAAGACCCTGACCTCAGATGTACATGATGCCAGGGAACTGCATGCTCCTTGGATGGCAGACCACACAAGGAAGTCCAGGTTGGAGCTGACAAGCTTGAGGTGGTAGCTTCCTTTTGCTACCTAGGAGACATGCTCTCAGCAGCAGGTGGCTGTGAACTGTCAACCACAACACGTGTGAAAACTGCCTGGAAGAAGTTCAAGGATCTGCTACCAGTTCTCTCTTCATACCACTTCTCTTTCAAAACACGTGGCTGTGTGTACAGCTCTTGTGTGTGGAGCGCAATGCTCCATGACAGCAAGACTTGGCCATTGACAAAGCCAAACCTCCAGCGTCTGCAGCGAAATGACAGGGCAATGATCAGACAGATCTGCAATGTCAGACTGCAAGACATTGTCACAACCAGGTCCAATAAGCTACTTGTGCGGCTTGGCATTGAGGATCTGGACCTCATTCTGAAGGAGAGAAGACTCCGATGGTATGGACATGTGGAACGCTCTAATGGTGCAGTCAAGACAGCCTTTGACATACAGGCTGATGGAAAGGGTGGGCCTGGGAGGCCCAAAATGACATGGAAACAGCTGACAGAGAGAGATTGCAGAGAGTGGAAGCTCTCGGCCATCAACCCTCATGATAGACATACCTGGAGATCTGGTGTGAGATCTGCCATGCGTGCAGCAGCAAGCCAGCTATCTGGAAGGGGGCCCACATTAATCAAAAATCTGATTATGATATTATGATATACGCAGAATTGTATATTTTGGGTAGTTGAATGTGAAAGTAGAAAATCATCAGGGACACAAGTTACCCTTACTCCTGCTGTGACCTCTTACAAAATATGTGTCTTCAAAGTAGCAGTTCATTACATACACGTAATTATAACTTATCAAATAGTGGCCAATATTCCCAGCATTCATCATGAAATATCTCGCAATGTAAATGATCTACACACATTCAAATGTGATAAGTCAGTTATACAATGGTTCTGCACATGCAAACATGCGCACAAACCATAGCATAACTAAGACATAACCTACCATTCCCTTTCCTGCTTTGAAGATTTTAGAGGGCCTACTCAGGTAAGTACCAAGTATTGACCACTGAACTTAAAAAAAAAATATGGGCAGTATAAAATTTCCAAAACTATATAAAATGAAGTTTTTTAAAAGTAAAACATATTTTAACGAGTAATACTTAACCTATAGATAATGTGCTATTCTATTCTGTTATTCACCCCCTCCACAGAAAAAACGACCTTTCAGTCATTATAAAGTCTTAATTCAGAAGGTCCCTTTAACAGTTACCTGTATGACGTAGTTCCTCCCGCTCAAATGATCACGTGTCAGTTTCTTTTATGTGTAAAACAATACACAATTAGGAGAAAGGAGCGAGGGAAGGGAGGTGGGACGATAAATACTTATCTATAGGTTAAGTATTACTCGTTAAAATATGTTTTACTTTTAAAAAACTTCATTTTAACTTCGTAATACATTAACCTATAGATAATGTGCTAGAATTTGTAAAATAGGAGGGAGGATTTCTCCTAATAAGTTAGTCCCAACTTCTGAATTAAGGCTTATTAAAAAGATTTATTTTTTATATATATA